>WAAD01001391.1:14558-42851 GCA_013389945.1 Fregata magnificens
TTCTCCAAAAATCAGTTGCTTAATTTGTGTCAGTTTTTCTGTATATACAAGAGAGTGACCTTACTGCTGTTTGCTAGAAATGGTTTGAAATATAATAGAAAACTTAAATGTTATTTAAGTGCCATATAATTGAATTACTTCTAGCCTCCATCTTACATTAAAAGATTTTTTTGGACAGACCTCCAAATAAAACTAGCATAAAAATCTGTTCAAGAATTGAACTGCTACATACTTAAAAAACCTGAAAGAATTGCCATTATTTTAATACAAAAGAAGCGAGAAGCAATTCAAATAGTCTATGGCCTGAACACTAGTTGTTGTAGCTAAAAAAGAAATCACTTAGCAAAAGGTCAGGGAGACGTTGTCCGGGGCAAAAAAAAAAAAAAGTACTGAGTTAAACTAAGATCTTTTCATAAAGTCACAGATTTAAATAAATTTCAAACTTTTCTTTACATGCAGAACAAATTACACAAACCTTAACTTCTGCTATTAATGATTTGATGGGTTTTGACATCATGTCGGGGAACACATTCTCAACAATTTTCTTCTACGTTTTTTCCTTTAAATGAATCACGTTTTATTAGACCAATAAGGGAGCCCGATCCCCCCCCCCCCCCAATCAAAGCTAAATTTATTACAGAAGAATGAGGGAAAGTGTGATAGACCTCCGCACTGCCATTCCCCTGCACAAGGCTTCCAAAGCCCACTTTGAAATGCAGGAGCCAGAGGCATATTCAGAGGACCCTGCGGGCTTCATTTGCACGTTAAAGGGTGAAATTCCACAGCAGGTCTCGCACAAAAGGTGAAGCTCCATTGCTTTTTCTAGACTTGCTGGGAAGAAGATTTTAGTTGGGTTCACTCACGTCAACATTTCAGGTCCTACTGTAGAGACCAGAGCACTGGACCTACGCAATGACATTGATATTGTAATTTTTTAATGGCAGTGAAATAAGAACGTTGAAAAAAAGATCAGTTATATTTTTCTGTACGACAGCTGTAACTACTGTTCTATGTAAACAATTCAAAATAAAACCATTCTTCTGGCATGCAATTGGTAAAAGACAAGCTGCTGTGATACCAAGGAAATTCTTTTATTTATTCCTTGTTACTTTACAGGAGACTAATTCAAAGCGCTTTGGCATACTTTGGATTATACAAATAGATAGATACAGCCCCCTGAGATGATGAGGTGCAGCCTCTCTCGCAAAAAAAAAAAAAAACCCAAAAAGAAAAAACCCAACCCAAAACCAGAGAAAAGGTTTCTTGAAGTAAAACTGAAAAAGAGGAAATCCAGAAGTTGATACACAAGAGTGATTTTGATATGGCAGGGAGAACAAAGAACGGATGAATGAACAAATGACTAATAATGTATACTATCAACATTTCTATAGGCCTCAGTGGCAATGGAGAACTTCTTGGTACTTGTAGCAAGATCATACCTGTCCCCAGCAGCTTCATATCTAAACAAATAACATCTCTCTATTTTACTCATCAAGGACACATGCAAAGAGTTGAAACTTTCCTGAAATTGTAAAGCACATTTATGGCAAACCTGGGAACCTCCTTTTCCACCATACTCTGAAACTTAGGGAATTTAATCCCATCCCCTGGCTGCCCCTCCCCAATCTGACAGCTACCTTCGGACAAACAAGGTCTCAAGCCATCTTCCTTAAATTAATGGTTTTCGCCTGCAGAAATTTGCAGTAAAATTCTCTTGAATAGCAAATTTGCATGGAGGAAATCCCCAGGTACCGGAGTTGTAAATGACCATTTCCTATGTTCCCTTGAGAGTAAGGGTAAGGCCGTTGCCAGGGCAGTGAGATATGGTGTGTGAATCAAGAAGTATGATTTTCAGTTCCACAAAATTTGGAAGACATGCCACACTACAGCATAACTACAGCCAGCTGTGATGGGAGACTGTTAGTTTCAGTTTTATAATAGTAAGAGACAAATTTCATCGCTACTACAGTGAGGCCCCCAACCCCTTGCAAGGTTTCAGTGATAGCATTACTTCCCAAATTGCACACAAGGTGTGTAAAGAAGACCGTACAACCTCAGGAGAGCAAGCAATGACAAAATGCCTAACAGGAGGCTGCTGCAGGAGCTTCTTGCCATGAGCAGCTTCTCTCAACAGGGTTGGCATCCTTGAAGTGGCTTAACGGTCTCAAAACATTGCCTCCTCTTAAGAGAGCTCTCCCAGTCTCAACAAATGTCTGCAAAAGGAAAAATTTTACAAGTAGCCAATGGAAAAAAAGGCATTTCACAAAGCAGCTGTACCCAGCCAATGAGCCACCTGAAGACTACGCCAGTTGAACATAATTCTTCCACTGTAATGTAAACAATTCTACAATGGAAAAAAGTTGGGAGTTATGGAACCCACAGAAGCCACATTTTAACTGGAATGAGCAATAAAGCATAAACG
The DNA here is from genome assembly GCA_013389945.1 of Fregata magnificens. Lineage (NCBI taxonomy): Eukaryota > Metazoa > Chordata > Aves > Suliformes > Fregatidae > Fregata > Fregata magnificens. Next base: position 16,981 of record WAAD01001391.1, read on the forward strand.
GTTCATTTAGATGAAGTGTGGAGTATTGGAACTCAGAGTGAGCCAAAGAAAAGCAGAACAATCCTGTGTCCTCCTCTGGCAGCGGAGTCCAGCTGCCCTGCTAGTCAAATGGACAACGTCTCACAGCTTGGCAGGCTGCACGCAACATCTCTGACATCTGCTTTTGTTCTAGCTCAGCCCTGAAAGCGTACATAGAGCATTACACTTTCACAAAGCCATGGTTACCAAGCACCTCAAAACAATGGTTGGCTAAACAGGACCATGGCTGCAATGGGGGTGAGGGGGAGGAAGAGTGGGAGGGTCGCTGGATGTTTCCTAAGAGAGGTGCCATTTTGCTTTATATTTAGCAATAGTGATGGTTTAACTCTGAATCAAACAGGGAACCAACTTCAAGCAAGCTTTAGGTGCCACCTTTGGAAAATCCCAGTCGATATACACTCAGATGTTTTCTTTATACTCCTCCCTGCGCCAGAAGGATTAATTCTCATACAATTTTTTAATCCTCTTCACAAATAATACGTCCTCCACCCTCTCCTCCTCCTTCTCTGCGTGGGGCCGCAGTAAATACTCTGAGCGTTTTGCCTCCCTGCAATAGCTCAGTTTATTTCAACACTTTAGGGAAAACCTTTAAGATATCCCCTCTTTGACTCTAACTGCAGCTCTACCTTTACCAACGGCATTTGCAAAACTGTCATACCAGACAACAAATACTAAACCCAGGCGATTTAGTAGACACGGTGCTTGCCAAACCAGGAAGAGTCACTGAAATTCAAGGCATGTAAGATCCTGAACACCAACTGTCTTTCCCTCCCCCTCTTCCAATGATTTTTTTTTTTTTTTTTTTAATTGCAGGAGACACTACCAAGGGCTAACAGAGAAGAAATTGAGAAACATTCTGCTGACTCGGGTGAGAAACATTTGCTTGCCACTACTGATGACCAGAAGGAGCCTGTGGTTAGGCTGGAATGCGACTTGTTGGAAGTATCTGTACAATTTACGAATCAAACAAGACAAGATCTGGTCATCAAGATCAACTCAACATAAATCTATTTTTTAGCAATAGTAATTTAGGGGAGTTTGGAAATCCCTAGCTCTACAACCCTAACATCTCATAGAAGGTAACCTCGAACTCTTGAACTCACAGGCCTTCAGAGAAGTTTTAGTTCAGCGATTGAGGGCGCCCAAGTCAGAATAGACACTGCTAATGCTTAGAAATAAGTTACTTTAAATTCTGTACTATGAAATTTCTAGAAATTATCGTCTTTTTGTCTATAAATTATGCTTGGAAATTCATCAGTGTAAGTGGAAAGAGACAGCAGGCACATGAAAAAAATTCAAGTTGAAATCCTTAAAAGCATGCTGATATGTATAATACTTAAACCAGAAAAGTCTTTACCGTAAGGAAAAATGCCTGACTATCCAATTAAAAATGAATCATATTTTCACGTTATTAATCATTCTGTACACCTAGACTGTGAACACAATTAAAGCTGCAAACAAACTCCATATCAAATGTTGGTTTCTCACATGCCCCTTCGCAGAACAGCCACCCTGCTGAAGTGACACAAGCACAAGAACAACTACGTCTAATTTTAACCTTTTATATTTGGGGAAGACACAATTTTAGACTGTCTCTAATTTAGAAACATTTCACAGAGAAAAGTGATATGTCTGCCAGCAAGAAAAATGTTACAGTGAACTCATTGCTGAACTTAATGCACTAAAAATCTGTTTTCCTCCATGGATACGCTGCTTTTCATACTGGGTTCAAGACTCAGCCCTTCCACAGGGGGGAAACATGTCATGCTATATTTGATTAAGATAAATTGGAAAAACAAAAGCTTGCTTCTCATGGGAAACATCCTGCAAGCATTGCCCCAGGCTGCGACTCATCTCGTACTTATCTATGAAGTCATTACACCTCTCAAAAAAGTAAGACCAAGTTACAGCATCGTTTTTATCTTCAAGAGTAGCGGACAACTACCCACAAAGAAAACTGCTCTGTGATTAAGAGGGAAAAGCTTGATCTGGAGGTGGCTAGTAAATATCTCAATCTAGTCTGTCTGTCTGTGTTACAAGATTAAAACGTCTCGTGATTTTATATGATGTCTGGTATGCAGCACTGGCTGTAAAACGGGTCTCAGAGCGAAGAAGGATCCCGTACCTAGAGCATCCGCAAGTGACACAAACATCCATCAAGCAGTCAGGGCTAGTTTTAGCAGACCCTCATGGCATTTCGTGCAATGTATTAATTTTATGATCATGTGTCTGTTAGCAAGTTTCTATTCCCACTTCAGTCAAGCCTTGCCCCACAGCGCAGAGCTGATGGAAATTCCAAACGATGAGCCACAAGCTCTGAATATGACTGAACAAGAACCACCAAGGGAGCAGGCATGTGGTACCACTGCATGCATAACAGGGCCACGTTGCTACTTTGAGGAGTAACGTAAAAAGCAGACGTTTTGTAAGGCTGTGCCCACGCTACTTTCTATAGGAGCAAACAGACTCACGTCAGGGAAAGGCACAATGGGAAGAATCCAAGTTTATACTCTGGTGCTGACAGAAGACAAAAATAATCTGTCAGCATTCTCTCCTTGCCCTTCCCTAGCCACCCACTTATTATTTCTGATGAATAAATCACAGCATCTATTCAAATTGACACTAGTAGCGATGATTGGCTTTAACGCCTCCAATTAGAGATCGTCTTGCACTGTTATCATTATTTCCAGCCTGTTCAAGGAAGCAGTGACATGGAAAGTATAAAGTTCAGGCTGTGCATAAAATAAAAAAATAAGAGCAGAGACTCCAAGGGAGCAAATGAGGAGAAAGCATAACGTGACCTCCCAGCAGAGTTATGAGACACAGAACCAGCAATGAGGAAGTCAAGAGCAGATAATGAAAACAAGGCGTCAGCATCTAAAAGGTAAAGTCCATCAATCTTCAAAAAGAAGAAAACGGTGTACCGATCATCTTACTAACTCCTCAGCTTGGTGCAAGTTCAAATCACTACGGGGGGCCAAGACGCTCAATATAGCTTAAATATTAATAAGACATCAATATTTTGCGGACTTCTGAAAAGTCACAGTAAGGTAGCTAATCCTCCACAGATGGAGGCACTTCACATTAGCTGTTTATTGCCACAGTTCCAGCTTTATCTAAACTGTCCAGACTGACGTACACCACTTTCAGCAGCACTGGAGGCCATATATGGAACTCGCAGTCACACCATTTCGGGCTCTGACTCATGAGGTCCGGCAATTCACAGTGGGGCAACACGGGAGGTTATTGCTTCCAGCTGTTCCATCAGCCCCTACGCCAGAGGTTACCACCCTCGGAGCAGGACAGTGGGACCAGCGGCGTCTGCTCCGTAGCTGCCAGGCTCACGCCCAGCGGAACTTAAACCCCCATCAGTTTCAACTCACATTAACACACCAGACTGGGAGCCTGGGGCTCAGTCCGCAACCCCTCCTACTGAGCTGCAGCAGTTGAAGGGATTGTTCTTCCACAGCATAATCTAGACCAGAGGCGCTGGTTTTCTTCTCTGCCGGTATCTATTGGTATCTGACACATACAACAACAGCGGGTGCACTTAGAGAGACTAAGACTCCAAATGAACATTTTTCTCCTTGCAAATACCATTCTTCATCTCAGATTTTTTAAATGTATTTAAGAAACACCCAGGTTACACAACTAATCTGGCAGCTGTGTCCAGTTTAATTCACTGGACCCTTCCAGTTCATTATTGAACTGTAGACTAGACACTCTACCCAGTCCATTATTAATATCAGTGCCGCAGTTTCAAGCAGAACAGAGCCCATGTGAGCTCTAAGCAGGAGTTCCCGCCAAGAGATGGTTAGCAAAAGTGATGGGGTTTTGTTTTGTTTTTTAAAGTTATACGTTGATTCAAGTATTCCAGGATGTTTCAGTTCATTGTAAAAAGCTTAGGACAGCTGGAGGAAGTAGGTTTAAAGGCATGAAGGAAACAAATGAGAGAGTAAGAGTCATAGACAACCCTCACACAAACAGGATCCATTTCAACTTACTTTAGAATTCACTTCTGTCTTCTGCACCCACCATGTATTTTTCTTTCAGCTACCTTATCAAGTCAATAGCAGTAATCTGAGCACAGATATTAGACAGAACCGGTTTTTATTTCATTTGTTTACGGCTTGCAAGTTGACATGTGAATGGAAGAACAGTATGGACTGAAAATGAACACCTCACTTCACAAAAATAATTCAGCACTGGGAAGGGGAGCACTGCTGCGCCCTCCCACCTGCCTGAGGCAGCTCAGCTTTTGTTTCTCACTTTTTCCTTTACACACAGAACCCACAGTTTTCTGGGTTACTCACACTAGTTTTGAACGATCCACATGGAAAGAGCAAAACTCCTCCTGAAGCTGACAATCACTATGAAAATACTCCTGTATTAAAGTCACAAGTAAATAAATGGAGAAAAAGATGAGAGTAAGTTCTGTGGATTTCCAAATTATTCTGTCTGCTTCGTAAAAGTGGAGTAAGCCCTGTTTTGTGAGCTTTTCTTCTTAGAAGCACTTTAGTAATTTTATCATGAGTCTCCTTACAAGCAGCTCAGCTCCTGGAACCAGATAACTAAAAGGAATTAAGCTTGATTTTAACAAGTTTTCAGTAGTCCTGGCAGAAAAAGGGGTTTTTTATTTGTGTGGGGGGGTTTTTTTGTTTGTTTGCTTTTTTAATTATTTATGCCACCAACTTTTCTTTTTTCTAAAATTTAACGGGCTCATTATTGCACAAGGTGCCTGGATTTTAAATCTTCAGGCTCTAACCTAAACCAGTTCAGATAGGGCCAAAACACGACTCATTTCAGCTGCAAACTACCACACTTTCGGGAGGCCAGAATGTGACCCTTCGCCAAAGCCAAACCCTGGAACCAATTCAGAACAAAAGCGAGACATTGAACCCTCAAGCCCAGACAAACTCCAACTGGCTCTCTAAAGCCAGCACTGTCAAGAAGGACACTGTCTTTTCAACTCACTTCTCTTTAAAGGCAGTTTTCTATTCTTTTTCATGGCCTGAAATTATTGCCGTGCTCTCTTCCACTTTGCTACAGAACACCCCAGTAAGAATTAAGTGACAAACCCACATATTACAGTTCTGAAAAAACTCCAACTCTTGTGCGACCTCCGCACACCAAACATTCCTATTGTACCTCACGTTTCCTGTTTGCGCTACTCCACAACCCGGCCACCAGTGAAAACCTTTTCAGCAGTTGCTCCACTTGGCTCTACCAGCAAGCAAGCAGAGATCCATATTTAAGAAACAAACACACAAACAAATGCAAACAGCCAAAGGTTGCTCTGCACTTTTGACCTGTAAGGAATTCGCTTCCATTCATCCCCCACCATTACAGATCGTAACAGACCATACACAGAAGGGACATTTATCATCCGCTTCTCGCGCAAGGCTTTTTGATAGGCATTAATTCTAAGCTGATTTTGTTTGCCTCGGCCGCATCTTTTGCAATCCATTCGCCAGAGCTGAACCGAAACCAAATCACGAGGCAGAGCGTTGCGTGAAGATGGCAATGGCAGCGCGGTCCCAACCAAGCACTCCACCTAGCGTCCCCCGCTCCGTCGGAGCCGGCTGCCCACCGGCAGCTCATTCATTTCATTTTATGGCAGCAAACAGACCTCTCCAAGATGTACGAATGCAAGACATTCCTGGCAAGTTACCCTCAGTCACCTTCTTTTGGTAATTAGGCGATTCCTGCCACTTACATTTTCATATACCACCAATAGAAGAGAAAACATCTCAGGACTAAGAAAAAAAAGCTGTCTGCTGCTAAAAACAGTATTAAGAGCTGTTAATCATAATAGTTTTACTTCCTACAGAACCACATCATGATTACTATTTTTAAAGTGTTGTTTTTAAAGAATTGTGAAAAATCTTTAATGGACTTTGGGAAAACAAGCCAGCAGACTTGTTTTGAAAGCGTCAGAATAAAAAGGATTCTTGGAAGAGTGGCCTGCTTCCCTATTTCTGCATCGAAGATCCGCTCTGTGCCAGCCCTTAGCTCAGTGCCAATTTGCAGCATGAGAATCGTTTCCCAAAAAGCCATGTCAAATTTTACATTTACCGCTGGCTATGACTAAGGAAGCAGCATTAAACTAGGAACCAATGCAGCAGACAATGTTCAGACCCTTTATAATATAGAGAGAGTTCTTGAATCACAGAAATAACAATAAAAAGCTTATTATCAAACTAACAAAAATCAACCTCTCCCTCCTAGACAGAGATGTTTGGAGCAAGAATGTGCTGGTGACCAACAAAATCCAAATCAGATGTGAAGTGATATTAATCAGGGGCAGCAGCTTCCCCCAAATGAGACTGCTTTAGATTGTAAAATCTACTTTAAGCAAACTGTTTCCAAGTACTCTCTTCTCAGCTAACCCCCGGATCTCTCCTGGCACTTGAAGTCGTGCCGCTCCAAAAAGCGGCTGGCGAGAGATGCCCTGAAGAATCCAGACAAATGACAGTTTTCAACACTGGAAAAACAGCTAACCAGGCCAGGGAAACAAACATCCAGAGTCATTCATATACTGCATCTATTGCATAACTATTTCTATGATTTTCCCAGCTAACAGGCTGTGCTTATGAACAGTTTGATACGAAAATAGTTGTACACAGTAAATGGAGGGCTATATTTAAAAAAGATGCACCTGTGTCACAGCTGAGGAAGTTCAGGCACACCAAACAGGTGCCTACATGCCATCAATTCCTACCCGTGGCCCTTAATGGCAGAGACAATACTGCAAGCATCAACACGAGCTCAGCAGCACATGGGTGGGCCCAAGAGCATTGTTCTCTAAGCATGTAATTGCATTCCCAACAATCTCACTGTACATACAGATTTAAAATGAGCAATTAATTAAAAGCAATTTTAAAACACTTACTGAGTCTATTCTCTATTGCCAGCAAACGCAGGCACTAAAGCAGAAGAAGATTTGCTGGTTTGTAACTTTTCATGTCTTTGAATCAATAGGAGAATAAGTTTTACCATAATGAAGAAACGTAATTAAAGTATATGGAATATGAAAAGTAGATATACAGTAATGTTAAAGTTAATATAGTGAGTTCCCTGCTTAACCTATCATATTTCTACTTTTAGAGGCAACTGCTGCACAACTAACAAAGCAAATTAGCTTAAAACTCCTCCTTTTGAAAGCTAGAGCTCGCAACTGCATTGTTTCCAGATGGGTTAAAGCCAGAACACCATTCTGAAATAATTTACCCTGAAAAGTTGTACCAACAGTCTTCGGTTAGTACTCCGTGTTCCCTTTCACACAAGGTGTAGGCTCAAACTGAGGAGATATTAAGGAGTGCATTACTACATTGATAGCATATTGCATATCGATATTGCTGATATAGCCGTACTGACAAGAATATTAACAGTTCAGGTACTTAAAATGGCAACACACTTAAGGCAATAAACTTGTGTTTTTACACTCCCACTGCCATCTAGTGGCTACGAAGCCAGATACACTCCACCAAATTACGAGCCATTCAGGGTTCAGACAAGCCTTCAGTGCCAAGAAAGTGCAATTGTCCTAAATTTACAGTCCATGCTAATCATTAAATCTTGCACAGGAGAAAAGAGGAAAATGAATCTTTGCTTCTCTTTCTTCCCACACTCACTGCCTTTATGGAATTTCCTCAATGTAATAGGAACATGCTTATCTGCCTTACATATTTGAAGTATTTCTCCAGTATTGTTACACATTAGATGTTGGTGGTATCATTTTATTACATTTTATTCTATAACTGCCTCCTAATTATTCAATGCAATCTATTTTGTCTGTTTTTCCCCTCCTAACAAAGTTACGTGAGACCTTGCCTCTTACATTCCAAATAAATACCTTCGCTACGTCTGCAATAAATACCTTCACTAACAACATTAAACTAAATTTCATTTCTTAGGTGATGCACCTCCCTGTAATCTTCGGAAGACTGTTCACCTCCTATACACCCACCAAAAGTTACATTGATAAGCCAACAGAGAAGTTATATTTTGTATATACATTACTTGAGCGTCAACTCAGGTCATGGCCTAAATACATCCACTAGGTTCGCATACCCTGCAGGAAAACTTAAGTGTTATGTTATGAAATTTAATTTGTTTTGTATTAAAGTAATTTAGAACTATTTAAACATCTGGATTTTTAAGTACAGAGTAAAAGAAAGGTCAATGCATCCCACCTTCTTTTAGAAAAAAAAACCAGTGCTGTCTTATGGAGACTTCTTTATGTGACAAAATCGTCTTGGGGTGGCCTAAGGTATAAAATGACAGCACTCTTGCTACCCTGTGTCAGATCACTGTACAGCAAAGAAACACTACCCACTTTCAAATACAGTTAGAAAGGGTGCATAACATTTCGTATTTACTAGATTTCTGACACAACATGTATAAAAATTAAGAATAGGAACCGTATGATAAGCTCTCCAAACTGCTTCAAAGAGAATGTCTAAATACATGAAATCTTTGGTTAGAGGAAATCTTAAGCTGACTCTCACTGGTTGATAGCCTAAGAAAATATATAAAAAGCAGAACAAGAATAAAATCTACCATTTAAACTGCTTCCTACTTGCTGATTTAAATCATGACCAACTGATTTCTGCAGCAAACCTGGAATTGCTTTCCTTCCCCTTCCTCTCTCTGTCCTGCTGAATAGCTGGTGATCCCATCGTGCTGCATTTTCATTCCCGCTGTAGGCTGGCAGAGAACCCAAAGTGAGCTGAGTTTGTGAGCTCGACTCCACCTCATGCATCACTTGATGCTGGTTTGCCTCTCCAGCGAGGCAGAACAACCCAGTTTCGGGACGGATGATTTTGATTGATTCTCCCTCTGTCTAGCCCATGTGTCTTACTGTCCCTAAGCTATTAACAGCATCGTCTCTGCAAGTCAGAAAGATCTGTACATTGTCAATTCACTGCTGTCTAAGCACTATCCAGCGTTACATAAAAATGTTTAGACACTGTGTTCATCAGCTTTACTGAATTTCCATTTCCAATCATTTAGACTGACAGCAATATTTTTGCCTAGAACGCTATGCATGCATAAACTCGTTTCTGTTTAGCAATAGTTTCCTTTCTCCTGTACTTGCTGCCTCCACAGTCTTTAGGAGAGAAGCTACACTAAGAGTAAGCCTAAGACTACCGCAAATGCAGCTCTTACAGATGCCGTTCGATCTAACAGGCATTGCCCTGCTGTGTGGAAAAGCACGAGTTTCTTGTTTCTTGTAGTGTTTTCTGTGTTATTGTTAATGATTAAAGCAGTTCTGAAAGTAAACATCTGTAATTGTTCCAAATACAAGATGACATTTGTTGCATAAACTGGTTTTAATTATTTTGTGGCCATGAATCCTTTTCTTAAATCCAGGACAGTGGTTTCATAAACAAGGAACTAATCCAATGGCCACAAACAAAACACACCCAAACATTTCTCTAACTTTCCTAGCTAAGTTGAGATAAACAACATCATACAAATTTTCAGAACAGATATTATTTTAGCTTTGTAGACAAACATTTTTCTTGCTATTATTTTCAGAGCAAAATTAATACGGACTGAACTTTAAAGTAGCTGCCTATTTCAGCGGTTTCAGCTAGAAAAATGATCATTTTAAGCTACTAAAAAAAGAGTATGCTGAAAAATTTTAAATGGAAACATTTGAGCTCCACACACTAGAAAATGTTTCATTTAAATTAGGACATTAGAGGACAGAGCTTGCAGATTTTGACTCGTTTCAAAGTGAGGATTAACAGCAGGCTAATATCTATAGTTCAACAAACCTACAGCATACAAACTACAAAACAAGGTTATACAGTATAGAATATGAATAGCATTCACTAGAGCCTAGAAGCATTACACTAAGTATTTCTTTTCCACCAGAAGTACTTAACGTTTAGGACTTAAGGAATATTCTTTATGCACATATTTAAAAATAAGCAACAATTAAAATACTCGATTCAGGAAGAACACTGTATGGAAATATCCTTACCAAATAGAGCAGAAAGGTGTGGAGACCTGTTCCAAGTCCAACAGAGGACAGAATGCCTAATCCTACCCAGTAGGCACACCAGAAGAACTTTTTCTCCATATACCGCACATACTGAAAAAGAAAAGTCACAAAAGAGAAAAAACCAAGAATGGTGATATCTCCTAGGGGAAAAGTTAAAGCTACAAACTAACGCAGATAGTTATCTGGATTACAATAACTGAATTAGAATCCTAGATACTTCTATTTGCAATTTATTACAATTGCAGCACAGACATGTACAGAAAATAGCACGCTTTCAATAGAAGAGCCCACGCGCCTTAGAATCAGCAAGTTTCCAAGGAGATAGATGAAAAATTCAGGTTCAATAGTAGGGGGTTGAAATCTAGAACAGGTATACTAAGTGTGAGCAGTGAGCAGCAAACCTCAGACAGCGTCTGCTGGAGCCCAAGCAGTGAGCAGACAGCTCAGGGAATTGCCTGAACAGATTAAATGAAGGCATAGAATTAGCTGCACTCTCAGTTAGTCTGTTGAATGTTTTGTCTTGGACCAGGGAGCAACCAGGTTTGTTACTTTTAAGAAAAGATTAAAAATGTTGGTTGGGCATTGCACACGTGAGGGGATATGAGAAAGTCACGGCAAATTCTGGACATAAAAAGTCCACTTGGGTACAGTGGGGAAACAGGAAGCAGTAGCTCCTTCTCACTGCCATGAGAGCAAAACTAAGAGAGTGAGCCAGGCCATCAACTTGTCTGTACCACAGCCCTAAGAAGAGGTGCCATTTTATGCCATCCATGGACCAACAGCACCAAGATGAAGTTTACCGGTCTTAACCAGGTTTCAACATGCCAGGGTGTAAAAAAAGTCCTGAAAACAGCAAGTGAAAAATCACAAATACACTTCACTATTCTGAGTATGCTTTCGGTAGTGGCTCATATTCAAGCATACATTGATGGTACACAGAGATAGACAGAGGCACTAGCAGGACACGGACTTTAGGGAAGGAGCTCTGGAGGAAGCAGGGTGGACAGATACCTGCTGGCACACATGACTGAGACCCCCAAGACCAGAGAGCTCCAAGCACTGGCTGGACCCCGCAGGTCATGCTCCCCTCGGCAGTCCCAGAGGCACAGCTTTGCTCCCAGCAGGCTCAAGGAAACCTTGAGCAGCACTGCTCTGCCAAGCCTTGGCACACTGCAGGCCCAGCAGCCAGCTCAAGGGCTGTGCGCCTCAACACCAGTTTGCAAGAGCCATCTAGTGGCAAACGTTGAGTGCATCACGCTCCGGCCTTCACGCTGACAAAGCCACCAACCAGAGCAGTTTTTAATGAAGCAGGTATTTGTCCATCAGGAACAGGCCACCGATTTACCATCTACCAACTTGCTCTGCGTGTAAGTGCTTAGGACTCAAGCATAGGATTGAGTGAGCGAGAACGCGATGAGCGGAAGCAACTCATTTCACTGCATTTCAAGACCCGTCCTGGGACGCCAGGACTCCTGTTCCAGATCTGCACGTCCCTCGGGCAGCCAGTGACACACCGTAGCAGTAGGGATGTAACCAAGTTCTCTGAAACTGGGAACCTGCTGATTTCAGAGTCAGAGTGGTAAGATGATTCAGTTGCACAAGGAAACGCTCTGCAGGGTTTAAAAGGGCTGTCTGCCCTCAGGGAAAATCTGAAACTCAAGGAGAAACAGGGAGGGGAAAGGTGTAGACACCACCGTCACCTTATGCTTAAGCAATGGCTTACACTTCAAGTGATGCAAAAGCATCAGTCTTCATGTACTCCAAAGCACAAAAAAGTTTCTAAAACAACCATTTTAAAACATTGGGGGTATCAGAAGCATTGCAGAACCAGATTTGAACCATGAAACCGTTTTATGTATAGATATATGCCTATCCTAGCATGGGATAGGGGTCAGGAGACCCTTCCATAGCAGAAGAAACAACATTTCTCAGGAATCACGAAGTTCTATCATGACTCAATTTAACATTGTATCTCAAGAGCTCACACCACTATTAAAAGCTTGTTAACAGCAGATGTGAAGGAGTGCTGCAGCATCAGAGGTGTGCTTATTCAGGAACGGATGAGAAGTGGAACACCTACAGATGCGACAGAATAGATCAAACGATACAGCTGATTGTTCCGCATCTCTAAAACGCAACTCATCCACACACAACGGAGAGGAGTCATGACATGAGAAACAAATATCCTTAGTGAGTAGGAGTTCAAAAGATACATTACAGTTTCATCAAGATCCCATTCAATTCTCAGTACATCTACTTTAGCACAGGGACAGGAAGTCATTAGTCACTACGGAAAGTAACTTCAAAACCTCATACCTGTTGATGTGTTCCTTCAATGTAATACGTGGCTGTAAGCACTGCAAGCGCCAGTAAAAAAGACACCAAGATACTTCGCCGATGCCACAATCTTAAAAGACAAACTGCAATTAGGGTTTTTCATAATTTAGCATGCATTTCAAAGTAACTTAAGTTATCCCTGTAGACTGGGCCTGCGTGGATGTAGTCAGTGGGGACAATGGCAGCTGAAATGTTTGCTATTATAAAAGCATAAACCTCCCAAGAAAATATCTGGGGAGCCTTTATTCTTTATGGAAAAATCTCTACTTTGCTGTCAGTGAGAAGTGAGATCAAAGTTCAACCATGCTTTTTTTTTTTTTTTGAATAAAGCAAAACAAAGTAATTGTCTGAAAACAAACACAATCTGAAAACAAATATTCAGCTTCTGCAGCCAAGACAGTCTCAAACGCAGGGCCGTCAACAACATCCATGGTTAAGCACAGTGCAAAGCAGGCACTGCGCTGGCCCTGGGCAAGGGACGAGCCGTGGGTGGAATACAGAAGTGCTAATTTCAAACTGTGTGCTGGTGGGTCGGACTACAGTGACAAGAAGAGGAACAGATCTTTGCACTGTTTTGGTTCCCCTGATCTATTGAAATTAATATCTCTCGTAACAGCTCAAAGTTTAAGAAATACATTTGAGCTAATTATAAAGCGTTGGGAAGCTACTACAGTAAGGGGAGAAAAGTGTTTTCCTACGTAATTTGATACCCAATGACTTTTGAGCCCATTTAGTTTTACGTACACATTCTGCTTGATGTGTACGTGGCCACACACAGTAGATTAACAAATACATTTATTATTTTCTCGGAAACACTATTATACTGGCCCCTAATGATATAAAAAAGCAAGTGCTAGCATCACTTAAAAATCTCAGACATGAAATAGCAAACTATGAATGTAACTTATCTATTTAGACAGACAGAAAAAGATAGAAATATGAGATGTGTAATACAGGAAAACAGTCACGAATGTTTCGTATTAAGCAAGCTGAAAAAAGTCACTCTAACTTTCCTTTAATTTTAAAACAATTTGTGCTGCTTATATTAGTATGAGAATTGGATTTTCAAGTGATTGTCATCATTTAAATCACAATTCACTCAAGCGGAACACAGGATATCATTAAGAGTCAATTTGAGGTCTCAACTGAATTGCTTATAATAGTCAGTGTTTGCTGTAAAGATATTGTTATGCTAGTGCTAGACAACATAGATGTGCTGCACAACAGAGGATGCAAGTGCCATCTGTAGCAGAACATGATGTCTAGGAAGCCAGGTAATAGTCAGCTTAAAATAAGACCTCCAATGTTATTTCTGCCGGGTTTAAATAAATGCTTGGAGGTTGTCAGAAATTACTAACATAAGACCCGATAAAACAGTTCTCAAAGAAACAATTCCCAATGACAGCTGAAAGAACGCACACAGTAAAATAAGTAGGTTTCGGGGTTAGATTGGGGGGGGGGGGCAGGGATGGGGTGTAAAAGGGGATTAAGACTACACTACGTAAACCTGGTATTTTTCATACAAATCATTTCAGAAGATCCAAATGGAAAACAGAAGTTTCTCTCAACAGATCTTATGTGTCAGCACCTCGAACCTAGCCCAGAAGGGTCAATGAACAAAGCCCGTTATCACCAAGCCCAGCCGCTCTGCAAAGGAGCGGTCCAACAGCTAGAATCACCCAAGGTGATATTAGGTCCTATCTTCTGACTGGGAAAATGATCGTAAACTCAATCCCAAACACAACAGATGCCAGTTACCAAACACAAGCACTAGGATGGCTGCTACTCTTGGCTTTTTCAGTTGCCAGTTTTACTCATGTTTGCCTTTTGGCACTCTAAACCCTCTCAAGCCTAGTGCGCTAAGAAATAGCTATGCATTTCAGCATTAGTAGGGGATGTTAGGGCTGCTACTCGCAAATTTTCTAACTGGAATAAAAGCCCATTTTAACCAGTGTGTAAATAATGCTTAGGGAAAGTGCTTTAATAAATAATTTCCTGCTGTGAAAGGGACCACATAGCTTACAAGCAAAGTCCTCTTCGCAGCATCATAAACATCACTGCAAGTTCCACGTAATCCTGAACCCTGCCCTAGCCGAGCTATTTGAAGATCATTCAGCAATACTAACACATACATTAATAGATCAGTACTTAACACTGCAGTCATAAGTACAATATCTCTTCCTTAAGGATCCCAAAACACTGCCCCACTCCTTCAAATTAGAACGTTCAACTCTTCAGAAAGGAAGTTTGCAATTTTCCTCCATTGACATCTTCCTGTATTTACACTTATGTAATCTAGGCAGAAGGTCTGAGTACACAGCTAGAAGTGTGGTATGTTCCAGTAACCACCTTTAAGGTACAAAAATAAATACGTTTTCTGAAAGAAGAATTTTAAAGTTGTGAGTCATCAGGGAAAGTGAGATGTCAGAATGACCTACTGAATCAAAGCATAGGTTTCCCCAGAATGCTTAGTAGAAGTTAAAGAAATGATCTTTACTTTATGGTCCATTCCTTCAAGTTTATTAGAGTTTCCAGGAAAAAATACTGCAAGGTAACAAGCGGTTGTCTCCACAGTACAATATTCAACCTCTCTTCTCGGTCCCTTCGCTTCCGTTCACTCAACAAAGAGGAATCTGCAAATGAAAAGCAACAGAAATGTAAAAGCACAGGCTGACAGTTCAGATTCCATCCCACCCAAAAATATACGGACTTTTTTTTTTTTTTGCTTTGTTAGGAAGTTAATGTGGGCTCCCAGTCATCTTTTCGACTCATCACAAAGCGTTTGCTCTAAGGGCATCAGAAATCAGGTGACCCCTAGCAAAGGAAATCAGGTGGCTTTTCTCCTCCCTGTAGCTGACAACCATTCAAGAATCTAATTGGACCAGGGTGCAAAAAGTCTGGCATACCTATTAGCCTTTATGCAAGGTACTGCGCTACTAGTTACAAACCAGCTAACATATTAGGTCAAACGCGACTCTACCAGCCACTACAGAGACCACATTTCACTTTGAACTTTTGAATTTGGTTCTCTTCCAAAGGTATTCTCAGACTTCTCCAATCGAACTAGATTGAATTACATGTGCTCTTTACACACTTCAGTCACCATGTAACTGGATAATAGCATCTACCCTCCCAGTCAGGATCCTCAAGCTATGGTAAGCCTTGCCACACTGTTGAGCTTCGCCAAAATGAGCCCAGCAGACAGGAAGTGCTGCCATGAAAAGAACCTGCCTTTATACTGCAGTCCTTCGCTGGACTGACGCTACGCATTTGGTTATAATGTGGAGCTCAACACTAGCACCAGTCACTGCACGCTACCATACAAGTATAGAAGAAAGGTTCTTCTAATAAATGTATTATTTTGTGCTTACAATACAGTCAAGGTTAATAAAAACCCCAGCTATTTTTTGGATGAGAATGGCTTGTTCAAAGGTTGTCAAGCTAGTGAGCAGTAATAATTTTTAAATTTTCAAAGAAAATGAATTCTGAAATAAGAAAAAATATCACAAAACAATGGAAAAAATAAACACAAGTAACTCTGGTATCCAAACAGATACCAAACTTGTTTAAACAGCACTTACTACACAAAGTCAAAACATATATATTCTGCTTTGTGTACATGTAAAGCACTGCAACAATATTAATAGATTTTAAATTTGTAAAAAGCTGTTGCATTTAAAATATTAATCTGAGTCCCCAGCATATTGTAACTCAAGATTCAGTCTTATTCCAGTAATTGAAACATGCTGCTTTATCATATGCTAATATTTACATAGAAATTGCACACCTCATTGGTCACACAGCCCATTTAATTTCGTATTCTTTAGCTGTAAGCATCAGTTACTTTAGATGAACTAACAGAAATCCTACAACAGCAAATACTGGATAACATCCACATTCCCTCAGAGTTACCAGATGATTTAAGCCTTTAAGTAAAAGGCTTTGATTTGCTCCATACATACACACATACAGTTCCTTTTTAAATCTTGCTGCATTCACTGCGTCAAGAATTTCTATTCTCTATTTTTTCACTGAATATGTCTAATAAAAATGATAAATAATAAAATCAACCTTGTTTTTTATGACTTTGTTTTTAGTAAAGGTCACAAAAGACAATGGTGTAAGACTGCATACAACTTGAGAAATCACTTGGTCACAAAACTTAATTAAATACGGAACTGGCACATTCAAAGCTGACAGGAAACAAACTAAAACGATTATCATTTCTATGCTATCCTACACAGCACAGATAATTCAATGACACAAGGCTCTTCACGAAATGTTCTCAGGTTATTTTTCATGAGTCCTAAACATTAACCCAAGCCTACTTCAGACATACCAGCAGGAAAAACAGAGGCAAGGCAAGAGATGAAGTAGTTAACTGTTCTGTTAGTAATTTATCATTGAAACCGATAAATTATAGTGAAGCTGAATGTCAACAGAAAAGCTAGAAATTGGGAGACTAATAACTGGATTTCTTCCAGAGTAAACCAGATTTTTATTACCAAGTACTAACTTCTCGGTGCCAAAGGGTGGGGCTGTATAGCCTGACTTCTACAGCCACGTATTTGCCAACATAGTTTAGTTTTCTAGCTCAGTCCTGTTGCAGCCCCTGTTGGTACCCAAGTCAGCTTTACAGGGCTCACATGCATATGAACTACAGAATAAGAACTCTGGAGGGAGAAAAGAGTATAAGAGAAAACTGAATGGAAATACACAGCATAAAACTATTCTGTGGCTTTACAATACATAAATCCTCTAGACTTCAGATTTAGAGATGACTGAAGTTTCCAAGATTGATTCAGGCATTGAGGCCCTTTGCATTATCTGGGCATAAAGTGCATCAACATACATTCCTTTTGAGTATCGTGCTGGCCATTTTACACACCAAGCTGACCAGCTGAGAACATTAAGTCATATTTCACCTACCTGTGAAGTTTCCATTGTGCTGTTCTTTGATCATTCCTATGCGTCTCTGGTCACAATCTGTTCCATTCTCTGCCATTTCATAGATCAGTCACGTATGGGGATCTAATAGCAGAACAAAACCAAAAAGCATAATGTCTCCATTTCTGGTTACGAAGACTCCATTTACTCCACAGTCAAAGGATACAGGCAAACATCCGGCAGTTCTCCAAACCCAAATCACAGTTATTTTGCGTTACACCATTAAAAAGGAAAAAGTGATTCAATTCCCACAATGACAAAGATTAAAACATTTTCACCTACATAAATCTAAATTTTTCACTTAAATGACAAAACTCCCTCAATTCTAACAACTGTACAAAAGCTTGTTAAACAATCCCTTCTACTAATCAGCCCACTGTTTGGGCTCCAGAAGCAGAGACCTTCATACAAACCTCGGTTCAATCCTGAGAGAGAGGCGCTTAATAGTTGATTCTCATATTAGAAAGCATCTATTCTGGCACTAAGCTTCCAGGCAGTTAGTTTGCAAGTAGACCTCAAAAACCTCACAGCCTAAAAAAATAGCCCTCAATATGGTAACTAAGATACAGAACCGCATCTTATGCTTTGCAGTCTAATATCTGTAACCAGAAAAGGTAAACTCTTCAATGGAAGAGACCTCTCTGATGGAAAGCTTTTTTGAAAAGTGTACATTCTGTCTGCTAGTATTGCCTCTCTCTAGTGAGATCAGCCCTAAAAGTGCAAAAGAACAGCTGTGGTTTTCCTTATCGAGGAGTGTAAATAGTGCAATAATTGGAAGCCAGCATAAATCAGAATGTTGCAAGAGCCTCTTTTTCTTTCCTGAAGAAAAAAAAACAACAACAAAAAAAACCAAACTGAAAAGCTGACAATTCTTACGCAATCAAACACAAAGAAAGTAGCCAGGCAGACTCCTTGC
Source organism: Fregata magnificens (assembly GCA_013389945.1). Lineage (NCBI taxonomy): Eukaryota > Metazoa > Chordata > Aves > Suliformes > Fregatidae > Fregata > Fregata magnificens. Next base: position 35,235 of record WAAD01001391.1, read on the forward strand.
TTTAAAAATCCTCTCTTGAATCTTAAAACAGTTTCTGGAATTTTATTTTGGAAAGAGAGTCCCACAAAGCTAAAGCATCTTATTTGCATTACATTTCTCCCTGTAAGCAAACATGATTTACAGTTTTTGATATGCTGCTTTTGTTAGAAAGAAAAGTAGTGCCATATTAAAACGACAGGTTATATAAAACTGTTTAGTGGAGGAAATTAAAGTTTTACAGAAAAAAATACTTCCCCTTTGATTTATGTTAGGCTTAAGAGGCAAGCAGCAACTCAGGTTTGGTAAACAGGAGTGAGATCGCCCCTTTGATTCAGGCTGCAACAATTTTGCCAATTTTTTAATAAAATGTTAAAAGATTTCAGATACTGTATTTGTTTAATATTTCCAGGGTTTCACAAGTCAGTTTTAGACACATGTTCTTCTAAACAGGTACAAGCCTTGTGCATTACTTGTAATACACATAAAATTGCAAGCTAGAACGTGATTATTAAAGGGGTTTTACTTAAAAACCAATAGTCAAAAGCATCAAGGTCTTGGGAAGGAGTCCTTCCTCCAGCACCTCCTTCCTGAAATTAAATGTGCAGAAACAGAAATCTGTCTCGTTAAAGAAGCTAGCAGAAACTAATCTCTTGCATGTTACAGTTTTAATTCATTGAAACTTGGGCCCCAAGAATACCCAAACCATCAAGAAAACTAATAAAACAGCCTTGTAAAAGTTTGCTTCTGAAAAATGCTGAAGGGCTCCACAGTCAGCCAAGGACAACAGAGGACTGACCTGCTGCAGTAAGAGCTCTACAGCATCATTCTGCAGTCACGTGCAATCAAAGGTTTGCTCTGAACTGCTAGTCGAACACCAGAGAAATGTGAACCTCTTTCTCTCCTCAGATCAGTTCTATCGCAGCCTGACACTCTGGAAGTTAGGGGAGTTACACCAGTACTTAAATGAGGATAACCGGCCAGTTGCTACGGTGATACAAGGATCAAATGTTTAGCTCTCTCCTAATTTCATTAGGACAGTAAGTCCCTGTAGATGGTGGAGTGTTTTGTTTCTACTGACTGTACTTGCTCGTGGTGCTCTTAGTTTTATATATATATAAATACGTATTTATATACATACACAATATAAGCTTATAGACACACATACATATGTATATCACACACACACGTGTTACACACACCTTTACACACACAAAGCTCAAATTGCAGAGGGGAATATTTAAATTGGGCATCCACAGAGAGAAAGCCTGATGTTCACAGAAAGCTGCTGAGGAAGCAAAAGCCATCAGAGCCGTTCTGCACAGAGCCACGCTAAAAAAAAACGTTCTGGTTTAGGGAACTTCAGTCGCATTTTGTCAGCTTAAATATAACAAACATTAAAACAAAACAAAAAAAACTTAAGTGGAAGCCACATGTTCCTTGTTTTGAAGTTCATCTTTTTTCCTTGTGCAAATCCATCCTTCAAAATTGAAGTCTCAATTGGTTTGGTCTCTGCTCAGCTTAATTACATTTCAAGAAAGTTAATTTACTGTAATACAAACTGCTCTCCATGTTTGATGCTAAAATCTAGGCTGTGCACAACACTCCCTCACCATGAACTGAATTCCACTGTCATCCGTTAAACACCTTACTGGCACATAAAAATCACCAATCTCTAGGGATCTCAGGTGTGTTGTTACATACACATTACAGCTTTCGCAAGCTCAACTGACAGAGCCAGTTTTACCCTGCCTGCTTCGAAAGGCACTAATCTGGGATTAGCTTTGCATAACACTACCTCAAGTACACAAGTCAACGTTGACAGCAAAGCAGATGAATAATCCCCTTGCACACTTCTGTGGAGCAAATACTTGTTAAGAAGGTCTTAAAGTTCAACAATTCTGCAGAAAAGCTCTAAAAACTTGTATTTAAGAATACAGTTGACTAGGAGATTTGATACCTATGACATGGCAAGTCCGAACGGGCTGCAATTCAGAAACCAAACCCTTACTGGTTTCAGAAAAAAACTCCTTGGTTTACCAAAGTCTAATTATACTTAAAGCATCTTAGCACAAGGGACTGGAGGATGTGCATCCAGAAAGCTCAGCCCTCTGATCTGTTGCTCTGTTTGACGCCTATTAGAATCACTAGTTCTGCACTAATATCTCCCCATGGAGATTAATCAGAGTGGGAGACTGACCCAAAACGGAGTTACCCTTCATTAACAGAGTCCACATTCTCAAGTCTACACCAAATCTATGATAGTTCACTACAGGAAATTAAATTCCATCTGCTAAACAGAACTTCACTTCCTATGAATGCTGAAAAAGACACAGAGCCCATACCTAAAAATAAATTTGCCTAATAGATTGAGCAGTTACCAGCAAACATAAAAATAAACTATTTAAAAGAGTGAGAAAAACAACTTTGAACAGTTTTTGTATCAGAGTCGCTTAGATCATTTGTTGGAGCTGTGCTCACACAAGAACTCCTTTGTAGGGCTGAACAAATAGCCCACAATACACTATTCAGCTTTAGTGCAATCCATAACATTAAGTATAAAAAGACAATTATTGCTAGTCAAAATGTAAATTGGTCAACAAAAAGGGATTCTGGTAACTGTGACTGGCACTTCACAGCATAAGTGAGACAAAGCATAACAAGCTATTAGAGCCTGAGAACATAACAAAATTAGGCACTGCAATCTGCGCTCCGTAATCAGAGAAAAGGACAAAAGTCTCTTCTTTCTGAAGCTCTGGGGAGGCTGCTGAAGCACCCAAGTGCTGGGTGCCCTTACGTAAAAGGAAACAGTTTAAGACAAGGCAGTTGGGTGCTTGCAGTCTCACTTCGAGGAGCAGAATGGGGACTCACGTTCTGTATTAAGGATTTTTTTGAGGACTCCTTTTCAATGTGCTGGAACAACAAGGAAGCTGTTAAACTATTTTAATGATATCACTGCTTTCCCAGACACTGTTTGAATCACTAATTCTTACCACTTCTTTCTTAAAGAGACCCTGAAACCCTGACTCTCATCTCTATCAAAGTTACTTGTCACACAGCTGCTAGAGCTAGATTTATAGCTGAGACCATTTTGCTGATGTTTTCTCCCAGCCACCTCAGCAACACACGATTTTCAGTCTTTTGTCATTTCTTGCATTTTAACCCACACGCTCCAATCCTGCTGGTATCTCGCTCCTTCTTTCTCCTCAACTTTCCTTCTTTATCTGCATCACTGTTCTTCAATTACAATGAAAAGAACAAAAGATTAAAAACCAGACTTTCACAGATGGATAAGTAATTACACTAAAACAGAGCGTTACACGTGTAATACGGTTTTGTTTCAGTCATCAAACGCTCTACATAGGCAACAATTTACACAGGGAATAAGTTAACGGTTTCTTGGCAAAGTAACAGTTGGGAGAGTACCTTCCCTCAAAAGTCAAAGACTGCCTGGCACATGAATACATTTAGCTAAAGGATGAGATCAGTCTTGAAGGGAAACATTACATACCCTTTCAGCTCCGCACAACTATGTCACTCTTCACTACTTCTTCTGTGTTTGAAGCCAGTGGAACAGACAACTACGTCCTCAGCTCTGCAGACATTCAAGACCAAAGCGACTGCTCTTCCAAACCTTCTGTCCCTACGGAGTACGATAATACCGTTCATCATGTGATACAAAACTGACACAGTCCCTAACCTGAAGGTTAATAACTTTCCTAAAGACGACAGAAAATAGAAAAAGTAACTGCTTGATTTTTTCCAGTCCTTTAGCACTCATGGGAAGCATTCAATTAAAATAAATTAGGACACATCTGAAAGATGCTCAAAATCTCCATAGATTTAGCTATAATGGGTTACTTTGATATGAGTGCATTTATTCCCATATTAAAAGTGTTTTTCTAACTAAAATAGTTTAATCCCTCAAAGGAAAAGTAATGCACTTAAAGACCACAGGTTTCCATTTTGTGGGTTATGCCTCTGTACACCAGACCTATTTTCCAATTCCTAGCCAAATACAGTTTCAAAAAAGTCATCTTACAATTTAGAGTTAAAATTTCCACTTTTCCAAAAAGACAAGATTATTGTTGTAACACAAGTTTCAGGGATGCTGCGCATTTTCTTTTGAGATTACTAAAAGTTCTGTCCCCGCTGTTAAATCACGTATATTAAACTGTTCGCCCTGGTGGATTTTTCTCAGGTGAAATATGAATATTGATGGTTGTCTGTGTAGATCTAGCAGTAGAATCAGGTGCTATAATAATACAGTAGAATCATTATACAATATATAGATGAAAAGGCATGGAAGATGGTAGGAAAGACAAAATTCAGGTTGTTTGGGTCTTTGCAGTGATCTCCTGCTGAAACCTCCAAAAAAAAAAGATTTAAATAAAAGAAAGGAAATAACTGGGAACACAAACATTATCAGTGTAGCATCTCATGCTACAATGCAGATCACAGATCAGTTCTGCGGTCCTTATGCTGGCAGGAGGCAGCAAGCCTGGGGTGCAGATCACAGCCTACAGAATGAGACTGCTCCTCTGCTGACTGGGACAATGCTCAACCAGCTGCTGAAAAAACCACTTCAAGGTTATCAGAGAGGGTGAAATACGCTGCTGAGAGGGTGACCTGAGGAGATCACGGAGACCTCCTTAGCGTTACTGCTGTGCTGCTATGCTAACTTCAGTTTCCCAAGCACCCAGCTCAACTATATCCGGATTTTGAATGAGACAGAATTATAATACACTGTACTTCATGCCCTCTCTCAAACAGGATCCAGTGACAAGTACTACCACAGCACCGATCAGAGCCACAACAACGTACCTCACAGGGAAGGCACGTCATGTATGCCCAAGCAGCCCTCTCAGCAAAACGGATGACTTGGAAAGACTGATACGAGCAGAGAGAAAGTCTTTGGAGAGAGGGGCCACACAACGTTGGAAAAAAAGACCATAACTTAATATTCAGGTGACACAGTATTTTTCACAGCCTCAGTTCCAGAGGGCTATACAGAAATCCACGGACATACTATCTGCCAAGATGTATGTCTCATAGCCCTCAGACTGCATTCTGCCTTCAAAAGGTGGCAGTCAAGCTCTCCGCCGTCAGCCTCCCTATGCTTCCACAAGGCACAGAGGAAAGAAAGGTCACAGGAATTGTCACAAGATGATAACACATCCTGCACAGAAAAGGCCTGCTAAAAATTTGACTAGGAAAGAACAAAGAGTTAGAAAGATAAGAGTATAAACCCAGTCTTAAGAATTGCCACCCCGACTCCTCCAGCAGCTGGTGGAGAGTGCAGATTTGGTAGTAACTTTGCCTTTATCCTACCTCGTAGGTGCTGGGAGACATTTTCCCCAAAAGATAATGCTTGAACCTGCCCAGCCGTTATATCCAGAGTGCTGCTTCTCTAAGAGGAGGTACAGCAAAGATGAAAGGTAATGAACAGAAATACCTAACAAACCCCATAGAAAAGAGTAGCTGAAACATGCTCCTGAGATGACGACTTCTGCTTTTCATAGACGTTAACAGTCTCTAACTGCAACCAATTCAGGTTACACTATGGCTGCCTTGGCCATTCAATGAGCATACACTGCCCGTACAAGGTGAATCACAGAGGCTAATTCTGAGCCTTGCAAGAGAGAATACTCTTTTAACAAGTTTGAAATACACTGAACAACTGCCTGCCTCACTAATAACATCTTACTGTCCCCTGGGTCCACCCAGTCAGTGCAGCACCAAAACCAGCAACATGCTGCCCCATGACTACGGTTCCAACCTGCTACAGGAATACAAAAAGCTTAGTGTTGCAACAGCTTCAAGGCCGTGCTCTTTGTTCTCATGGAATGGCAAAGTCCATCCAACTCACACTTCTCCACAAGTAACAGAAGTTAAAGTTCTAACCTTCAGATAATAATATGTTTCCCATCACCATTATACCAGAAAAACTGGCCGACTCTTACTATACATCAGGAGCAATAGTTTTTTGTTTTAAAACCATGTATGTTAAGAAATAACAGGAGACCTCAAAACATGCACTAATTACAGAGAACATTCTAAGGAGAGGTATTCACAAAGCATAGTCAGAAACAGCTATGACATTCAAAAGATATTCAAAGACAACCACAGGAAAAAAGCTTTAAGGTGGAACTAGTGCAGGCGTTCCAGCTAAGAGGCTTGCCTCCAGTACACTCACCTTCCTCATCGCTACTACCCACTTAAAAGCTACTAAGTCGCCTCCTATCCTTTCCCACAGAAATTACAAGTACCATTGATTTCAGCTGTTAAGTAGGACAAGAAGCTTAGCTCAAATTAATAAGCAGTGGTCACCTCCCATTGCACAACTGGAAACATGTTTTTTCAAACTCTCATCTGAAAACATGGGATAAAGCAATCGTTACAAATATCACTTATGACCAATAAGGAATAAAGAAAAGTCCATCCCATGCTGCAGAAATAATGGACTGAAAGAAAGAGGACTGACATAACGAAGCCCGTTTCAATAGGTAAATAAGAGCATTAAGAAGAGCTTATATATGCTATCATAATGTAAGATGATATAAAGCATGAGAACTCCCAGTCGAGCTATCTGGCAGGAACTGGGGTGAAACAACCTTAGAAGAGCAGAAGTCCTAACAGTAAAACAGTACCAAAAGCCACTGCTCAAACAAAATTCGTATGCTCCAAGGCATAAAAGAGTAATATCACGCTCTCTCCACCTCAGAGCGCTCAACCCATATCGTTAACCTTAAGTAAACCAGGATACCCACTTGTTGGTAAGCACACAGCAGAGAAAACAAGGACAGGAGAGAACCCTGAAGAAATGTCATGTGTGCAGTTCAAAGCAGATAACTTGGATTCACAGCACTTCATAGACGAACAGCCACTATCAAACAAACTTACCACCTCTTCCCTCAGGTCACCTACACGACTTGCCAAACATCTAAGAGGCAGAACTGAGATGAAACAGGAATTTTACTCCTTTATTACCTTCTGTAATCACTAGACGACATTGGCCAGAGAACTAAAAACCAGACAAACACATCTAGGTGCTTCACTTCAATCAACGAATATGAGACATTAAGAGTTTTCACGGATTTAGGCCTAACCACCCAAGTCCACAAGACAGGCCGTGGTCTCTAGGCACAAGGGTAGCTGGCATGATGCAGAGGATGCACTTAGCACCCCAGCTGGGAAAGCACGATACGTTTCTACGGGAGAAGCAGACAAAGACCATCAGTACCCGACTCCGTGCAGCTAGAAGGATGAATTTCTCACTGTGTCATCAGGCATCCTCCCTTGGGCCAAAGCAGGGCGATTCTATCAGACGGTTTCCGGGGTTTTGTCCGGTGTGACGTGCAGCGTCCCGAGCAGAGCCGGTCTCCGGGGGGATGGGGGATGAATTAGCAGCCCCGAGCGACGGCGGCCAGCTTCCCCCGCACCTCCGGCGGCTCGGGGGCGGCTCTTCCCGCCTCCCCGGCCTCCTCCACCCTTGCAACGCTGAGGCTGCGGTCGCCTCCCGGTTACCCCGCAGGCAGCTCCCCCACCCCCCCAGCTCTCCCGCCGCCCCTCCCGGCCCCAGACTTGCACAACGCCGCGGGGGCCGTCGCTGGGTCACGGTGCCCCGGGACGCCGACACCC
>WAAD01001391.1:54594-73549 GCA_013389945.1 Fregata magnificens
TTCACCTCTTTCCATGTGCGAGTACTGTTTGCTTTCCGAGCACCATCCACAGCTGCCTGGTATTCACCTAGGTGAACTAAAGTCGAGGCTAAACGGCCAAAGTTGGACACATTGTTATACAACAGCTTAGCTGCTTCATACATCTTTTCATCGTAACAGCGATCACCAACCTACAGGAGAGCATAACCAGGTTATTCTTGCAGATTATCAGTCAAGGGCTTACATAAAACGTGTAGCTTTCAAGCCATTATCAAAATGGAAATGCCTTTAAAGTCCAAGATCTATCCACATACCCAAAGAGATAAAAGTCCCAACACCCCTCTGGTTAGCAATGCCTAAGGAGCCTGCTGCTGTGATTCAGCAAAACTGAAACTCTGTCCCACTCACCTGCTGGATGTGTGCATTGTTGGGTCCATTGATAAACTCCTCTAGCTCTGCTAGACGGTTTGTTTTAGCAAGAGCAAAGATTAATTCCGTTTCCACATATGACTCCCGGGCCTTCTTGCGTGCCATCTGGAGATACTTCACCAGTTCTTCCCAGTTACCTATGAAACAGAGTTCAGGATGCTTACTTCCCACCATTAAGGGCACTTGTGTTTAAGTTATACTACCAGCTCAGCCTAGTTTGACATTAGTATTTCTACAGCTATTCCCCAACAATCAAAACTAGCCTTCATACTGCACATGCTACATTACATTAATAAGGTCACCTTATGATGGGCCTAACTAAATAAATCCTGGTATTTAACTTCATGCAAAGACCTCCTTAGCAGCAACTGCTCTGACAGAAGTCTCCAACTAGCTAAAGGAGGTAGTTAGAAGACCACCAATTATCTACAAATGGAATACACTACCTTTTTCCCATTCTCATTTAGGGCAGTCTTTGAAGGACCAGATTCCTGTACTCGCATCAAGATACTGGTTTGGCAGAACTGCAGTTTGAGCAACAGACCATGCAAAAGAGCTGAGCAACATCAACAGCAAAGATTTATTTAAAACTTAATCATACCACTGGCATTGGCAGCTTGAACAACTTCCATGTATGAGGAAGGATCATCTGCTTTAATATACGAGTCAATTGCTTCCTTTACCATCCCTTTCTGAAGCTGTGCTTTAGCCAGCTGACTCCATACAGCAGGCTCATTGCAGCGTTCAGCAAATTCATACGCACGATCCAGGTTTCCAATGTGCTCTATTAATACCTAAAGAAAGGGTTACCATGATCAGCCACTCTCTATAAAGGTCAGTTTTACAAGACACTGAGCTGTGTTTTATGTCAGTTCTTCAATGGATCCACAGTTGCTTTTAAAATACAGACTACTACACAACCGACGCAGCATGAGTGGTTTTATGCTTACAAAGTTTCACTTACTAGAGGGTTCAATACACAATGTTTGTTCTACTTCATGTGACAAGACACTGAGCAGCTTTGGTCACCTTGCTAACTGGTGTTAAGTACTGAAGTCACAGTTAACAGCAAAGTCCTCGTGCGAGGACGCACATGTCACAAGTTATTAGACTGAGATTTTAAGATACCTGTACAGCTGACGTGTTGACATCAAATTTCCTGAAGATAGCAAATGCCTCCTCAAAAAGCTCATTGCTGATAGCTATGTTGGCTATGTCTGGAGCATCATAGTTATCCAGGCGATTGATGTATTCCATGACACGGGTGCGATCAGCCTTAATAGCTGTAAGAATGAGAAGGTTCTGCAGATTCCTAAACAGAGGAGGAAAAATATAAGTACATGTCAAGTAATGACCAAGAAATTCACCCTCCCCTCTGGAGAAGGTATTAGTTATTTGCTGTTCCACATTACAGCAATTTAACACCTGCACCAGGTATAATTTCAAGTTTCCTGTGACTTAGTTTTGACTTTACATACCTGTGCTCACTGAACACGGAGTTATCAAGAACTATTTTCTCCAGCAGTTCAATAAGCTCATTAGGAAGATCTGCAGTCATGAAGGCCTTCACAGTAACAGAGACTTCCTCAGGGTCTTGTGTCTCTGACAGTGCAGTCTGTACAACCTGTAGGCAGAGTCAAGCCATTGACAAATCAGTTAAGTCAGGTACTAGCAAGTCAAGTTAGGACAGCAAAGGCTTTTAATGTTTTGTCACTTATACCTGGTCAATTAGTGGTCTTCTGTAAGGGTTGCTTTCCAGTAGTACGCTGGCCCACAGTTCAGGGTCTTTACGGCGAACTAAGTAGCGGGAAAGACTTTTGAAGAGGGAGTTCTCATTGCACACCTAATGAAAGGCAAAAGTTTATTTAAAGTGAAGTCACAGCTATCGAGCCTACAGTGGATGAGCTAGTTGTACTGCGACATCAAATAAGCCTGCCTGAGATGCAGACTAAAAATCTCAGCTCTGATGCTTCCATCAGTCTCCCATTCCAGGATGTCCAGGGGAGTCTCCTATTTCTCATTAAGTTGCAGAGGGAGATTAAATAGCTACCTATTCTATTAGAAGTGAGCAGTTCCTAGCTTAATACTTTTTAGGAAATAAATGCTTTTGTCAGTCATAAACCTGAATAGCTACCCCATGATACTCAGGTTAGAACTTCACCCGTGAGTCAGCTGCCTTGGCATACATACATTAATAAGTTCCAAATCGCACTGTCCACGCTCATAAGCCACACAGGCCAGGTGAGGGTCCCTCTTCTCACAGTACTTGCCAACAACGCGACTATCATAATAAGGATTCTCACGCAGGAATCTTTCTGGGTTGTTGTTGCTATCAATGTATATTTTGGCCAGTGCATTGTGAGTTGCAGGCTCCTCACAACCCTCGTGAATTCTTGCTTCCAGCCAGGGTAGAAGCAGTTTCAGCCTAGAACGAAGCGGTTTTCACATTAGAGAGACTGAGTGAATAAGCAAGTATCCACTTGCACAGTTTCTTCACTATAAAAGTCAGCTTCAGTGTAGGATAGAGTCAGTAACTAAACCCAAGTTATAGTACTCCATTTTGACCTATGTTCTGGTTCATTATTATAATGGCATAACTTTCTGACACTATGAAGAACGTCACATGCCAAAGACTCTCGTCATCTGGAGGCTGCTTAAGGAAGATCCCCACATCAGCCAAGAAGTAAAGCAGACTTTTGCTGCTTGCTCACCCAAGGGCAGCTTCTTGTTATGTCAGTACCAGCTTTAGCTATGTAACGAGGACGTGCATTGATGGATGAGCAGTATAACCATTACCAGGCTGGCAGTGTTCAGAGACTTGTAGAAGTTTAATACCTGTTTCTTTTCTCAACTTCTGCAACAAGCTCATCAGTCGAAAATTGACCTCTCACTACAAGGATAAGGTTCTTTATTACATCTTCAGAGCAATCCACATCAAGCAGTCCCCCAATAACAACAGGCAGACGGCTGGGATTCACCTAAAAAGGATCATTTAAAGAAGTCAGTGTGCTGTCATGCCGTCTAGGCAGTCAATACTCATCCCTAGAAGTACACATGAAGGCTGCTTGTTAAGATTGACCTCATCTTCCTGCCTTTACTCCCAGCTTCCTGAGGTTCTCGGCAAGCTTGAAAGTCAATTCTTCAGTCAGCAGGGGTTCACACCACAGTTCAGTGGCTCACTCATGCTCAGTCCCCATGGGAAAAGCTCCTGAGCAAGCCAATTTGTCCCTGCGGGAAGTATAAAGGAGAACTTCCCCCCGCAAATGCTGGAAGTTAAAATTACCCTAAGAACTCCAAAGTTATTCTACCAAGTCTTCCTCCTTCAAGAGACACATTAGCAGAGGGGTTACTGCTCAGCTTGACTGAAGAATAAATAAGAGATCCGACTCATGTAAGGACTAACTTACCAGAGGCCACTAACAGGCACTTAAACGTCAGTCTCAAGTATGAGGCTGTTTGCAGAATGCTTACAAACATAATGCCTATAGTTGCATATAATCCTAAAAAGATTGATCAGTTTGACTCATTAAAGCTAAGTGACAAATTGTAACCTACCTTCTGTACATAAATCTCAATATATTTTTGGAGATTATTTCTATACAAGTACAGCACCAAGTCGTGGACAAAGTCAAAGCGATCACATACAATGATGAGTGGCAACTGGTCAGTGAGTTTAGCTTCCTAGAAAGAGAAGAGCTTCAGTAACTTGGTTTTGTTCACAGGCTTAAGCAGACAAATACAGTCACTTAAACTGTTAAAGCAGCTGAATTTGGAAAGCCAGAATTCAATGGTCAACCAAATAATGACAGCTTATTGTTCAACTAATTGTTTGCAATATGTAGCAAGTAGGAGTACTCACACCCACTTCAGGGCCTACAGCAAGACGCTGTCTGAAGTTTAACCTTGCTCCTTTGCATGGCAGAATCTACAAAGTTTTACAACACGTACAGCTATTACAAGCCTAAGCCATAGATAGCATTTTTAGTTGCCACTGGTGTTTGGTGTGCAGGATTAGCACTCTGGGATTTCAAAAGGAATTTAACCAAGACTAGATTAAGTTGTGGACCATAACGTAAAACTTATATACAGAATTGACTGCAAGTGCCATGTGTCTTGTGATGCCTTCTAACTATGGATTTAGAGAACAGTAAGAATCAAGCTAGTAGCAGTACTACTTAAATTGCTAATCAGATTAGTTATCTAAAAGCGTTCCAACTTTCAGCATAAGATTACAATGGTTACACTACAGAAGCTTAGTCTATGTGGCAGACAGTATTCTGGATGAATATTTTGGATCACTTATTCGAACATGCACATCCCAGAATATAATCCTACATATAAATTACACTTAAGGACTTTGCACAGGGAGGCCTGTACTGGGAGATTTACCTGGTACATGTCCTGCACATTCCAGACATGGAACAGCACAAAAAACAATAGCTTTCATCAGGAATTTGACAGCTTGATAACTTATCTTAGGTGGCTTGATCAATTTACATACCTTACACCTCGGTGACACCAGGTTATTTATAGAATTCTCATTTGAAGAGTTTTGCCATCCTCAGATATGATCAGCAAAATCTAAGACTATGCTATGTAACCAACAAACACGAAGGCAGGAAATGTTCCCAGATAAAGTTTTCCCCTCCCACACTGTTTCTCAGATATTTCTAGCAGTTACATATGTCAATAAGCTCAGCACTAACAACAGGCTACAGAATCTGAACTTGGAGCACACCATCTTTTTCCACTTCTCAGAAAGGTTTCAGCAATGCTCTGAATCCTAGCTATAACAGTCAGTTAGCATGTATTTACATCAACAGGCATATCCTAGCAGAGCTAAACTGCAGTTCACCTGGCTGAAGTTTCAGTATGTGTGTACAAGAAAGATGAGTGGGATAGATCAACCCGGAACTCTGAAAGCATTTATGGAATTAATTGACACTATTCATTTGTTGTTTCTGTAGTTGCTCAGTTGAGGCTGATTACACTGTAAATAAGCATTAAGTTATAAACTCATTTGGCATTATGGTTGTTCTCAACCTTCAAGCTACCTGTTTCCTACTTTATAGCTGACATCTGTAATGAGTTCTAGATGAGCTAGTGCTATTATTACAGTTTAAGAGTTCAAGCCAGGTTAACCTTACTAAGAGCAGTGAGGAACTGATCTAACAGATTCTCCCATTTTCTAGGTATTTTCCAGGCTCAGGCTCTATTAGGAGGTACTGCCAACATGCTAGATACCTCTGCTTTAAAAGGACAGATGGATCCTTAGGTGCAAAGGTTAAGGCTCATCTGTATCTTCACAGAGCTGCCTCATTTCCCTGGTGACACACACCATGTTTTATCAGAACCCCAAAGAGGCCAAGACAGTCCAGTGCTACCCAAACATTACCTTGAGGAAGTTTTTAACACGTTCTGGATCATAGCAGTTACTTTCCCTGCAGATTCTTTCCACTTCTTTAATTTGTCCCGTCTTGCATGCAGCTTGAATATACTTGAAGTGCACATCTGGATCCTGGCTGAAGTTTACAATAGAGCCCAGGAAATAAAACAAACCTCGAGGGAAACAGTCAACATGTTATTCCACTAAAGCACTTGAGTTGGATCAACATTAGTTTTTAAGCAAGCCTTCCAAGTTACAATTACATGAAAATTTGAATCTGACTACTGCAGAAGTCTACAAGGAACCGAAAAAAAGATTCAAGCATCGTAATTGTTTTACAAAGACCAGACTGTCCTAGCTGAGTTGAGCCTGTTGTTGTTCCCCATGTATTAGACTAGCATGTTATATGCAACTTCGATAAATCCTGATGTATCATCATCAACTGCCATAGGTCAGCTTTGTTAAAACATCCAGCATGTGCCTTCCATAAACCCCCCAGACAGGAGGCAAGAAAGTTTAGAAAACCAAAACTAGTTGTGCCCGAAAGCTACTATCACACCTTTTGCTAAAACAAGCACACAGTGCAAAAGCTGCTTGCCACGACCCACAGCTGATGTTCGCTTAAAGCTGATGCCATAATACTTGACTACTCTAGACAAGTGACTGTCAAGTCACTTAGCCAAGAAAGATTCATGCATTTTTTTAAAAACACACATAGGCTGCCTATGCAAGAAACCTGTCTACAATAGCATCTTAGTCCACTAACCATTCTCCAAATTCCAAGAGTCCAAGATTACACTGCGTTCTCAGTCTTTAAGGAGGTTTTCTTTAAAGCTTAGCAAGATGCTGTTCAGCCACACATCCGCAGACTTTTGACCACTCACGTATCACCACACTGACTATACACAGCTAGTCTTGTTGGGAAGTACAAAAGCCCAAAACCCAAAGGCTACGCAAATTTAAAGATGAGCATTTTCATAGAATCATAGAAGAGTTTGGGTTGGAACGGACCTTTAAAGGTCACCTAGTCCACCCCCCATGCAGTGAGCAGGGAAACCTTGAACTAGATCAGGTTGCTCAGAGCCCTGTCCAACCTGACCTTGGATGTTTCCAGGGATGGGGCATCTACCACCTCCCTGAGCAACGTGTTCCAGTGTTTCACCATCCTCATTGTAAAAAATGTCTTCCTTACATCTAGTCTGAATCTACCCTCTTTTAGTTTAAAACCCCTTGTCCTATCACAACAGGCCCTACTGAAAAGCCTGTCCCCATCTTTCTTATAGGCCCCTGTTAAGTACTGAAAGGCTGCAATAAGGTCTCCCCAGAGCCTTCTCTTCTCCAGGCTGAACAACCCCAACTCTCTCAGCCTGTCCTCATAGGAGAGGTGTTCCATCCCTCTGATGATTTTTGTGGCCCTCCTCTGGACCCGCTCCAACAGGTCCATGTCTTTCCTGTGCTGAGGGCCCCAGAGCTGGATGCAGTACTGCAGGTGGGGTCTCACCAGAGCGGACCAGAGGTGCAGCATCATCTCCCTCAACCTACTGGCCACACTTGTTTTGATGTGGCCCAGGACACGTCTGGCCTTCTGGGCTGTGAGCACAGATTGCCAGCTCGTGTCCAGCTTTTCATCCACCAGTACCCTCCAAGTCCTTCTCCGCAGGGCTGCTCTCATTTTTGGACAAAGGAAAAAGGCCAGCAGCTTCTCCAGTTAACTTTTTAGGTTGTCTACAGCTCCAAGCGTTTCAGAAAACCAAAATATGCAACACGGAATGTTGGTACCCCCTTAGTGGGGGAACTTTAAGGTTTAGGTCAGGTTTCGAGACAGCTTTGAGGCCTAGGTACTTAAGCTCAATATGGCTTTCTAAATTTCAGCAGCTACAGTCCTTCATATACAACGTATGATGAGGTGAGCACTAGCTCCTTTTGCTTGAGGCAAGAGCATGAACTTACCTTCAAAGCTCTTGAAAGACTCAAACAGCTCAATAAGTGACTGTGTTGACAGTTGTTCATGGTATTTTGAAGCTACCTGGACACAGATCTGCAGGTTCTGACGAATGTTAGCAGACAACATCGCACGCAGACACTCCAGAGAGTCTTCTACCGATAAGGAACCAAAATAATTCACTAACCACTGCAAAGACACATAAGCCATTTTAGACCCAAGTAGAACACTCTACACTCTGAAGTCAGATGTTGAAAGCAATTATTAATTGCCTGGCTTTTGCTAGATTCAGGATATTTGATCTCATACCTCAGGATTAAGAAGATGAGTGTGAACTACCGCGCGCTTGATGTCATACAAGTCTGTGAAGTGTTCAAGCGCTCTCTGTAGCAAGCCAGCTTTCTCACACAGCTGAGCTATGTGGGCCCGGTCATAATGAGTAAACATTTGGTTTCCCAGGATAGCATCTGCAACCTAGAAAAAATATCGAAGAATTTCATTTAGTTCCTAAGCACTATCACTACTGTTTGATGTGGACCACGATGCAGTGGCTAGTCGTCTAGCTACAGACAAGCCTGATCCAATATAACTCTGAAAGCATACCTGAGGTGCATGCATGAGGTTCATCTCAAGTAAACGTGTTTGCAGGGGACCTTCTGAGGGACGATTATTCTTCAGTGCATCCAGCAAGAAGGCTGTACATTGCTGAATTAAATTATATTCCATAAAGACATCCACAATCTGAAAAAAAAAAATTTAGGCTTCCGATTAGAAACTTGAAGCATATGTAAAAAAAGTAACATGAAGTGCAGCTTCTGAAGCTAAACTGTTTGTTCTGGCACTGCACTAAGCTGTCATTTAGTGTTCTTAAAACTAGGCAAGAAACAGCATTGCCCTGGTAAAGTAAATCTTTCTCTGATGGTAAGAGTACGGCTCCTCTTACCAATTTAAGGCCTTGAAGTTAACATTTCATAGTGATAAAATTATTTACTTGTGTTATGTCTGCAAGAGGCTCTTCATCTTGAACAAGCATTTGTGCAAACTGCTGTCCTTGATCAGGGCTGATTCTCATTACATTCCTCAGCAAAAAAATCCAGTCTGGAGTATATCCAACCTGAAAAGATAATGAAAAGTAATAACTCAGCAAGAGCGAACGCCTTGTTAAATACAGAGCTCAGTAAAAGCTACTGTCAGTAGCTTACAGAACCCAGTCAGGATTTCCTCATTTAGAAGAGGCTATATAGGGAAGTATGAAAGGATACACATATGAAGTCTAGCAGCAATTATTCGTAACAAAACCTTAGGCCGAGTAGGTACTACACAGGCTCTCAGATTCCCCAACAATTACTTTAGCTACTTTGGAACATACACTAGTTATTCTTAAATACAGGACAGAGATGGCAATTTAATTTCCTCTCACCTTTTTAGCATACAAAACAATCTTCTGGACTTGTCCCGTTTCAGCAAAACACTGGATGACTTTGTTTGGAACGTTGGCTCTCAGATAGACACTAAGTGCTAGCGTAGGATCTACAGATTTCACAAGGTCTCCCAGCTCCTCTGAGCACTCCAGCTGTTTAAAGATATAAACACAGTCAGTCCACCCTGACCGTGCCATGCCAAAATGCATTATTACCCTCTTCCTCATTTGGCTTCCTTTTGGACTTCTCTTAAAAAAAAAAAAAAAAAATTAAGGCCCAGCTTGATAGCATCACCTGACTCTTTCAGCAGTGATCTAGTGGGGTCTGTTCCTTATGCTGTTCTACATGAGTCAGAAATGCATCTCTAGAGCTAAAAAGAATTAGGCAAGACAATATATCAGCATCTTTCTTCAGCTAATTACAGAAATTCAACCACAGCTCAAAGTATATGCAAGTCAGCATGCAAAGAAGCCTGAAGTGGTTTGGGAAAGAACAGCAGCAGGTCAGAAGCTTTCCATATTAAGTTTACCCTGCTGTAATTTTAAGTAGAATTAGAGAAGCTCTTCAAGTATTTGATCAATTCTCTTGCAGTAATATGGGTCATAGTTACAGCCAGAGTGAACATCTATTGCTCAACTGTTTGATCGCACTAGCGCACTGATGATTGCCTAGTTGAGTTTTCCTTGGGGAGGGAAAGGCTGCCAGGCAGTTATGTTCCTCCAGGGCTCTAAAGGTATCCACCCCAAATTTACCTTATCTTCTTTTAACCATTTTTCCAAGAGCTGTTTGCGTCCCTGCTGAAGCACTGGTCTGCAGAGTTCCAGCGACTCGTATTTATTCAGCTGCCCTTGATCAAGCAGAATGCCAAAGTACTGGAGCAAAGGGGAAGTCTGTCCCGGCTGAGCTGGAACACTCTGGAACCGGCGTATGGTGTCTGGAGTACGCAGGATTCCCTGCCAGAAATAGAGATGCACTTTAGTTTTCTCTTCTGCTATTGTGGCTTGGCAAGAGTTTCTCCAGAAAGCTGAAGTTAGAAATGCTTGCTACAGCGACATTATGTTTTGCCAGCCCAGAATAAGTCGGAAGCAGTATGGCTGAATATCAGCTTGGACATTGCCTTTGAGATGTTTTGACAGATGTGCAATAGTAGCCTATTAGGCTTGTTTCAATAGCAACGCAGATTTAAGCTCAGAGAACTGTCCTACAGAATTAAGACACCCTTGTCCTTCCAAGCAAGTTCCTCTCATCTGAATTTAGTATGATCTTTGCTCTTAGTCTGTCCTTTTTGTCCTGTTTCCAGGTGTAGCCTCAGCTGGAGGCTGTCTTTTCATAGCAACTTTTTTAATCGTTGGAGCAATAAAGGTAGGTACCAGAAACATTAAGCCTCATAGCCATCATTTATTCTTCTACCCCTCTGTGGGCTTCACACAAGCTTTAAGATCTTCCAGCATTCAATCAGTACTCTCAGCACACAGCATACAGGTTCTTCACAGGTATGTTAAGAAGTACTACATTAGGACAGGAGCGGTAACAAGATTCTTGTCTTGCCACTTAGGAAATTCAGTGAGATTTCCTGAAGCAAGGAGCTTAAGCCAGTAGAGTGCAGTACTATTCTGAATATTGGTCCGTTACCTTTGGGGCATTAGCTGCCACTTTTGCTGCCTCCGAATAGTTCCCTTGTGCAAACAGTGCATTGAATTTTCTGGCAAAGAGTTCCTCAGCACCTGCCAGGTTGTTGCGGACAGCCATTCGTAAAGCTAGGTCAGGATTCTGCAGCACATTTGTGATATAGGGAATAATATTCTCTTCTTCCACACACACAGAGAGCACCTGAATAATTTATCAAGGAAAACTTCCAGTTAGTTCATATATAGGAAGCGAGCCAAGGGCTAAGCTAACCTCTAAAAGGAAAGCTATGGCATACACGGAAAGCTTTTCCATCCTTTGATGACTGCAGCATCTTGCCATTTTATTTAAGAAACAGACCTCCCGTTAGAAAGAACCTCTAACATTCAATTACTGCATCAAGGCAGATTATTAACAGTCAGTTTAAACTGAGGTATTTACAGAGGTCAGAAATAGAGATATCAGTACTGTCTTTCTGTAACCTGTACTCAGTGTCTTAAGTAACCAATCCTAGAGGACAAACTAGGAACAGATCTTCTGCTCTGTATTACTCATGCTCAACAAGCAACAACATTTGAAATCAATTCAGTCTAAAGGCATAGCTGTACAATGTTAGTAGACTGGTTTAAACTAGATAAGTTAGATGTGTATGGAGATACAGTAGCAAATTTTCTTTGGGGCTCAGAACGCTGTCAGAAATGACATTTTTCTGAACAGAGAGTTCAAAGTTAATATATTAAGACTTCTGTTAGCATATGCTCTGCAAGAGGGTATAATCTGCCCCCAAAAGAGAGGTACATTCTACTTCCACTCTCAACAGTAGGACAGTGTTTAGATCACTGACTGCCATTATAAAACTCCTAAAATTACACAACCAGAACCAGAGTTGTAGAAGAAGCTAGAAGTCAGACAAGCTGCACTCCTGTTCAGCTATCCGATACTACTATATTCCTCATTCTATTATTCTGCCTTGTAATTTCTGCAAACTTTTAGACATCGATATGATCACTACAGTGTATCACGAAGGGCCAGTAAGATTAACTAAACACGTGGTTTCCAGGCCAAGCTTCCTTACTTGTCCCTTTCTGTTTACTCCAATAATTCCAGCTGTTGCTTCATGCTGTGCAGTAACAAATATAGTCTCTCCACTGATTCTGTTCATGTAGATACAGGTGCCAGTTTCCAGGTCATACAAGTGGATATAGCCATATTTTGTTATGAGAAACACCACATCGTGCTTGTCACTGATCTGCAAAACAGCAACAGATTAATCAAATTTGGTATTGGATAAAATGAGTAAGTGCTTTTAAGAATGAGCAGATAGCTGTGCCATTTCAGGACAACTAGAAGTGCTGTTATATTTTTACTTAATACTTGAGGACTATCACAGTAGAATGATGTTTTGAGAGCTTGAAAGAGTTAAATATACAGGAATATTTCTTCTATAAATAAGAACAAGCTGCCTTTGAAGGCTGCTTCAGTCTCCACCTTTACTTTAACACTACTGAAGCAGGAGCAGAAATCACACCAGCTTAGTGCTAAGCCTCAGGTCTATACATTGACCACCTGGCTTCCAGTGCCCTGTTACAGTGTCACATCCACCAAGAGAAGGTACGGACTTTTCTTGTGCTCTTGTTTGCAGCTGTCATACCTGCATGGCAACAGGAAAGTCATTTTGTGCTTCAGGAGGAAAGAAGACATCCACTGCTTTCTTTGGAAATGGCTGATTCCCAGTAGGTGGTGTGCCAACTTCAATGATATGCAACTGTGCAATAGATAAGATTAGCCTGTTAGTTCTTGTATTTCATTTATGTAACAATAGACTCAACAATGAGGATATGGCAATTCTTTTGCTGCTGAGCCTTAATCCCAAACTTATACAAAGACAAACTAACTCATTCTTCCTATTTTCACTGGCTGAAGGTGTGGCACAGTGCATTCATGTACCATAGGTGAGTTAAGCATGATCTTCAGTTACCCCTAGCTACCTAGAAGTTTAAGGATTCAGTCAGGTCACTTTATGCGCACTCTTTCAACTTGGTTAACATTCTACAGAGACAGTTCTGAAGACGTTTCTCTGAATCTAGCTTTGGTTTTACTTTGTTTTAGCTGTCAAAGTAGCTCACATAATTCCAGTGTTAGTATTAGACCACTGGTTAGCCTTGTAATACTAGTGTTTAATTTTTTTTCATCCAACAATTTGGAAATAAGTTAACCATGATACTGGGGATCAGCATCAAAGAAAGATTACAACAGCTTTTCCCTAAGCTTAGCCTGTGAAGCTGAGAGTCACGTGTTTCAAGCAGCTAATTAGGCTGGTCACGACATGTCACCTCACTTTATGACTCGAAACAGACTCCTGCTACACCAGGTAGTCCCTGCTGTGAAGCTCTGTATGCACCAGTTTTCATATACATTAGATATACAGCATCCAGACTGACACATAGTCCTTCACTTTTTTCCTAAAGGCAACTTTGTGCATTAAACCACTTGTTTTCCTGGGAGCAGATAACCAGGGCGAGTCATTGAAGATTACAGCATATTTAGAACCAAGTCTTACCTTACCCCCAGCTTGCCCTCTTACTGCAAAACAGAAGAGAGTGGATTCTTCAGCATTTCCTTCCATCTTGAACTGCGCAAAGCTAGCTGCATGTCCCTCAATTGGTTGTGACACTTTTCTATCTACAGAATATAGCTGCATTGCTCCCACAACACGATTTTGCTAGACAAGATAGAACAAGAGTAAGGAATAACAGGCACTTGGCCAGTAATTTCATTTAAGTTAGTGTTGGTAAAAATGTTGTCATATCAAACTGAAGTACCATGCCATGCTTTCTCTTACAAAGGCATCACTTAAGACCCTTAACTTTGTACTAGCGTTTATACCATTACTGTAAGATTTTCAGTTACACTTATATTTGCTATTTAAGATCAAGACAAGCATTTACATTCCCAACAATGTTTTAGGGGAAAAAAAACCCCAAACATATCAGTCCTGCTCCTACAGAAGAAGGGGGAAACAGGACAAGCTCTGGGCCTTCCATGGCAGGCCTCCCTAGTGGCAAAGTACCTGTGCAGATATGCCTGTTAGCAGTAGCCATTTCTGCTTAGCGTCAGTACGGTAGTTGATGATCTGGCAGCCAGCAAGACTAGAATGGCGATCAAACATTTTCACCGGCTGGGACTCCCCCTCCATACTCCAGTGGTAGACTGCATTATCCGTTACAAGGGCAACAGTATTCAGAGAGATCCACTTCCAGAAGGTAACATCATCTGTCATTGTATGAGCCTTCATTTTGCTCTTCATTTCAATGTTAAATATTTGAAGCGTTTTCCCAGCTAGAAAACACAACATTGTTAGCCAGGTTGCAGTTCCCACTTGTTACTTCAAGTACTGGTTAAAAGTAGAAGAGCTGCACTATGATATTAAACCCTTGTAACTGCCTTTAAGAAAATGCTGTTATATACTGGCAGTATCTTCAGTGATCAGCTATTACTTTTAACCAGACCACACTCCTAGGGCTAATTTTACCAATTTGCCACTACTGAGCAATCAAACAGATGTGGAAAACAACTTGGTAGGAGACAAGAGCTTCACCTACGCGAACAAGTTTTACAATACTTCACGTACATCAAAACTAGGTTACAATAATGCTGAGTCTTTTGGAAGTTGTGAGGAGAGCTATGCCAGTGTCATTAAAAGCTATGTCCACATCTGTTTTAAGTATAAGAAAAAGCACAACATGGATCGGTCAAGTCGGCAGAGAGCTTTTGTAATCTGGACTCATTAACCAAAACCCTTAGGTTGCACAAATGGGCTGCACAGCTACTGGCTGCAAACCAGACTAGCAGAAACTGTGCAAGGAAAGGAATCTAGAGACCAACACAAGCTCTAGAAGGTAAAAGTTCTCCAAATTACATAGAATGTTGCACACATACATCCTGAACAGCCACCTGCAGTCATTTCTACCAGTTTTTACAATGCAGTGGCATATAATAATTTATTTCTTCCTGTTGAGACGATAGAGAAGGTTCTGACCAACTTCTTCTAGTTTTAGGAGACAGCTATTTAAGCACATACTAGTGTAGCCCAAGAGGAATATTAAAGATCATGTGAAATTAGGTGCAGGTCAGAATATCTGCCACAGTTACTAACTGTAACTCAGCTTGCTAAAGTCACAGCGCCATATCGGCAAGTGTCTTCACTCGCCAAGAATTAGTTTAGTTAGAAGCCACCGTTAGTTCAGCTATTGACATAAGATGCAGAGTCAGGAGCTTCTCCAGAGCTTGGAGAAGACTGTCTAATACAGTGTCACTCAGGCTACAGACTAGCAATTTATTTCCATATCTAGTGGAGTTGGAGCTTTAGAGTTAAGGGAGATGACATTCAGGTAACATGTATCCTACGTGCTATACTAGGCATATTAAGAGGCAAAATCTAGACTTAAGTCAAAAGGGTCAGTCCTGTTTATAAAAAGCTTAAAATCAAGATCGTGATAGTTTAAGTACACTTCAGAGTTCTTGAGTGGATTAATTTTCTGAATCTTGAGGATTCCCTTGTTTGGGAGGGCATGAAAAACCTCTGAGTTTTAGGCTTTCAGTTGTCTAAACACCACTGTTCAGCCACGTGCACCATAGATCTGAGCCACTTGATTCTGCTTTTTCTTTTCATAAGACAGGACAGGAACTAGTACAGTCAATTGAAGTAACTCACCATCTGCACACACAAGAAAGCATTAAAGTTGTGACAAAACAGTAGCACAGTATTAAAGTCAAACTTAAATAACATTGAATACATACAAATCTTTCCATGAGCAATATATGCATTTCTAGAGTGACAGTGTTTGAGCTTCTTGGGCCTCTTGGGAAAAGAGATCAACATTTCTGGAGACTCCAGAGGAATGCTTGTTCTCTGTATCACCAGAGATACCAAGTTAGCCGACCTTGTGCTTTATTCACTACACAAGTTTTTCCTGCATAGTTTTACTTCTCTTATCACTGACTGATACAATAAACATGCACAAATTGGTGCACTGGCCTCTGCCAGCAAGGCCAGACTAAGGCCTTCAGGAATACTTCCCCTCCTCCCTAGTCTTAGTTTTCCTCTCTGTAAAGGGAGGCTTAGTTAATAGACCTTATATGCTTAGGATATCAGGTCTCAGTTCCCTCTAACATGATTCCACACTTGAGACTCCAGAAGTATCTTAAAGCCTGAACTTTCCTTCCAGCTCTCCCTGCTCAGAAGCTGTAAGCATTCTGACTGAAGCAAAAAACCCATCCTAATGATCAGCAAACAACAGGAAGCCTTAACGGAAACTTACTGCCCAGCTACCTTCAAAAGAACTGAAAAATGCGTTAAACTTAAGCTCCCATTAAGCTGTGGAAAATTGGTAAGGGATCCTCCCAAATAAATTGCCCGAGAGACTTAAGTCCGTCATAAACTAGTCTTACAGTAAGCTCTCCATCCACTTCAAACATTTATCAGGACTTCCATACCTTTTAACGCAATGACTTTACTGGCAGGGTTCATGATAGCACTATCAGCTGAAATTGGTCTTCGAATAGGGTTGCTGGGGTCATTCATGTCAATGATCACCACTTGAGCCTGTTCTCCTACTTTCTCTCTTATGCAGATGAATTTGTCAGACTCCATTGTCAGAGTGCTGAACCCAATGTTTGCTGGGTTGATGCCCAAATTTTGGAGCTGGAAGAGAAAAAAAGGTTTAACATTAAGTTACTACCTCAGTACAGCCATGAACAGCTTTTGTGAAAGTCGCAAGAGATACTAGGCTTCACATACCTTTTTGTGACAATACAACCATGTTACCCAAAAATAGCATGGCACACAAATTCTTGCCCATTTCAATTAAGCCCAGCACGCTTCCCGAAGAAGTCCTGCGGCGTTCAAGCGCTTAGTACCTTATCTTCGAGGTCCATTTACAACTTACTGTTTTGAGAACTCAACTTCTGAACCCCTCATATGGTTTAACGCACATTGAACTTGCCTGCTCCTGGCAGCTGTGCCAGAGTTGCAGCTTCAGTACTCACTCCCACCAGCTTTGCTTCCAGAGCCCTAACTCATTCCATTGAGCTTGGCAGCTATCGCTGTTTCAAGCTTAACAACACATGTGAGGCGTCTGAGCTTTATCTTTATCCTTGTAGAGTTAAAAAAAGCTACCTGTCTAGCAATTAGCCTAGTCCTGTCTAGCAGCAAGGCTGTGTACCACCCAGGAGGCAGAGCTAACGCATATGAGATGGACACTATTGAAATCAGAAATGCCTCACCCACAGCCGTACTTAACACAGAAGATATCAATAAACCACCTCCTTTTCTGCTGAGCCCCAGTCTGCTTCTGTAAACCTTTAAATGCATACCTTTAAATTATGTTTCTAGTATGGCTTGCAACAAAACACAGTTTAGTTAATATCACTTCATTGTGTTTGCAACAGGCTAGGGTATTCGGATGTCAGTAGTGAAACAAAGTTTATTCCATTTTTTAGCAGTGGAAATGCAGAATGGTTAGTTCACCTAACATACAGATACCCGGCTTGTGGGTTGATATACCTTAAAAAACTCAAGATCAGTTTTCTACCGTTAGAGGAATTATCACTTCTAATGCTTCAGGTATTTTTCTTTCTGGGAGACTGTTTGAACTTCAAGCCCAAGGTCTCCCAAGAAGGGCTAGACCTTCAAAGCCATTTTCATATTGTACTAGTTTGAAGCAAAACACTAAGCTCTTATCAGCTGTGCTCTGTATGAGCTCTGAGATGACCACGCCTCAGCCACTCTGTTCCTGCCTACTCGCAGCTTCTGATAAAGAGGGTGTTTTACTATACTTCCTCTCTGCCCTGGCTTTCAGGCAGCACACACGAGGAACAAGTAACATCTAAGCTATGGCACACCAAGTTAACAGAACAAGCTTCACAAAAGGCACTTCAATGGATGATCTGTATCACCCAGTGAATCAAGACAGCCAGATCTTCATACGGCTTAAGGTCGAGACGCAAATGCGAGTCAGTTTTAGCTCCTTGGGTCTGCTGAAGGAGAGAATTTCTAGAGGATGATTCAGCCTTTGTATATGGTTCTCCAGTCGCTCTGCATTTATGTCCTTTGTCCTAAAGGACACTATTTCAATGAAGTTACCTTGCTCTTTCAGGAGAGGGCTTCACCATTTCAAGCTCTTCAGTCGGGTTCAAACAACAAGATCTCAATGCTATGCCAAAAAGATGTTCAGGCTCTTTGATGTTTAAGGGCTCATTTCACAACTAGTTTTCAGAGAGTTAATGCTGATCTTTTGGTAAATTTAAAGTCTACCCAGCTTTTCTACTTTGAAAGGTTTTAAGAGACATATGAGTAGAAGCAGAACAGATTTAAACATCATTCTTGACGCTAGGCATCAAGCTAGCTTAAGCCGTTCTTCCAAGGCAGAAGATCTACACTTCCTGCGACTTAACACAGTGAACAGCTTCATTCAAAGACAGCTCTCTTTACATCCATCCACCTGACAATAAAGCCAGGAAGCTTTCAAGTGAAAGACAAGTGTTTTTTCAGCTCTCCCAAGAGAAAACTGCCTTAATACTGCTACAGCTATAGAAATCAAACCCTACCTCTTTGACAGGTCAGAACTCTGTTACTCAGATCTGTCAGTATTTGAGGTCCAGCATCCCAGAACCTGAGACCACATATTCTCCAGTAACGTGGATTCACTTAGAAGATTTCAGATTTAAGTTCAGTTCTCCCTTTCACACCTTTATTTGGTTAGTGTTCTCTAAGCCTGGGCCTCTGGTATTTGTACCTCAGCTAGGCAGGGCTATATGCAACCCAGTCACACCCCTGCAGGCAGAGAAGGTTTGAAGATGCAGGAGTTTCATCTGGTAGAGCTGGAGACACTTACTAGGATGTGGTGTTTCCTTTTGCTAGGACTGCAAGCTTAACAAGTGCAAAATCATTTATCAAGCACTAAGCTTCCTTGTTCCTTTAGTAGAGGAGGGTAGTTTCAGAGCGCCAAGTACTCCGCCTAGCAGTAACTCTCAGCACTAGACTCAGACAGACATTGTTAGCAGAACAAATCAAAGAAGCAAGTCCTAGCAGATGGCAGATCTCTTAGGGAGGTCTAGACGCAACCACTGAATCAAAGTTGCTTAGATATTGCAAGGCAGATTTATCTTGAT
>WAAD01001391.1:88250-159992 GCA_013389945.1 Fregata magnificens
GCCAAGGGGCGGGGGGGGGGGGGGGGGACACAGACAGGAGGGGAAAGGAGATAGGAAGGAGGACGTGGGAGACTGAGTTTAGCACTAGCGAGAGGTGCTAGCTTGGAACCACAGCAAAATTACACTTTCCATTTAGAAAAACACTGGAAATGGAGGTGGTGACAAGTTGAGCTTCTCACAGTAACTTAAAAGGTCTACTTGGTTAAACAGAGTTATTGAACAGAAAAGCCAATCCAGAGGTGACCCCATTTGTTAAAAACAAATTAATCAGTCCCTGTTGTCTGTACTTAGACCAACACCAAAACAGCTGCTGTGATGTGTTTTGGTTTTCTGGTGGGTTTTTTTTTTTTTTCCCTTTTCCCT
The DNA here is from genome assembly GCA_013389945.1 of Fregata magnificens. NCBI lineage: Eukaryota > Metazoa > Chordata > Aves > Suliformes > Fregatidae > Fregata > Fregata magnificens. Next base: position 88,614 of record WAAD01001391.1, read on the forward strand.
CCTGTAACAGTTTTCCACCTTATGACCTCTCAGCAACCCACTCGCCTCCCCATACGTTGCTTTACAGCTCACATCCTTGGGACAAATGCAACCCAATTCCATGCTATTTTGAAGTCTTTGGAACAGCTGTTGTCCAGTTCCTAGCATGCAATGTGCCCTAACTCCAAGACCACAGGAAGCTGTAAAAGCATACAGGCAAAGTGCCATTCTATGTTGTCCTAATCTTACCGTTCTTCCCTACAGATCTGCTACGCTATACTCTGGAAGACAAGGCATTGCACTTGAGGAATCTTCCTCACACTGCAACGTAAGGGTTATTTAAAGCATTAGTTTAAGGTAAATACTTATGTCTCCCACCAATGTTGGGCCCAACTAACGAGATCAGCTTGCTCCCGGCAGCATCCTTACACTCCAGTAAAGGCTTGTGCTACCATTGTTCAAAATACAGAATCAGTTCCCACTTTATAACCTTGAGATACACCTGTAAGATACTGTGGCCTCACAAACTATTAGCACAGAAAACTGCTGAGAGCAAAAAAACCCACAGAGGGAAGCTGTAGAAAAGGTCTCCAGGTGAAGCAGTGTGTGCTGCCTAACCACTGCCTGAGATGTCCCTGTCCAAGCAGAATTCCCCACCCACCCAAGGCCACTTTGGGACACGGGGCTTCCTACCTGGACGAATGAAGACATTTTCCACTGACAACATGGCTGCTATGGGAAGCAGCAGATCTTCAGAGTCAAGAGAAGCAGCTTTTATGACAGCACAGGTCAGGTTGGGAGGGAGGGGAAACTGCACCAGGAATTCACCCAGTCTCGTCACATGGCCTCTCCTTATCACAGGGAAAAGATTCAAATACCAGATTCAACAAAACTATGTTTAAATGTAGATTGGAACACACACAATGTCAGCCACCATATACTGATGAAGAGCATGAAAGAAGCACTTCCCCCTGGACTGTTCCAACACTGCAGTCTGTGTGTGCCCAGATAGGTGCTGGAGACATGAAGGAGGTGTCACTAGCAGAAGACCATTTCACCCTTCTCCAGTTTGCTTATGCCTGCTTCATGGCAGGCAAAGTCAGCTTTTTAAGTGTATCAGATGCTTAAGATTAAGATTTCCCCCCCCCCCAAGAAAAATTCCTGGAAGCTTAGGATAAGATCTCGCTTCCTGTCTTGAGTTCTTGGATGGGCCTCACAGCTAGTGCCTAAGCACCTTCGTCACAACACAGTCTGGGATCTGCTATCAGGAACTACAGCACGGAGTGTTGAGGTAATTTGTCTGAGGTCACTCAGGAACCCCAGGACAATGTGGAGAAATTAATCTGTATCTCTCAAGTCTTAAGCCATGCTCTAATCCTAATTTTACAGAGAGTATATTAAAACCCAGTAGTTAACTTCCTGGTCTAATGAGGAAACATTCTACTGCTGGGGGAAGTCCTTTAGTCCACATGAACAACCAACACCAGTTAAACCATTAGATTTTAAACTCTTGTAGTGACTACACCCCTTTATTGTTTACCTGTCAATAGCATCACACTGGTAAAGTTCCTTGAGAGCTTCTAAAATATGCCTTTCTTCAGGACGATCCAAATAGGGAAATCTATAGTAAAAAATGAAGTAAAAAAATCTCACTGTTCAGAGTCAGTACAGCTTTGTTAGTTTTCATGTTTATTAAAATACTTTTGTAACCTTCCAATACAGGTTTCTGACCAAAGTGCACATAAGCATCTTCAGTATATAAGTGTGTTACTACGTGTACAGCCTCAAGCTGAAGAATTACAATGACAAATCCCAGCATGGCACACACAAAGATGAACTGTATTTTCTGCACATGTATGATCCTAAAATTAAACAATTCCACAGAGATTAAGCTTTTGGGCTATAAACATCAGTATTTTAAAGGAATATTATTAACTATTTAATTTTGGAGAGAAGGAGCTAGTTTTGGCAGAACCTCAAACTGAACTTGAGCTCAAGATCCAATCTAGCATTAAAGACGGAGGAGAACAGCAGAAAAGCTGATTGTATCAAAGTGTCACAGTTGGCCGGGGACCTAATCCTGCCTTCTACCAGCAGGCCGTTGGTGCCTGTGTTGCCTTGCTGCTGAGACTCAGGAAGAAAATTATAATCCCCCCCTCCATGGAGGTTACCTTATGACATCATGCACAGAAAGGCACTTCAAGGTCAGGATCACAGATGTCAGACTGGTTCTCTTGATCTCTGGGACCGTGTGATCAGGCATGCATTGCTCCCAGAATTCTCTGCTGTATAGCCGATAGCTTTTTCCAGATGATGTCCTGCCAGCTCGGCCAGCTCGTTGCCTTGCTTCGCTCCTTCCAAAACAGAAAGGCAGGGAAAGAAAATCCAAACTCTTGATCCCTTCTGTTATTATCCAAAAAAGCACACTGTAATTATGATAAATAATAGCAATTTCTATGCTTGTAGATGGAAGATATATTATACTGTGCAGCAACTGAGAAATCCAGCTATACAAGAACTAGCAGAATGAAGAAGCATTTCTGTGCAAGGGAAGATTTTTTTTAAGCTTCTCTGAATCAGGCTGTTGTATTCAGCAAACACAAGATGACATGTGAGCCACTGTTCAGACTACAGACAATGCATTGTCAATTCCTTCTTAATGCCTGTAACTTATAGAAAATTTTATGTCCTGAAACACTTTCTATTTAGCAGCAAACAAAATAGCTTTAAATTACGGAGCCTCGAAGCTGCTCCCCTCCCCCCTTTTTTTTATTTTTAAAAAGATCAACTGATACACAGCATTGTCAGAGCAACTCCCAGAAACACCAAGCAAATGACCTTTTTAAAACTTACTTTGAAATGGGAACCACCTCCAGTATGTCCAAGCCAACTCGGGGGTTATGATTCAACTGCTTCACAAATCCACTATCCACTACGTATCTGAAAAAGATTCATACTCTGTCAGAGACAAAAACAACAGAGGTCTCAGAAGACAGACAGGTAACTGCCACATGCATATGATCAAAGCAAGAACACGTTTACCCTACAATCGCTGCAAACAGGTAGTTGCATTTTGCTGGTCAGCTGCAGCCCTGCAACAGTTCAGTCTACACGATGTTACAGATAATACCTCTGCACACCCAAGGAGATTATGCCCATTTAATGGAGCTAAGATTTGATTTCAAATTAGGGTCCAACAATATTAGTCATCCGTAAGACTATATAATAGTATTAAGGGGGGGTTTTATTCACTACACACACAAAAAAGGCAACAGCTAATTATGGGGCAGGTATACTAGCGGAAGGAAGTCAGACACCTTTTTCCAAATCTAGTAGAATTTTCCAAATTATTGCTTCTGTTACAGCTTTTATGAAGGACAGGAAACAGTACCTGACTCCTTCAATTGTCAGCGATGTTGCAGCAATGTTTGTGGATACCACACATTTTCTAATGCCCGTGGGAGCTGGCAAAAATATTCTTTTCTGTTGATCTAAAATGACAGGTAGTCAGTCAAACAATCTGTTATGTTACAATGCTCTGATTTCAAACCACATCTCTAACACTGTGCAAACTTACTCAAATGCTTAGTGAAAGTCATTTGAATGAAATTAGAAAGTGAATCACATAACATTCTAAAATACAGATTCGGTATTATTTTAGCATATGTCAGAAATCAGAGAGCATCTTCTTTATTGCTTGCATATTCAAGAAGATTTTGAGATCAGGAAAGGCCAACTCTCCTGGATGTTTCCTAACTCAGAGCTAGGAAAAGCAAACAAGATGTCTGGTCTTAATACCATCTTCATGAAGGATGTGAAGGGTTTTAACAATCAGAGCAAGTGAAGGTGAACATGAAAAGATTCAGTCAAACCCTCCAGGTTTCCAGCAAATCTTTTAACACGTAACAAAGCAGCATATGTAGTTTCCATTAATTCATTTGGCTTTCCAAGGAACAAAAAAGGGAGGTGGAAACTCAACTTTCCCCTGAAATTTTCTCACTCACTATACTTGAAAAATATAAAAATCTCTTTAAGGAAAATTCTCTCTTTTGTGTTTAAAAATATTCAAATACAATGGCCTCTGAGAAACTACCACAAAAGAGGAAAAAAAACCCAAACACAAAAAAAACCCACTCTCAGTCAGAAATCTAACACCTATCATGGAATAAGGAAGGACCTATATCTTTCTTTTATGCAACTTTTCATTTCGCTCTTTCACAAAGGTAAAAATTTTGCTCCCTCTCTGCAGACAGTTACCAGATCTTTCCTCTCATTAGCACTTCCAGATGGAAATTGCTGTCCTGCTCTTCTGAACACTTATTCAGCCTCTTGGCATTCTACATATTGCACCGACACATTTAAACATCGCACTCAAGTTCACCTGAAAATACAGTGCCTGTGTTCAGTAAAGGTCAAAGGGCCTTTAACTCTTTGAAACTAACAGTTGTATTGCTGCCAAGTAAAACAGACTGACTCCTTCTGATAACCTGTGCTTTTCTGTATTGTGTAACACTGTACTACTTCTATCTTCCATTACAGGTCTACTCTCATCATCACAAACTTCCCGGCGATACCTTTTCCGTATTTCCATAAAATAAAACGTGAGGGCCTAAAGACATCTGAACTTTCAGTTACACAATATCCCCTTCCTAAGCTGGAGACCTTGATGCCATGTGAAGCCATTTCCAGTGGATATGAATTTTAACTGGAGGCTTCTGTGCAAGTACAGAGAAGGCTGAAGTTTGATTAGTTTATCAGCACCACAAACCCCCCCCGTAGTGCTACAGTATTGCAACAAATGGGTTAATGAATGCCATTTTTCCCAATCACAACAGAAATTTTTGAGTAGGATACTGTTTATAACAACTCTTGCAGTTAACATTTATGTGAATTAAGTTCCACATGCTCTCACCTGTTGACATTGACCCATACAATGGTAAGATAAGCAGGCCTTCAACAGACCGATCATGTACTTCATACCGGTAATCAATAGATTCTGCTTTCTTGAAAAGTAAGTCACAAGCTCTTTCTATCTCAATTTGACCTAAAAAACATACAAAAGCATTTAAGCGACCTATGTAGCTACAACTCTGCCCTCCTAGTTTGCAACATCTTTAAACAAGATTGCTTTGCCAAGAGTCATCAACTCCGTTACAAGAAGGAAATAGTATTTCTAAGAGTTAGGAGGTGACATCCAGTCTTGCCACAGTGCCTCTCATCAAGGCTTTTCCTTAAAAGATGACCGCACAAGTGCCTGGCCCATACATTGATGCATGGTTTTGCAGCTAAAGAAATTCTCCCTTCCTGAATTAACAACAAAATAAAACATGTAGACAATACAAACAGAGTAAACTTGGCACAGGAAGAAAAGAGCATATGCAAATTTTTAAGTTAATGTTTTTCTTATCTGATCTCATAGGCATGGATATACCTAAACATGCTCTGAAAGCTATCACTTCACAGGACTATCTGCCTCAACCTGCAACTTTCCCTCCTCTACTTACTGCTCTGGGACAAACTAGACAGTCATTGGAAGGATGTACTGTTTTGCTGGCAATGCCATGCTTCACCTGGAATAACCATCAGCTGTTGAAAGAAAAATTCTCACCTGTCAGGAAAACCAAGATGTCGCCTTCTGGTTCATTTAAGTGGACATCCAATGTCACTTTTACAGCCTGAAACAAACAATAAACAAGCCAATAACAGCTGGAATCTCACTTACTCTTTCCAAAACTCATAGTACTAACCAATTCTTCCCTATATCCTGCAGAGATGCTAAGAACACAGCAATACAGCAGCTAATTCTTGTGGTCTTTCAAAGATGATGATCATACCAAGAACAGAGAACACAACACAGAAACAAAATAAAACAGGCCAGACCTCTGTAACATACGCAGAGCTGCCTATGTCCCTTGGGCCGAGCAGGTTGCAGAATACCTCCTTGACGGGATAACTTCTTCCTGGAATATGCAGCACTGAACAGTGTCCAAAGAACTCCGAGAGCTTGTCTACCTCCAGGGTGGCTGACATCACCACCACCTTCATGGCCGTCTTCCTGTCTGGTGGTTTCTTCTGTAGAAATAGTTTCTTCAGCAAACCAAATAAAATATCCTAACAGAAAAACAGAAGCCACTTATATTAGTACCCCAGTTTTCTTAGAAGTGCCTGACAAACTTGGAAGGACTGATTTTATCCCGCTGATATAGTGAAGACAGAAAATCACATTTTCAGGGCCTAAGCACTCGGGAGAATACATACACTTACCCTGGTCATCTTGTAAGCACACTAATGGGTTTCTAAAATTTAATTAGTTTTTTATCAGCTCTTGTCACAGCCTGTAAACAGATCCTCTGGTTTTCATTTTTATACTCTCATGGTCAAGTCATTTGCAAGCAGTTACCTCAGACCCATTTTAAAAAGTCATCACCTTTATCCAGAGTACGTTACCTGACTGAGTGTGCACCCTCCTTTGTTGTACTATTTATTGTTATGACTTCGGCAAGTTTATTTTACTCTGCAGTGCTCTGGATTAAAAATCTGCTCCTTTTAGTTAGACACAGGTGATGGAGCAGTAACTTCTTACATCACCCTAGCTCAATTACTTGCAATACCCTCAGATGCTTGAGGGCAGAACTGGGATTCAGAAAGCATTTTCCCTTTTCCCCAGCTGGACTGGTAGATTGTCTGCTGGACTAGTAGGTTGTTTGACACACAACACAATCTCTTGAGGACTGAGTGACCTGAGTCTCACTTTGCTTGCCACAGAAGGGTCAGTGTGACATTCGATAGCTTTTGGTACTTAGGTTAGTCTAGATACGTCCGTGACCCCAAAAGCCGTAATCTCTTTGCACAGTCATATACACACCCTAAGAAACATTAGGCCTTAGAGTGAGAGAGATGTTCCAGGGTTTTCTTTGTTTGCGTGTGTTTTGTTTTTTTTTTTTAAATTAGGATTCTAGAAAGTTTGTGTTCACTGTGCTGGCTTCAAACTCCTGGAAATTTTGGGAAAGTATCCAACAGCCAGCCAAGTTTTAACTGCTTTCAAATGCAACAACAGCTACAACAATTCCAACAGGATTACAGGCCGCATCTTATTTTCAGATTATGCAGCATGCAATAAATGAAGCAGCAATTCTATGGTCTTAGGACAGCAAAAGGATAAAGCGCATCCATGGAAAGCCAGCCAAAAATTCTTGGGGATTGTGCAGAAGTGAAAGAAAGGTATAAGTAGACCTCAGTAAAGAAGAAATAGTGACCCAGAAGGACAGACATAAGGTGACACTCACAGTGCTGAGGCTCCGCTCATGGGCTTCATCCAAAATGATGATACTGTACTTGCTGAGAAGGGGGTCTGCCAATATTTGCCTCAATAAGCAGCCATCGGTCATATACTTGATGGCAGTATCCTGAAAGGTTTAATCAGACGTTCAGCTGTTACCCTGGATTTTTACTTCAAAGTGAACACTTCTACATAGATCACATATTTACCAGAACACATGCTGAGATGGCATCACAGGTGCTTATGCACCGCATCACAAGTACTTGGCAATGTTTCACTTGTAAGGTGTTCAAAAAACTTGATCAAATGGGTTACATGATACATATGACTGCAGCTGCACCACAGCTGGGGCAGACGGCTCCTCAAGGCTCTGAGACCTTCTGCCGGCAAAGCCCCAGGAGAGGCAACAGGGCTGCATCACTCCATGGAGAGGCCCACAAGCGAAAAAAGGAGCTGCAGCCCTGCCACGACAACACCTGCAGGAAGAGAGCCCTCGGAGCCCTACCTCGGTGGTGCAGTCATCAAAGCGGACCTGGTACCCGACGACGCTCCCCAGCGAACAGCCCATCTCCTCGGCCACCCGCTGCGCCACCGAGATGGTGGCAACGCGCCGGGGCTGGGTGACGCCGATGGCGCCGTGCTTGGCGAGGCCTACGGGAGAGACGGAGAGAACAGGGACACTGAGTTGTGCTGCTCAGAGTCGGTTTATACGCAAGTACCTACGTAATATACATACGGTCATAGTTTTTTAGTTTAAAAGGTTTAATCGAGCCATCTCCGCCCGCCACACGCAGAGCACAGCCTGAAGCTGCGTCCCCCCGAGGGGACGGGAGGATTATCTGCATTTATCTGTGCTTATTTCCCACGTTTCGGGGCCGAGGCCGCAGAGCGGAGGGGCCTCTCGGGGGTCTCTGAGGGGTCTCCCCCCCTCCCCGGCCGTTACCTGCCTCGAAGAGGTACTTGGGCAGCTGCGTGCTTTTGCCGCTGCCCGTCTCGCCGGTGACGATGAGGAAGGGCCGCTCGCTCACAGCCTCCACCAGGGCCCGGCGGTACCGGCGGATGGGCAGGGCGGCGCCCGCCATGGCCGCCCTCTCAGGTACGACACACACACACACACACACCCCTCACGTGACCTCAGGCGGAAGCGGCGCCGGCGCGCGCGCGCGCCGATGACACCCGCTATTTACGCACGCCTAAACGGCAGGCGCGGGCCTCTACGCCCCGCCTCCCCCTTAAGCCCCGCCCCGAGAGGCCCCGCCCTCCACGTAGGCCCCGCCCCCGACTTCTCCTCAGCCCTCTGCCGCAGGCAGCGGCTCCACACGCCCCCGGCCTGGTTAGCCAAAACCGGTTATTTTTTTTCCCCAAATCTGCTGCGGTTTTTCACGGTGGCACTTGCCCCTTCCCGAGGGACGTTGCCGGCGCAGGGAAACCCAGCGGCACCTCTCCCTGTGCCGCCCCAGGGCTCCTTCCGGCCGGCCCAGGCCCAGGCGCAGGCCAGAGGGGCCCAGCGCCTCAGCCCCTCGGGGTCCGGCACGGTTCATCCGCAGCGTAAAATCAAACTGCTCGTGGGTGACATAGCCAGCAGTTTTCTCTCAACAGGTAAAATAGCCCCTCACTCGACACAGTGTGAGGAAGAGACACGATGGGAGGAAAACGGCTCCATAAAACCAAAAGTCTCTGCGATGCATCATGCTGGGAATGCTTGATCTGCCGCCCGAGGCCTGACCAAAGGCCTCAGCTTTCTGGCAACATCTGTGAATTCACGTACGACCTGAAGGTGGCAAGCGATGTACGCTGAACATGAAACCAGCCTGCAGTCCAGGTTCCCAACTTGTGCCTAACGGCTGCAACTAAATCCCCGTTTCTGCTAAAGCACAATTTTTGCATTGTGTTTTGTCTGTACGTCATAACGTTTGTTTCCCTTACAAGTGCTCTGTATGTTAACGTTTCACCCTCCATTAGGCTATATCAGTGACAAGAATCGCACAGTAAATTTGTCATCGTGCCAGGACTGAATTTAAGCCACCTACTGACTCCAGCTATCACCAATCACCTGAATTTCTACCTCTGACACAATGGGAGGAATATTTACCTACTGGCTCAGGCATCATGGTGAGGGCTGAGCCAGCAATGCTTGCAAGGCACGCTGAAGCTTGGAAAATGTTACACCACTCCCCAATGTTGCCAACTTCAGATATGTCTAACCTATAAATATTTGTTTAGTCTGTCTACAAACTGGTTGTAAGATCACAGCAGATAAGCTGTTTTTCTGCTCTTCCTTACTCTTGTAGCCAGAGAGAAGAGAGCATTGCAGTAACTGTTTCATTACAGTACCACAACCGGGAGAGATACCTGGTATTATGTCTCTGGGTTTATTGCTTTGAGATGTTTGCAACAATCGGACAAAAAAAAAGAAAGACAGATCCCTTCTCCAAAGGTACGCAAACTCCGTCAGCTACTGACAAATCATTCGCACATTGGTCTTTTTTGCAACGTGCAGATTCCTACTTTGGATAACGCTAAGGTATATAAATCTCCCACTTCTGTCTGAGGCTCTCCTGTAGCAATTACCAAAAATAAGTTAAATGCTCCTCTATTAGCATGAAAAGCATGTCAGTCTAGCAGCAAGATCACTATACCCAATCTATAGCTCTTAAGTACATAATGGAATGTGCCAATACACTGCATGTTGTCACATCCCTTGATGAAAGCGTATCGTATTTATTGCCTCATGATGTACTAATGCCGTGTTGCCACTAGTAACTCACAGAGTTAACGGTGATGATATACACTGCTTTGTTATTTCTTATTGGAAACTTCAAACACACCCTCGTTACACTTTTTGGTATGCATTTCCTAATAAGTATCTAATGGTTTTCATAGATAACGTATGTATGCATGAATGCATGCACACTTGCACATTCTGCTTGATTTTATTTAAATCACATACTGCTTTTGGCAGACAGAGGGGTAGGTAAGGTTTTTCAATTTTCTTTTTTTTGTCCTCCTAGCCTGGGAACAGCAGATTTGTTTTTAATCAACCTCCTTGCAGTCTTGAACTTTGTCCTCCTGGAATACAGTGCCATTCATTTAAGGATTTCCCTCTGTCTAATAAACATTAATGAATCACACTCTACAATTCCCTTGTGATCTTATCTCAGTTTCACAGATGGGGAAAACAGAAACAAATTAAGGGGTCTGCACACACCACAAATCAAAGGCAGAGCTGGGGAAAGAACCCAGTAATCCTAGCACAATTCCCTGCTCCAGTAACTCCGTAAAAATGCGTTTCTACCCATGCAGCTGCTCTGTCAGTAACTGCGTTGCACAGGGCAGCACGGTTACTTTTGGGCTAGCCAGGAAGGCTGAAATTGCTCTTTTCCTAAGGTTTAGCTTTACACATAACTGCAAATTCTGTGAGGTGATAGAGGGCTGTACTCTGCCAGGTTCCTGCACTGAATTATTCCTGAGGATGTCTTTTTTCCCTTCTGAGCAGAGGATATCTTTTCTCTTCTGATGAGCAGAGAGATAGTGGGATATGGGGAATATTCCAGTCCCTACTTGTACACCACAGGTTTATCCATCTTCCCAGAGGAAAGGCCTGACTTCTGGGGAATTTTCTTGTCCTTGCTCCAGACAAAGTGGTCCGTTCCATGACGAACATGGCATCCCTTGGTGCCTGTGAAGAAAACCACATCTATTAATTACATTGAGCAAGCGAAGACAGATAATTGCCTTGTGCCTGGAATCTCTAAGTAGTGCCACTTTCTGGAAGAAAGATCCCTGAGCTGTAATTTCAGTACAGACAAACAGAATAAACCAACATTCCCTACGAGCTGCACTCCTGTCAGACAACCAGCAGTTTTTCTGACAGCCAGGATTTTTGTGGCACTGGCTGTGAGTCATTATTGAAAAAGCGTTATTCTTAAAACAGAGGATGAGCCTTGTAGAAAGGTGTTAGACACAGCAACAAAACAAAACCCCTTTTACACCTCCATCTGCTATCTTACAGCGCCTCGCTACAAAACATTTACAAATTGACAAGTTTTATTTCAAATTTTGCTCCACTTGTTAAGGATTGCTTCTTCTTGAAGACAGAATCAGATGCCCTAGCCTTTCTCCTGCATAATGAATAGATTTTCCTTGTGTTTAGCTCCATGGAAAACAACAATTTCTACAGTGCAGCCTTCTGCTGGGATAGCCAGGTTACTCGTAACTGCATTCACAGGTTTCTGCTAAAAAAGTCTGCAGGAAATACAGTGTTGGCAGCAATCTGCACTTCTACTGGCTTAGCTTGTTTTGTTCAGCAGGTGGCAAGGGACAGCGTATGGCCAGATCCAGGTTAGGAATTGCTCTGCCAGAATAAAATACTGGTATTTCTGTGCTGGGAAAGGATTTGCAGTGTCAATCTACCCTGAGAGCACATCTCAACTGCAATCTTGTGCATGACACAGCGCCTGTAGAAGGTCCTCAGCCAGACCTCACATAGCTACTGCCGGCACGAAGGATAACTGCTACAGCAATTGCTTGTCCGCTTGCTGTTGGCCAGACAACCCCGCACAGCTTGCACTGAAGCCTGTACCGTTATCCCTTCCTGAGCCAGCTGGTCCGAGGGTGCCGTAGCTTTGTCTGCGCATGGCCACAGCCACAGACCTGACCTGCAGTGAATCAGTTACAGATTCAGGTCTCTGTGCCCCACTTCTGCAAATGCACAAACCTTATTGTATGCAGTAGAAGAGACCTGGCATACTCACTGCAAGCCTGAACCGTTACTCTTAAAAGGCTGTTTTCTTTTGTCTTTAAAGTTGGTCTATGAGGGGCTAGCAATTGATTTTGTTAGTTTACCACCCTCACACGTACGCCTGCATCACCCTTTTTAAATTTAACTACAGTGTCAGATCTGCAGCTGTTTCTGAGGCCACATACATGAATGATTGCTGCTCCTGCCAGGTGCAAGTATGAATAAAAAGGTCGCGGGCTGGGGGGAGGATTAGGCTTTGGCTCAGCTGTTTGCATTCTCACACAGAACACAGTCCATCCATCCGTCCGTCTGTCAGCCTGCGCACACAAACCAGACAGGTGAGGAGCTGAATATTGGAAACAATTCAGTGACGCTCGTACGAAGCCACTACCAAAGATGTGCACTCTCTGTGGTTTAAAAAAAGCTTTTACAGCAATCCTCCAAGCAGCCCTTCGATCAGTGAAATTATCTGTATGGAAATATAAATGCAGAATGGCATGGGAACAGTCTCCCCGGAGATTGGGGTAGGGTAGATTGGAGAATACCTAAATCTTTAACTGGTGCCTGAGATTTTCGTGTTAAATTGGAACATTTTCTTCCCACGCTCACCTAAGAAGATGAAGGCACACAGCTACTTACGGGCAGTTAGTGCATACACCAACTACTGAGAGCAATCAGAGCAAAAAAAACCACCGGGCATGGACCAGACCCATCTCCCTGGATCTCCACCTGAAGTATTTCACTAATTCAAGGCTTTTTGTACCTGCAGTAATGAAAGCTGATGGCTATTTTAAGACCTTCTCATGCTTGCACTTCTGTTACAACCCATGGGAGGCTTCTAATCTATTTCTGTGTATTAGACATCATTTCTCTTCTGACTTCCTTATCAAATGTGCAAAATAATCAATAATTCACTCAGGCTCTACGTTCCCATTAGAGTGCACCATAGCTGTGATTTAAACATATTTCTATGACTGTAAAATATGCAGATACCCTAAACGCTCCTGGAATTGTCCTCTTGTATGTGACAGCACCTCCTACCACCCAAAGTAGTTTCATTTGCCCAACTGTTAAATTTAGGGCAAAATACTACACTTTTGTTCTATATTAAGACCATAGAATAAAAGCAGCTGACTGCTTTCCCAGCCTCTGTCCTCACGGAGGGGAACATGGCGTGAAGAATTAACCCCTGACATGAGCTTTTCTCACGGCAAGTCGTTAAGAAAAGCCAGATCTCCTCGAAGCTCTCCCAGAATTAGATGGCGATGAACTGGAGACACCCGTTGCCTTCCTCCCCTCCCATAGCCCTCACCACACACTGCAGTTAAAGGATCTCCTGTGATTACAGGGTGATTTCCTTCCACAGCCTTGTTTTGAAGGACCTGAGATTCGTGTAGCTTAATTAAGAAGAAAAAAGCAGGTATGAGACCTTCCCATCCCTTACCACTGATGTTGTCACACCTCACTCCCCTCCGGGGTCAGCTCACTTTGCAAGGGGGAGCTGGGCTCCAGGAGATTAAGTGGCTTGGCCAAGGTTACACGCATCGCAGAGCGCGTTTGAAGCGAGAGACGCCCAACTGCCACATCCCCGTGTTAAAAGAGGTCTGGCTAGACCCAACCAGCTCTGAAGTTTTTCCTTACCAGAGACTCAGCCTTGAGATCCAGGGACAAGGAGAAAGGCCTATCAAACAGACCACCAAAAAACAACTCATGTATTTTGACTGTGAATCTACAGCCCAGAGGTTGCATTTCCCAATTTCCTCTTGTCCCCGTGTTTAACCCTTCGGTATCATCAACTCTGGGCATCCGCAGCATCCAGCGACAAGGGCAGAGCACGTGGCAGCCACACATGTCCTGGTAATGACTTCATTTCTTCCACCAGCTCTGGAAAAACAAAAACAAAACCAAATCTCCGGTCCTGCATAATTGTGGCCCTGTTATTCATGGATCTTAAATTGTACTCCTTCATGAATTTTAATGTGCAGTCCGTTTTCTTTCCACTAATCCTACATTAGGCTGGAAGCCTTTGTAGACCGAACATTTGCCCTCCTTAGCTCTTTATTCCCTGCAGCATCACGGCTGCTGTGTCCCCAGGCTTTGCCCTTGTCTCAGCTGGACTGACAGCTAAGGTCAACCAACATTAAAGTGTTTTCTTATTAGATACTCTAGTTTTGTGCATCCATGACAAAAGCAGCAGGCCTGTTGAATAGACACCCTGCGAACAGCAGCTTATTTATTTTGCCCATGATTTGCCAATCCACTGGCGTGCGTATTAGTTGCACAGCATTTGAGACAACACCTGTCTGTGAACCTTTAATGCTACACTTTTGTAAATCTCTTTTTCCAGCTAAAACCCTCTCCACAAGTCACCGGGAACAAGTGAAAGCCCTCCAGGAAATTCTCCTTTCCAAGGAATTGCAGAATTTCTGTGTCGTTACTGGGGAGCAACACACAAGAGCAAACCATGGACAGTTGTACACCACCGTAGACCGTAAGGTGCTCAACAGCCTTATTTTAAATGGTATTTAGATTTGAAAGCCAGACAGGCTCATTAGATACTCTAATCTGACCTTCTGCAAAATGCAGTTTGAGCCTGTTATTTCACTACTAAATTTAGTAATTTGTTCAGCTGAAGTGATGCTTCCAAACGACTCGATTTGAAAAGATGACGAAGCCATAGCTTGCTTCGGTAAGCCTTCCCAGCGGAGTTGGTCTGCCAGGCCTGCCCCGAGGATCGAAGCCTGCAATAAATTGAGGCAAGATGCTCTTTTTGTGTAAATTGCTAAGAATATATCAAGGCCTGTCCTTCCATGTGTCTCACAGAACCCTTATTAGATGAAAAAGAAATATTGTACAGTCCTCAGCTATAAAGTTCTAAAAATATGGGAACTTCGATGTATAAATGCATGTTGAGGACCTTTCTGGCCCTGACTACAAACGTTCCCAATTGCCACTGATTTCACATCACTTGCAGAACCAGCGGCAATATTTCTTTTCCAAGACATAAAGAATATACTTAGTGTTTTAAGGATTCCAGCCCTGGGGATACTTTGTGCTGGCATGTGTCATTAGTGCAACAGGCAGGCAGGCACAGGCAGAAATGAATCTGGCTTAAAATCTGATTTGACTTAAGCAACACTGACCTTATGTGAAGTGTGGACTCCGAACCAGGCCTGCAAATCCCATCTGTTTCTTATTTCTATAACGGGCAAGCTAAAACCCTAAATCCAAACAGCTTTGAATCCAAATTTTGCAGCTTGAGTCCATTACTAGCAAGGACGACGGCTAGCCCAGCACAGACTCACTTCTTAAATTGAACGCTGGGATTTATAGCACAACATTAAATGAAGGAGACATATTGCTCATTGACTAACAGCTAATCTGGGAAGGTACTTGGAGACAGAGATTCATGGGTTGGTGAATAAGTTGACCCACCTCTTTGCTCCCCATAAAATTGTTATCACAACACTCATGGACTTTAGTGGTGTTTTGAGGGTTAACTGGTGTTTGAGAGCCACTCAAATGCTCCTCCACTGTTAGGAGCTAATAAAAACCTGCATTAACTCTCTATGTTAGGTATTATATTAAGTTACTGGTTTTGCTGTGTTTTTGCTGTAATTTGATGTCAAAAAAAAAAGACCTAATCTTTAAAGCAAGCAGGATTTTTGGGCTCTTATGAAAAATAAAAGTGAGCGTATTCAGAAAAAGCTTTGTCTCTGTCCTTTAATTCAAAAGAACAAAGCTGGTGAAGGCGGATCTCTGAGCAGGAATGGAATTTGGCAATACCATTCCCGTTAGTGCAGAATAAACCCATTAAATATATAATGGCTCGAGTACCATGTGGATTAGAAAAATAGGTGTAAAACTGTAAGGGTCCTAATTGTTTTCCATCCATCTACCTTTACATTAAACACCAAATTTCGATGCTTCCCGAGATGCTGGGTAAATTATTGAGTTTTTTAAGTGATGCTCTGTTTATAGAATTGCAATTACTCAGTGTCGGCCTTTGTTTGGAGAAGAATCCCCATCCATGCTCACTAATGGCTTCTTCTGATCTCATCCGATGTGGAGGATTTCCTGAGCATATTACAAACATTATTCGCTCTGCCTTTTTAGCTTAGCCAAAGATTTAATGACTTCAGCATCAGAACTGTATGTTTTGCTGTATTTGAACTAGATTTACTCCCTGATGGCTGATGCTGTGCGCTGTTCCCGATGTATGTACATAAGGGGCTAGGGGAGTTCTTGAACTGGTTAGATTATAGATTTTTGGGGGTAAGAATCTTGGTATTTAGCACAACTGAGCGTATGAATCTCAGAGGACCTTTGACACCTCAAAATACATCCTTGTCTCACTGCCAGGGTTGGGTGAGCATTAGTTATTTTTTGCGTGGTGGACCTCTGTGCCCTGCCTGGACTCCTCGTTAAACAGCCCAGGTAGAACCTGAAGCTCCTGAGACCTTGGTGGTCCAGTGCTGGATCCATCCCAGCCTGGACAAGCTAGACACCTACCTCCAACACAGCTCTTCTTTCACTATGTATGAAGCACTTTTCAGCAAACATCCAGTTTTTTATTTACCATCCTGTAAGGTGGGTGTCTCTCAGAGTTTATGTAAAGTCCAGGTTTCCTGGCTTAAAGAAAGGCAACGGGTCTCTGGAGTAATATTCCAAGATCAGGCAAAAGGCAGCAAGAAGCCAAGGAGATATTCAGGCCTGCTGCTGATATGTCCCTTAATTTGGAAAAGCCCAGAAATATTATTCCCTACACCCTGAAGCAGAATGTCATGACCTCGAAAACATAGCCTGCATCTGGGATTAGGTCCTTTTGCAGCGCGTGGGTTCAAGTTTAATCTCTCACTGGTATTGCAGTGCTGCATCCTGCTCCTCCCTGGCACCACTGGGTCCACCGGCCCTTGGCTTCTTTCCAGCTGATTTGCCACCCAAATCCACCACTCACTCCAGGATTTAAATCTTCTCCATCATGGAGCAAACCGTGGGTGAATCGCTTTGCTGACGAGGATTTGAAATCTTTTTTTTTTCCTAATTCTCCTGCACTTTGAGATGTTTCATCGAGATGCAGCAGTGAATACGCTCCAGTAAGCTGGTCCATAATGGCTTTAAAAAAAGGGAATTATTGATTGTTGGTGCCACACCTCGCAGCGTAGGGCTCTGCACTGGCTCAGCTCACCGCGTGCCGTGGATTTTAAACCACCAGCAAGTGCAGGGGGGATGCAGTTGCATTCTGGTTTGTCTTTTGTTCAAAAAAAAAAATTAACCAAAAAAAAGTGTCATATTTTCCCCCTGTCTTCAGTAGCCGCCCACATGCTTGTGATTCAAGGGATTTTTCACCGAGCTTTTTACTGCAGAGTGTTTCTTTGATCGTGTCTTGCACTGATTACTGTCATTTGTTTTCAGGCCTCTCCTTCCAGCGCGTACTTTAGATGCAATATTAGGTCAAAAGGCAGCTTCCTCCATCCTGCGTTTGATCAGCAAAGTGGCTGCGTGATTGCTCTCCATTCGTACCCTTATTTATCTCTGAAAGAGCAATCAGAAAATGCAGGGTTTATGTATGTGTATTTAAAGCTTTCAGAGGAGCAAGAGCCCAGCCGACAGCAGGGAACCCCCTGTCTGCCCCATGCCTGCTGCCCAGGAGCCTTAACTGGCCTCAGAGCATCTCGGAGGGGAGCGCACCACAGCTCCTGGGGCGGGGTCTCCTGGCTCTGTGGGATAAACCCTGTCCTTAGAAACCCGAGAGCAATCCCAAACCAAGGGACTCCCCATCACTCGCCCTGCAGCTCCTCAAGACAAGGCTTCCCTCCCAGGTTTGGGGAGGACTTGCATGGGGAAGGAATGTTGTACACCCAACATGCACAGGCTCTGCTGGGATAGAGCAGGACAGCTGCAGCCCTTCAAGCAATGTGTTCCTTGAGGAATCAAACAGCAGCCACGATGGAGACACTCGCCGGCTCCTCCCATATCTCCCCGTCGGAGCTGGGCAGCATGGGGTGACCCGCTGCTTTCCAGCGATGCCTTTGCTTCTCCAGACGCTTCAGGTCAGAATTTCCTCTGGTCCAGGACATTTTGTACCCAGCAGCGAAATGCAGTGGGAATCACTGAGTGATGCTCTCCTGATTGTATTAACTGGACATAAACCGCTGCCTTTCAACCTGCTGCTGCGTGACAGACGGAAAATAGGAACAGAGGCCACGGGGGACCGCCCGGAGCCGCTTGATCTCATGCTCACTTTCTGAAATAAAGCCAGTTCATCACCAGATCCATCCTGCTGATGGTCTTAAATGCCCTTGGTTTGAGTGGCTTGCAAGGAGGTCCCTGGAAGGTTGAAAGGGTCCACAGCAATGGAAACAACACACGGGTGCTGCTGAAGCAGGTGTGCATGCCGGCTCTGGTGGAGGAGCTAATAATGATGATATATTGAGTAGGTTTGATTTACCTGTTGCAGAGAGACATGTGACTGGGGTGCCTGGGAGCCCCATGTCATGGGGGAGATGATAAAGACCCCTCTTTTTCAAATAAGTGGATATTTTGCAAGCTCATTCCAGTGCAAACACATAGGCACAGACCCGCGGCTCCCCACCGTGCTGCAGGAGGGATGGAAACCCCCCTAACCAGAACAACCCCAGACACCCATGGCAATCATTTTTAATGCCATCTCATAAGATGTGGAAACCAGAGCCCCAATGGCTCACTAGAAATCTGCCTCTTACAACAGGTACGTGGGCTCCATCCCGAGAGTGCGCATCCGCATCGACCGAGCACCAGCCCTACAGCAGACAGCCCTGCGCAGGGCAGGATTATGCTACCCCAGGTATGCATAACTGAGAGATTTCAGCCTAATTTTGGGATGCCCACCTTCACCACACCCCCAGCCTTCCGCCATCCTCTTCCAGAGATGCAATTGTGTTTTCGCTCAGCGGCTTGGCGTAACGCTGGGGCGTTTCAGCCAAGCCGTGACATTTACAGCAAAATCAAATGTAAATCACTTCCAGCACACACGTTAGCCAGTGTGACCAGCAGCATCCAGACTGCATCGTCCTTTGGACAGGATGAGACTGCAGATGTAATTGCAGTTACCGTTTGCTAGAGAGTGATGCATCTTCATGGTAGATTTAATTTTACTTTCTAGTATCTAATTTTTTACTTTTCCTTAATTTACACAGAAAAACAACCCTGCAGGGGACGAGGGAGGGTGGACTGGCAAGGCAGGGCATCTTCTTCCCTGCTGCAGTTCCACGAGAAGAGGAGGTTAATTAGCAAGCTGCAATCAGTGCCTGGGAGGGATCAGCACCCGCAGCCTCAAGCGCCTTTTGGTGCCCTTTATGGGGAGAGGGACGATCTCGGCGTGCACACAGCTCAGTAAGCCCATTGAAGTCCGTTACTTAAAACCACCTAAACTGCAGAATGACTTTTTTTCCCCCTTTCAATACTCAACCATTGGGTCTAAACTACCCTAAAGCTAAATGTTGAACATAGCTAAACTCTTTACAAATACCACACTAAAGCATCTGTGCAACCCAAATTTCCTCCATCCGTAATAGTTTTCACACGCAAAGCTCTTCAGACATGTCTGATACGTGTGTTAATAACTCACACTGGTGCACGCTGACAAGCTGAATTACTGATTTTCCCTAATTCATTTTTTCTGTCTCAAAACATGGTCTCCTCTATCTAATGTGAATTGATCTTTTCACCCAATCTATTTGACAGACCTACAATTTAGCATTCAATTAACATTTCAAGAATAAAACCAGTTCGTGATGCAGACACCAGTCCCTAGCGTGAACTTTAGATGTCCACGTTGACCTGACATCTCTGTGCAAGCCAACGAGAAGATCCTCAGAGCAGGCTTCTACCTCTGCTTTTAATGTCACGAATAAAATGAGGGCAAGAACTGCAGAGATTATCAGGGAAAAGAAACAACGTGCACTGGGCGGGACTGTGTTATGGGTGTCTAAGAGGTGGCGGGACAGCCACGGCCGCGGGAGGGATGGATCCCGCTGCAGGCAGCGCCGTGGGCTGGATCGCTTCTTGAGGGATCAGCCAGGCCTGGCTTTCTGGGACTCTGCAGCTAAAGCACAACTGTTTTATTTAATGAAATGTTTTGAAGTGAAAGGCCCTAAACTGCCAGTGGAAGGAGCGTAAACAGCGACCGAGAGGGATCTGGGCTGGGTTTGCAGAGCCCGGGCTTCACCCCACATCTGCCAACGACCTGGCCGTGGTGTGGGAGCCCTTGGGGTGCAGCAGCAATGCATCTGCATCTGCTCCTCCACAGGAGGCACCTCCCAGCCTCATCCCAATTAATCGCCTCCTAATGACTTTCTGAACCAGGAGGATTTCCTTAATTATATCACGCGTTAGACTTTAATCAAGAAATCAATCTTCCACGCCATCTGAAACCCGAGGGTATGGCGCGTTCGGTGAAGAGGAGCCTGGGGCGTCCCTCGTGCTGCACTGAGGAGGTCCCTGCAATGCCACCGGCCATCCTCACGCGCCGCACCCATGGCTGAGTGAGGCCCAAGGACTCCCTGGTCACGGCCTTGGGGGACGATGGCATTGCCATCAGCACCATTGTGTAACTCTCGCTTTGCCAGTGTAGGACTCCGGTGTCATTTGCAGAGCATGACCCACTGATGGTCCCCGGCTGAAGCAATCGCTATCCAGCAATATAATAAAATCAGTGGCTGGGGCCGCGGGGCAGGTCACGTGCAGCCCGTGTTACAGAGGGAGAGGGAACGACGCCTGTTTACTGGGGCACAAATGCAGCAGAACTCTGCAAGGAGAGGGGTTCGGTTCGTGCTCGATAGCGTGCCTGCTCCTCCTGCCACAGGGACATCAAAGAAGCTGCAACACCCATCGGAAAGACTCCCCGTTTACAAATACGCAGTAAAAAATGTACGGGGACGGTCTGCAGAACAAAATAGGAACCATCTGCAAAATATTAATAGTTTTCTGCTGCCCCATGAAAATGACGCTCTGCTCTTTGAGTGATGCATTCAGCTGCTGGCGGATGCTCTCGCTCGGCCGCAGTCGTGCCCTGCGGCTTTTGGCAAACCCGTTAGCTTCTCCTCCTCTCCCCTGGCTATGGCGAAGCCGGTGCTGCTCTGCTCACCTTCTCCCATGCCCTCAGATGCACAGCGGGAGCAGACCTGGGCACCTGCTAATCCCCACGGGGCCCCAGTGATTTGTTTCTTTAACAAGGAGCAGCAGCAGTGGGTTATAAGTGGAATTTGGAAGCAGTGCGTGCCGGTGCAGGGCTCGTTACCGAATCTAGCTGGAAGTGATTTATTTAAGATCCCCGCACAGCCCCATGCCTGTGCCCCCGCTCAGCCGAGCGCTGACATCCGTATATTTTTTCTGCTGCCTGACGCAGGATGCCAGGCAATGCGCAGCCCTCGTGTGCTGGCTTAGAGCATTTGTGCCGAGCTGGATGCGGTGGGGAGAGGATTTGCATTTTTTGGCAGGCGGCTGCAACGGCCGCAAAGCCTCGCACAGCTTCACCTCCTCCCACCTCACGCCGAGACCGACACAGCCCCGTGTGCACCTCCTGCCTCTACAAACCTCGTGAAAATAAATATAAATCCTGGGGCTGCCATGATCTGCTCTGGTGTCAAACACCGTGCAAGGCTGCTGTGATCCAAAGGAAAGAATATGTCTAATTAAATATCAACCTCGCTTTTTTGTTCCAGTTTACAGGACGCTGAGAGGCTGATTGCAGCAAAGGATTTATCTTAAAGGATGCTGAGCGCCCTGGTCAGAGTGGAGGACAGGCTGATGGTCAGTACTGGCCTGATCCAAACCCCGGCAGCATGTGACAGCGACGGCAGCTTTAAGGAGGTGCAACTGCCCTGGCACCTCCAAGTTCGGGTTATTTTGGTGAAGGAGCCCTTGTTTCTCCCCTTGCCCATTGATGTTATTAAAACAGTTCCCCTTGCCTGCGGGCAGAGGGGAGAGCGTCCCCCTCCTGCAACACCCGTGTCGCACAGAGGACCCTGCTTTTCCTGCATTCACCTCCAGCCCTGTGGTGCCGGAGCCAGCGGCTCCTCCGCAGCGGGGTCCCACGGGGCCACTGGGGAATGGGGGTCTCACCCCGACCAGCCAGGTGCAAAACATTCACAGCAGCATTTCGCAGCATAACATCGCTCGGATTTTTTACAGTTGATTAATGTGCAGGTTTTAATTTTCTCCTTTCTGAGGAGCTCTGGCTGGGGCCGCCAGCCCCAGTGAGTTTTATTTTCCCTGATACCAGTAGGAGTTTTTTCACGAGCACCTGCAAAGACCCAGCAACTTAAAAAAAATACAAGTTCCCGCAGTTTTCACCTCCAGATTTGCTCGGCCGGGCGCAGGCAGCTGCTGGCCTGGCTCTCCCCGTACCCCACGAAACTCCCCCATCGCAGTAAGGCAGTGGCAGTGACGGGAGAGGAAAATAGAAAGGGTTTTTTCTCTCTGTTTATAGAAAGGTTTTTTTCTCGCTAACAAAATGCAAATACAGGAAGCAAAGATGTGACGCAGCAAAATGATTTAAGACAGAGTATTATGGTAACGGAAGGGAGGGAGACGGGGCCGAGCTCTGAGCTCACCTGTGCCAGTGCAAGTGCAAACCAGCTCGGCTGAAACCCGGCAGGCTGGTTGGGTTTTAAATTGAGGTAATGATGAAAACATTTTGGTGCGTGTGTTTCCTCTGCAGAGCCCTGCTGTGCCTTTGCCGGCCATCGACGTCCTGCCCGAGCTCAGGCATCGCGTCCTTTCTCCCATCTTTTGCCTGCTCAGATGACGAGGGCGCTGGGACAGGGAAGGGATTTTGAGTACCTGCTGCCTTTGCGAGGAGCTAAAAATAAAAAGCATCTGCTAAAAATAATGAATGATCAGGGAAAAAAAGCTAAACCCCAGAGATCTCCCTGGACTCTGAGGATTAATATTAATTTCCCTTTAATCCGGACAAAAATAGTGACATCACTGCTGGCGGGTACGGCTCAGCCCCGGGGACTGAAGCAGGAGTCGTGCTTCCCTGCCCATCCCGCCCGGCAGCACCCCGAGACCCTGCTCACTCCCAGCACGGCCAAACCCCAGCACCAAGCTTTTGGGTGCATTCCAGAGAAAAATGGGCATGCTGCAAGCAGGAGGCCACAGGGCTTCGGTCGCTCCCACAAGAGACGTGGCTTAACCCCTGTGGTCACAGCTCCCGGCGGTGCCCTCCCCAGCTCAGTGCTTGCCATGGTGTGGATCAGAGTCGGGCTTCGTGCTGCTGTGCGTGCCTGGGTATGGCCAGTTTTGGGGTGCTCTGATCCTATATCACCCTACGGCCTCGGGTAGAGGGAGGAGAAGGGGCCGGATGTCCCAGATTACAAACTGGGCTTTTTAAAACTAAGATTCACCAACAGCCTTTACTTTTACAGGGAAGAAAAATACTGATCAGAGCGAGCTACTTGGTTTGCAATCTTCCAAAGAGACCAAAATCCCATTAATTCCTGAAAACACTTTTAAAGGAGCAAAGAATGCTACATACCCGAAAGCCTGGGCTCCATGAGCACCGCAGCCACCGCCCGCCCCATCTGACCCCACACCGCATGGGGCAGCCAGCCCCGCACGCAGCCCCTTTCTCCAAATCCTCAGAAAACATTTCCCTGGCTTTATCCAGGCGATAAAATACCGATAACATGAGGAGAGGAGCATGGGCTGGGCTCTCCCTGCAGTTCCTCACTCCCCGCTACCCATGCGCATGGACAGCGGGGGTGGTTGAGCACTGTTAAATAGAAACATTGCTCCCAGCTTACCTACTGCATTCAGATATATGCAAATATATGCATGCAACAGTTTACATACAGAGTTCTCCTGGGACTTTGCTTCAGTGCCAGGAGGAAAACTCCCTTAATTCTTGGGACAAGACCAGGGCTCAGTGCCCCCCATGCAGCAGCTAAATTTGGGGTGGGGGGGTTTGGGGATGGGTGGGCTCGGAGGAGGGAGGCAGGAGGACGTGCTTTGGGGCTCTTTGTGCAGCAAGGTCTCAGCCTCAGAAATATTTTAAATGCTGAGAGCCTGTGAATAGATAAAAGGGTTCATAGTCCGAGGTGTGATTTATATGCAACAGCACATAAACACCTGAAACGGGATGTTTAAAAATGCCTCAGACTTTGCTATAATGCTGCTACTGTGGAGCTGCAGCAGCTCCTCGTGGAGCCAACGCGTGTCCCCGGAGCCCAGCGCTGCTTGGGGCGNCTTACAAGCCGCTCCAAATATGTTTTCCGTTCAAGAGCGACCAGAGAGGTAAGCAAATATTTTTCTGGGAAGGAAATTACATTGTGTTTACACCTAATGCTGTTTGCTGAAGCACTGCCCGCAGTCGAGCTCCAGCTGTGTTCGGCCGTGCTGGGCATGATATAGGTGAAGAATTCAGCGTCTATACATATAGGAAGCCCTGTGGTTTCGTGAGCTGCGATGCACAAGACCCGGCGTCTGTTTGCTGGGCCGTGTTTTCACGAAGTGGCGAGCCTCAGACAAGGGGCTGCTGTTGGATCGGGGCTGTGTGGCCACTTGGCAAGGGCAAAGTAGATAAAAAGCTAAAAGACAGAAATATTTAAGTCAGGAGGGCCCAACCTGCAGCCCGCTGGGGTCTAGCGTTGGTCTGCAAGGCTCTTCCCATCGCAGGGAGCTTTGCTCTGCATGTTAGGAAGATCTCCCATGGCTTTCTTTAAGACTTGCTGCTCCAAATGCTTGAAGATGACTGACCCAAAAAGCTGTTTGCTGTCCCTGCAAAGAACTTTTTGCCACCCTCCCGTGCCAGGTACAGCGATGCTGGAGGGACACAGGTGCCACATGTCATGTCCCCACACCCGGTGCCTCCCTTCCTGCAAAGCAGAGGGCAGGGACCCGTGGGAATGAGCTATGGATTGCCTTCCCTGGGGAAAGCTCTATCTGTACAGCAAGTTTAATGGCTGGTGCATCCTCAGGATCCCACCTAAAACCTGTGCCTTTTGCTCCCTGGAAAGGGCACTGCCCACGCGGGGCATCTGCATCACGAAGCAGAGCTAACCCAGGCTGGGGCTCACATCTCCTGTAGAAAAAAGTTTGCAAGACCCTCAAAATGGTGGCTGAAGTCTAAATATTTTCCTTGGACACAGACAGGACAAAGGCACTTGCTGCCACATTGCCAATTTGGGTAACCCATAGCTGAAGCGCTAACGAAGGTGCCTCTGCGACACCTTTGCTCATCAGCCTGGGAACGAGCACAAAGCTCTCCCCTCCCTGGCTCCTAGGTGCCGAAAGCTGCCAGAGGTCAGGCTTAAGCTCCACGGACTTTGGCGAGAATTTGTGCAATGAAATCCCCTTCAACATCTTGGGAAACGCAGGTCTGAGCTTTGCCTTCTGTTAATCATTGATGAGCAGGGTGGCTTTGCCAGGTGGTGCAGCGGGAGCAGCCGGCGGACACGGCCGGGCTCCCTGTGCCGCCAGGACCTGCTCCAAACCTCCCTACCAAGCCCTTAATCAGCTTTCACCTGGGATTAGCTCAAACATTCCCAGCCTCTGGTTCAAAATAGCTTTTCTTGCTTGTGGGCAACTAATCCAAAATGAGCCCTCTCTCCATCAGCCGGCACCTCCGGCAAGGGGTTTTTTTCCCTAAGACTTGAACCTTGCCCGGTTCCCAGATTTTTGACCGAGAAACCATGGGATGCACACGCAGATGCTCAGAGCTGGGTTGTGATGGAGACTGATGGCTGTGGCTCTCAGAAACCCAACCAAGCCAAAGCCTGACCCGGTGCAAGTCAGGTACAAAGAGCACAACCAGTCCAGTTCAAGCTGGACAGTTTGCGCTTGGGGGAAATTCAGGTTTTGCACAAGGGATTTTGCTCAGGAGCTCACGGGGAGGGTGGGGGGGCACCGTGCAGACACCTCCTGCGCGAGCTGGGTCCGTCCCATCCATGCTGAGCTCCTCTTCTCCTGCCGACAGCAAACGGAGCCAAAGAAACTCCCTTGTATATCTGAGGCCATTGGGACCTGGGGAGTAATTGCGGAGGGGAAACAACAGCCCCTTCTGTAGGACAGGGAGCCCCAAGGCAAAGAGCTGCCGAAAACCCATGGAGCAAATCAACAGCCCCTGACTTCCATAGGCATCCGCCAGGACCAGCTGGGTTGGGAAGGGACATGCAACCCATCACATCCAGAAACACCATGTATGACGTGGCTATGATTAAATAAAGGACGTTATTACTGCCTTGCTAATGGCTCCGGGCGCCGGCAGCAGAGCCGTCCAGCTGCCGGCAGCTCCCAGCTCGTGGGAGCTCGTCCCCAGCAGGCATCAGTGTTTAAAAGATTAAATTCACCTTCCCAAACCTGCAAACAGGCTCCATGTTAACAATCCCCCATCACAGCCACGGTAACAACCTCCTCCTGCAGCCCCGATAACCGGGAGCACAGAGCCACAGCAGCTCAATAAGCAGCTCAAGTATCGCGTTCAGAAAGAAAGCCGAGCTCAAATCAAAGCCAACAGAGACTCAGCCCTTCAGCCAGTTCATTTCCTCCCCTATAAAACCTGCTCCCACCCAGCTCCTTCCCACTGACCTGCCACAACACCCATCCCAGGGATACAAGCTTGAGCAGCAAAGCCCAGCCAGGATTTCAGCAGCACCAATGCTCTAGATAAAGCTCCCTCCTGGCGCAAATATATCCCAGTTTCTCCAGAAACCAGCAAAACCTGGAGGCCAGGGGAGGCCCTTGTGATGGGCACAGCTGATACCTCACCAGCGGCATCTCAGCCTCCGGCTGCCGGCGCTTTGTTACCCTGTGCTGCGGCTGTATCTCATCAGCGGCAATCTGGGTGTTGATGAGGTGCAACGTGGGAGATGAAGGCCCCTGGGCCGGTGGTTAGAAACTTATATTGACTTGAGGAGGTGTTCATTTTTGTGCCCTGTGAGCGTGAGTTTTGGTTGCACCCCTGTTTGGCACCATGAAGGCTCCAGCGCTTCCGCCCGGGGCACCCCAGTTCGTGCGGCGTCTGCACCGCGGCCGCTTCGCCTCCAGGCGGGAAACTCCAAAAAACCAAAAATCACTGGGAGCTAAGGATGGAGCAAAACCCCGCTTTCGACAGGGCGAGACATCTGCTAGCGAAGCGACTTGGCAAAGATGGGAAACCTGCGTCAGAGGCTGAATCCTCCAACGTTTCAGCTCCTCTGACGCCGAGGCTCGGCTAGGAGAGGCCCTTCATTTCTGTCCTGAGACCTTCATAAAAATAGCACAATTATGGGAAAATCCTTGTCCAAGTGGAAAAGAAAACACCAGTCTGGGTTTCACGAGGAAGCGGAGCTATATAAAAGCGCACTCCTATAGCTTTCTGTTATTTCTGTAAAGCGTCCAAACACTTGCACAGAAACCCTTTACCGAGGGGCACGTTTCCACGGGGCGAGGTCGGACCCCTGGTAAAGTATTTTATTTTTTTTTCCCCCCAGCATTTTACTTCACCTAATCAGAAGTTTCCGTACGTGGGGAACAAAATGTCTGCAGAAACGTCCTCCGTGGCGCTGCGAGGGGCAGGCCCCGCCGGGAGCCGGCCGCTCGATCCTGAGCCATAAATAACGGGGCAGACTGGAAAATCTACGCGTGGTTTTTTTTTTTTCACAGAAGGCGGTTGGGGACGTCCGTCGCCCCTGCTGTCCTCGCGGCAGCGTTTCCCCAAGCCCCCCGGCGCCTGCCCTCACGGGGATGATCCCCCCTTACAAACTTGGGGTGACCTGACCGATGGATGTCTCCCCTGGAAAGGTTTAATGTATAATTAATGTAGGTGGCCACCTCCTGCGTGGCCCGGACAAGGTTTGTGCCCGCAATACCCCCAAAACCCCCCAAAACAGCGCCGAGAGGCCAAGGAAACTTGTCTGGCCGCAGGGCCCGCTGGGGGCTCAGTGGCTTTTGGGGGGCCACGTGGAGAGGGGTGGCACCGGGGCTCTGCTATTTCAGCCGCCCCCCCAGGGACCCCTCACCATGAGGCGACTGCCTTCCAGGTGGCATCTCCTTCGTGCCCAGCCTGCGTCCACGGGATGTTTCTCTGCCAGCGACGGGGAACGGCCTCGACACTATTTAAACCCCGGGCTGGAGCCGGGTAAAAATAACCCTGGCGTGTTTGGCAGCCTGAAAGTGCTACTGTAAATCCTCCCTGTCGGCAAGAAAGTCCCCCAGCTCGGGTCGGAGCCATTGTCCCCGTGGGAGAGGCAGCATGGGGGAAGCCTGGGGGTGTCCGTGGGGCTGAACCCCGAGCGGTTCACCCGAGAGAGGACAAAAGGGATCAGGTGAACCAACGGCGAAGCAAGCGGCAGCGTCCCTCCCCGGCTCCTGTGTCCCATGAGAAGGGGTGAAGAGCAAAGCAGGAGTGTCAGATCGCTCTTGAACCAGGATTAAAGGCCGCCGGTGCCGCTGTATTTATAGCTTCATGATCATCTTTTGAAAAAAACTCATTGTGACTGGTAGGATCTGAGAGGAGCTCTGGGAGCTGCCCTGTGCTCGGCCCCGTTGCTCTTTATAGCCCATCCTCCGGCCACGGGTAAAGGTCGTGGTGGCTCCCGCGGCACCATCGCCTCGCGGGGTGGCACCTCCGCGGGGACCGAGGAGGGGGTTTCATGCACTGTCCCTCCCTCCCTCCCCGCCACGCTCTCCTGCTGCGGAGCCCTGGGCCAAGTTTGCAGCAGCAAAGCTGCAGCCGCTCACCAGAGCCCGCGTCTGCTGCTGTCTGAGTCAGCTTATCTGCGCTCGGCTATTAATAGATTGTTTTGGCCTGCTTGCACTCTAATTGCAGTTTAATAATACATCTAATGCAAGCCGGTGAGAGCGCTGCTCTGTATCGCAAACACAGCGGCTGTTCCCTGCGACTCCCCTCCTCACCCCGGCTGGGAATCGCCCCGGGAGCAGGGGAGACCCCGGCCCTGCGACAGCGGCCGAGTACCACCACCCCCTCCCGGCTGAGGGGTTTGCTCCGCGCATTCGGCGTAAGTGCAGTCCGAGGCCGTGTCGCAGTTCTGGCACTTTTCCACTTTCATCCTAACGGAGCCAAAGGGCTGACGCAGGGTCGGAGGCTCTTCCCGAGGCTGTTGCTGAGAGAGACCCTCGAGTCATCGCTCCTGCTCTTACTCAGATGCTCGGGATGGGAAATACTGAGCACGACGCTTTTTCCTGTGGGGAATTTCCCTATAGGGCTTACGTCTGAGCTGGCGAGGCGCCACGGCCGATGCACAGAATTTGGCTGGTAAATAAGAACCGCTCCCACCGGAGAGGAGCAGCCAGCAGCCGCCACATCTGCCGGTCCCCTCCCCATCCCGGCAGGGATTTCTGCTGCCCACGCCGCCCAGGATCGCACCCTCCCGCCCCAGCAGCAGCAGCAGCAGCAGGTTTCAGGGGGAGGGTGGGGAAACAAGACAGAAATATATTTATTTTCATCTGTAAATGATGTAGGAGAATTACAGTCAATGAAAAGGGCCGGAGCCCCCGTCCCTCCGTGCCTGGCTGTTTCGGGGTATGGCAACAGCAGGCGCAGTGGCCTGGGGGCAGGACGGCCGTGCTGGGCTTCGACCCCGCTGCGCCTCGAGGCACGGCGGGAGGCACCAGCGTTGCCGTCACGGGCTGGACCACGCTGCCCGTGTCCTCACCCCAACGGAAACAGCTGACTGCGGTGGAAACCAAATCCCTCTTCTTGTGCACACATGCATGGCCACGGGATGCGGGCGCTTGGTCAGCTGCCCTTGCAATGGAGTAATTGCTCGTCTTGACAAGCGGAGATGGAAACGGAATTAAAACCTTTGGGCTTTTTGAGCGACCCGGCAGCAGCCGTTTGTGCGCAGCAGCTTCAGGGGTTTGCAGGAACAAGCCCAGTGACGGCACAGCAGTGAGCAGCCGTCCCGCACCAGACCGTGCTCATCTTCCAGGCACCACGGCGTGCCCGAAGGACCGGCCTCGCATTTTTTTGAGATGTCATCATCCCCGAGACCTTCCCTCTGCGCAGGGCGGAGGCGGCGCACGTCTCATCCTCCCGCCTCTTACGGATGCCACCGGCAGCCTCCATAGCACGCACCCAGCACGTCACACGCGGGCGCAGCGCCAATGACAGCAAATTAAGGTTTTCATGAAACCAACTCAAATTACCTTGAGCCCGTTGGGCAAGCAATTAATTGTATCGACTGTCCCATCAGCTGAACCTGTTTGCCCACGCTACACACGGGACGCTGGTTTGCAGTCGCATCTTCCTTGGCTCCTTACCCGCCTCCCATGAACCCCCTGGCTCCTCCTCGCCTCCGACCTTTCAGGTGCAGCTTTTCTTGCTACGGCCTGAGCTACACTTTGAGTTCATGGCATTTAGCAGCTGGCACGATCAGGTCCTCTCCAAAGAGGGTTAAGTTGCTTTTTTGGACACGTGGGGAATTAAGGGCACTCAGCTCCGTGCGGTGGCACAGTGAACTGCCGGGCACTGGCACAGGGCATGGGGACAGGTCCCAGCCGTCTTCAGCAGCGGGATGAAAAGGGATTGCATCAGCTCATCCAAAACCACCTGAAGTAAAGAACTGCTTTCAACCCAACCGCAGTCTCAAATGGATTTTCGGATGCATTGTACCCCACTCACCTGGGAGCAGAGAAGCAGCTCTGTGAACACCGCCAGATGAGATGAGTGGTGGCAGGCTGCAGCTGCAGCTAGCAAAAATGATTCGTAAGAATGTCACAGCGTGTATCCGAGATGGACAAGCTCCCTCCATTATTCAAAGGAATTGCCCTGTATTTTAATCTTGAAGGATCGCCCCTCTGTCTTCTCTCTCCTTCCAAAGCGCAAGCTCTGCTTCCCACGCACAGATTTTCTTTGCTTCAGGACTAATGTGGATCGAGCCCAGGAAAATCTCGTTTGCTGAACTTCTGAAACGGACGTTTGACTTGCAAATACCCAAACACGCCAGACAGCTTCACCGATGCTTCGGTTTAACTGCAACTAACAGGTACCTCCTACAGTCACCACACTATGACTTTACAAGACACGGAGCTACACAGTGAATTCTACCAACAGGCAAAACTCACAAACCCCAGGGTGGTTTTCTGGCCACTGGGAATTTCTTGACCCATTCTACCGCTGTAGGCACTGCTCCGTAACGGTGCTGAGAAAACCCTTCACCCATGGGAAACGATTTAACAAGAATGAGGGGATTTTATTTCATGCATTTCTTGTTATTGTTGCTGCTTGAAAAATACCTTAAAATCATGTAATTCCTCACAAAAGAAAGTATGTGCTTCCCTTGCTGGTCTGGCTTAGGGAAAGGCACTCGGTTATGGTACGATGGTACCAGGCGTCAGCACTGGCTCCTGGTCCATTTGGGTTTTCCTCTTGTACTAAATCGTAGACTTCAGGGGCTACGGATCATCTTTTTGCTCTGCCCGATGGGATCCCTGCCCGTGACTACAGTCTCTAAGTGCCGAAGTGATTCAAGTGGACACCAGGCGACTGCTCTGGACTGGCAGGTATCAGAGAAGAGCATAATCTGACTATTTTCAAGCTAAATGTAACATTTCTTGAACGGCCAAATTTTGCTGCCTCCGATTTGCATGCAGAATGGGAGATTAAAACAGAAACGTGGACCAGCAGGTTTAGTACTTGAAAATTTTATTTTCTCAAATGAGCACCAACACATATTGTAAATATGACAAACAATACGCCTCCCTCTAATACTGAAGAACTATATACAATGTACAAATACATGAAAAGGTGAAAACCAATTATTTGAAAACAAACAATTGCATTTATTACTGAAGCAAATGACCTGAAAGAATATGCCAAAAAATAAAATTAAAATAAGATCAAAGAAATAAAAGTATACACAATTTGTAAACACAAGAGCATCAATAGACAGGCTGGTATTGGAAATATTGTCCTTTAGTTTTGTCAGTGGGGAAAGCATTCCCATTTCCTTATGAAAAACAAAACAAAGGATACATACAGTTTGTAAGTATGAGAATAGCTTATTTGTGGTTGTACCTTACACAATGCCATTCTGCTTGCATTTAAAGATGTTGAATTTTTTTTCTGAATTCAAGATGATTTTGTTTCCCCTCTTCTGCTTATTCTTTTTAAACAGGATTCTGCAAAATCTATGTCTAATGTAACTGCTTCTGAGCACTTAATTTCTGAGGCCTCTCACCTGGTGAGAAGAGCTCCTTCCCACTGAGCTGAGCTCTGGTTCTCGCTAATCTGTTTACCCAACCGGGTGTTTGGGTGTCATCTCTTCATCCAAGAACTGGTTTACACGGAAACATGATGCTCCTCCCAAAACAAGGAAGTGCAGTGAAATGCATGATTAACACACTCTCACATACCAGTTAGAAAAATGCATACAGAGAAAATTCTCACTTGATCACCACAAGAACGACAGATTTCATTCGTAGGGGGTTTTTTCCTGTATATTTTTAAATCGTGTGCACCAAAAACAGAGAATTAAAGAGCGTGCAACAGTTATTCGGCACTGAAAACAGCTCCTTGCTCAGCAAAACACAGTCCAGTGGTTTGTGCTGTTGGTCCACTTTGGGATAAACAAGAGACCCAATGAATTAAGAACAAAGAAGGGGGAGAAGAAGGAAGGTTAAAGACGGAAAAGAAAATGAAAAAAATGAACTTCACTGCCAGAGAGGTAAACTTTTACTCTAATTTGTTATGTAGCAGCCTGGTTTAAAAAAAAAAAAAACAACAAACCAAACAACAAACAACAACAAAACCCCCCCAAGAAAACCAGGATCCATGTCCAAAGACTTACGTTTTAGTTCAAAAACAATGTGACTAGTTAGAAATCTCCATCCTCCATCCCTGCTGCCCCCAAAGCAACTGGAAACAGCAATTCAGAGGTTGCAGCTTATATTCAATCCTGTTTTCTAAGTCCCAGTATCTACTTCACTCCAGCCAATACTGGTGCAAGAGAAAATTTCAGGCCCAGATCCTACAAACCAGATCTCCTCAGGAAGTCGTGCCCAGACGGAGCCCCACCGGCGGTCATGGGACTCGCCGTGGGAGCGCGAGCTGACACGGGGCTCAGGCGGCCGGACGGGACCTCCACCACGGAGTGGAGGTGTTTCAGCATGTAACTCCAGACACCGGAGCACTCCCCGAGTGCCTGGAGCTACCTCCCGTCCCACACATCAGTACCTGCCCGGACTGCGGGCTGCTGTCTGTAACCCAGCCACCGCCTGCGCCGGAGACGAATTCTGCTGGATGGAAGCAGGAATGACTCCCCTCTCCTGCCACGTCCAGAGGAAAAATGGATCGACTTAAGAGGACAACGTGTATTATGCTTTTTGTTTCCCTTTAAACATATTTTCCAACAAATACAGAAGGAAACAGTATCATTTATAAACAACAAAAAAGTGCTCTCAGGGAGGGGCTCTGAGAAAACAGCACCAAATATATTATTTTTTTTTTTAAATTAAATATTATTTACAAAAGTATATTTCACAAGATAAGGGTTTTTTCTGTTTTGTATATATTATCATCTGAATATTTATTACAGGGATCAGGATTTCACACCAGATAATCCACCAGAGCAAAACAATTTAAAACTTACTCAAGTCTGAGCTTTGGGGTAGACAGCGGTGACGTAAACTCAAGGGTGCATGCAGCTTGCCAGAGATGAGGCTGCCACATTAAAAAAAAGCAAAACTCGCTGCTGTTCGTGTTTTCTTGAGGATGTCACCCACAGAAAGCAGCACCATGGGCAGTCGGTGCTCTGCGTTCAGGCATTGCCTGCCCAAGGAGGCAGTTTCCATGGGCCACATCCCCAGCTCAGAAACAACGGTCCCACCTTGCTCACCCCAGTCGCTAATGAACTGGCTACAGTCAACTCACATGACCAGAGGGATGCAGAGAGTGAGGTTCTTTGGTTACGCTCTGAATACATCACTCTACGAGTCGTCAATTTAGCTTGCGCCAATTGTGGTAGCCACTAGCATACAGATCTGATCATCCTGTCTAGTCACCAGCTCCCAATACTGTCATTTCTCTTAATACAGCAAGTCACAGATGAGTTAGCAGCGGACTAAGAAGTACTTCATATTTAATGGACACATCGCAGAGAACAAACGACAATAAGCCTCACAAGCCCGTTTTTCCTTATCTCCCTGTACAGTGTGTTACAGTCACTCAATAGATAATTCTCTGCGTGTTCGGGACGTTCACAGGCACACATATTTTTTTTCCTATCAGGGCTTGAGGCCAGATTCTCAGCAAGTGTGAATCTGTGGATGCTGATGGGACAAAACCAATGAAAACCAAATTAAGACCTTGCCGCATTCAAGCTTAGACTGGTTGTCATTAAAAGCGTAACCCGTGAACAGTTAAAAACAGCCCGATCTGATGGATCATTGTTCCTTTCTTGTCCCAAATATATGGATAAAAAGATTTACATCTGGTAGCTCTCTATAGCAACTGTTCTTATTTCTCAGAGCAGTCCTCTAGACAAGCCTACCTTTTATATCGCTTTTTTATAGGCACTCACTCTAAATACCAACATAAAACCATGAGCCCCTGTGTGCTCTTTTTCTCAACCTCATATTAATGATTTGGGGTTATCCCTTACTTCTCCCAGCTCCAACCAGACCCCTTTAAAGGCTACGTATCTGGGGAGACTGAAGAGCTCTTTGACGAACACAAATTACTTCCCACTAGTCAAAACCCAATAAATTGTCATGGATCACCAACCAAAGGACAGAAAAATGGGACCAGGTCAGCGCCAAAGTCAACAAGATAGCGGGTACTGCAGAATTTTTGATTTCTACTAGATTTTTATCATTGAAGGGAATGTGGATGATGGAAGCAGAGACGATCAGAAACGAAGGCTGAAGCAACTGTTACACAGCCACAGCAGAAAGGCAGAAGCCACCTCCTAACAGACTAGCCACAAACCGAGCCAACTCCATCCCTTGCAGGAGCCACAGCCAGCCTCCATCTCACTTCTCTCTCCAAGGTTGTAAAGAATAGCGGTTCAAGAGAAAAAACAGCCTTTGCTTAGATGGGCCATCAGGTTTGGGTTTCAGCACAAGGACCCGACACGTAAGTTCCAGCCTGACCCATAAGTAGCGTCTCTGCTCACATCCCCTTCATTTAAGAGCAAATTACTTTCTCACCACCAGCCCTGCATCCTGATCCCCAGAGCTGAGAGTCTCTTGGGGGTGGGGGCAAGTGACAGCAGATTACAGCTCCAAAGCTTCGGTTTCATAAGGAGTTACAAACCCCTGCACAATACTCTTTCCTTCTGGATTAAGAAAGATTTCCCCCAACGGATTAACCTACTTGAAAGAATTCCACAAACAAAAAAGAAAATTCACTCAGACAGATAAAACTAATTCAGTTAAATAGTCTTGAGTTATGCACCAGATACTGGCTGGACTGTTGCAGAGCAAACTTCACATTGTCATTTACGTCTAACGCAGCTCCCCTCTCACACACGATGCCCCTTCCCCACCAACCACCTCGGGAAGGTTCACACTAATTAAAATGGGAAGGACTTGTCCCTTGTAGTTATGATGCCCACATCTACCCCTCCCCTTTAAACTCCAAGGCATAGACAATTTCAGGGGTAGGGGGAAGATGTTTAATTTCTTTTTTCTTTCCCATTCCCTCTGTGCCTGCAACAGGCTTCTGGGAGTGGGAAAAGGGGGGAAGGTTTTGGGGAGGATACCTCATGGCTTGAAATATCCACCTGTGCAATACTGCTACAACCGCCGGGCTCCTCTGCTCCCTCCTCTCCCCACTCTCACACCATTTCTCTGCCAGGCTCCAAGAGCAGAGCTGATGGCTGGGGCCTGGGATTTAAGAAAAAGATTCTGTAACAGCGTTTTCCTACTCGCACTTGTGAAGGATTGGTAAAAGACCCCCAAGGATGCTCAGTGGAGGCCAGGAAATCAAGGGGTACCCTGCGCTACTGAGTTTGTCCCCATCCTCCTCTACGTAATTTCCTCTTTCTTGCCTAGCACGTGCCTTTTTTCCCCCATCATGTCTTCTAAGCTGCAGCTCCAGCCCCCTTGTGCCTTAAGTGGTTTTCTCCTCCTCTCTGAAGGGCTCAAGAATCAGGATTTGGTTTCTCCAGCTGTGAGGATGCTCCCCACAGCTGTGCTCTGTTGGGACGTTTGGCCTACCTACCCTGAAACAGTGAGAAAAAGGAGAGGCAGGGAATCTCTCCAGCCTTCAGGTGCTCCCCCCCGCCCCAAACGACAAGTTCATAAATGGCAAACAAAACACAGAATTGTGATTAGCTTGCAGGGGGAACTGGTTATGACTTGTGCTCAGCCGGCTTAGACTGAAGCTCCACCGATGGAGCAGCAGTTTTACGATTCGGAGAGAACGCAGCCGTGAGGTATTTTTCTGTCCATTTAGACAAGTAGATAGTTTCAAGCCTTGGTTAACCAGGACTTAAAGGAGAAGTACAGTTTCAACTTCTGATGACTTCCCTTCGGGCCCACTCCCCACCCCCTATCACCTTCTCCTGCCCAAAACTCCGGTCTTCCTCCTGCACCGAGACCTTCTGATAAAATGCCACCACAGAGCCAACTTCAGTTTGTACTTAAACATTCGTCAACATGGAATGGCTGTCGGGCATTCGGTGCATTCTCTTAGCCAATGCCAGAACAGAGAGAGAAGCAGCCAGGGTCAACTCACAAACAGATACAAAGCAAAGAGACAGAGAGACAGAAATTTAGAGGCCAGTCACCAATAAAGATGGAGAAGGGTGTGAAGATGCTCCCAAATCGCAGAGCCTCTAAATGCATGGAACCAAGCGTTCAGTCACTCTCTCACTCTTGGATATAATGTTCGGTTGGATGGCATTCTCTTACACGCTGATAGGGCTGGGCTCTTTCCATTCAATCCCAGCCATTATCCTTGATCATGTGAGCTAGTTCAATGATGTATTTGCCTTCTTTATACTTCTGGCTGCTTTCAAAAGCGTGTTCCTAAAAAAAAAAAGGAGAAAGAATGAGATCAAGATGATATCTGAAGGTAAAGTTGCAGTTACGGATCACATCCGGGAATGCTGGTACAAGTCTTAGCCTTGTCTACAGAGTAAAACAGTCAAACTGCAGGTCCTCCTGTTGGCTTTCAGGAAAATTATGTTGGAAGAATCTTAAATCCTGCTTCTAGCTGTCTTTACAGGCTGGAAAAAAAGAACAATCGGCACCATGTAAACGTGCGGCTTTCTGTAGGCCAACGGCAACTGCTCCTTGAACTATGCTTTAGGAATCATTGGTGATAAAATCCACCTCTCTCTAGGGTGGTCTAAGAATTTATTAATGTTTGTTAAGAAGGCAGAGGTCCTCTGATGAAACATGCCGTAAAAGCACTACCATCGGGAACGAGACGGATTATGGTAAACTTCATGTGGAAATAGAGCGGACGGGCACCGAGGGATGAGAAGGACCCACTCTACACAGACGCGTGCGTGCAGCTACAGAAACACACAGTGCTTCAACACTGCAGAACTGAAGAAGTAAGGAAATCTATGGGATCCCTAACCAGGAGGGACCCCTGTTACTGAGGCTGCATCCTCAAAAGCAGTTCAGCTCTGCTCAGGTGTGCTGCCTGCGTGCATGTAACGCATCTGAAATAATGTAATTCTATTGCTGGAGAGGCTTGGGCTTACTGCTATATTTATGAAATTTTGTATTTTGTTCTACAGTAAACTCAGTTTATGTACTTAGTGTCCTTCTCCATTTGTGAGATCCATGCTGTGTTTCTGCTTGAATTCTTACTGCATCAATTTTTGATGCTTTACTTTTGATAGCCTTTCAACTGATTTATTAAAGAATATTTCTGTCCAGAGGCCACAGATACAATACATGTTTTTGTTTAGACGTTGGTCAAAATGTTTTGACAAACAAGTACGCTGTGTGCCTCCTGAAGCAGAAATTAGGATGTAGCATAAGCCTTTATTTGAAGGTAATTGAATTTATGAAGAGCAAGAGACAGCAAACAGATAAACTCATGTTCAATAGCATTTCCAGTGGGAAGGACACAGGATTAACAATATATGGATCATTCTATTATTCTGACATCATCGGGGAAAAAAGACAATATGAAGTTATCCTCATTCACGTTAAGTATCGCTAAAGGGCGCCCACCAAAATCAGGCCCACAGTGTATATTCTTAGTAAAAAAATACATCAGCCACAAAGAGCTCCTGCTCTGAATGGATGCAACAAACACAAGACAGGAGGGAAAATGGAAATGCAGGAAGGAAAAAAGACGTGGCTACAGACCAGAACTTGCATTTCTGGTTCCCAAGTTAATGGTCTTTCCACGAGACCACATCACCATACACACACCTTCAGAAAGGGCTGGAGCAAAGATGTCCACAGTGAAAAACAAATGATACCGATACTCACATATTTCCAACCCAGTGTGGTTTTGCAGTTTTCACAGTAAATATCTGCAACCGCATGTAAGCCTGTTAATAACACCCGCTCCTCTGCAGGGCCACAACCCACATTAACTCTGGGGAAAAAGGAGAGATGCTCCCTATTAGTATGCCGTTCCACAGCGAGACGCTACAATGAAGCTGACAGCGATTTTATTGCAGTATTTGACAACATAAGCAGGAGGTTCAGGATACCGAGTACCACAGCTGTGCTCGAAACAAAGATCTCTTGCAGTTCCCGAACAGAATGAAAAGGTAAACCAGAATTTTTATTCAACTAAAAATTCTATAAAGCTTTGAACAGAAGATTAATAACATTCTAGTAAGTTGCACTAATTATGCATTTGAGAAAGATTTTCATTTTCAAATTGATAAAATGGTACTTTTACTTTCCCAAATGGAAACTTGAAAAATGTAACTGAAATCAGCAGTTCTTCTGAAAGACATCCCAGCGGTGATCTCACCAAAACTATTTTCAGTTATTGGGAAAATTATACTTAATTTTTATGCTAGTTCTAAAAAGTAAGTTCGTATTTAGGTATCATTTATTCTTTACATTTAGGAAACTTTGACTCTTTGGTCTAACTACATTCTCTGAGAAGAGAATGACTCATCCGTTAGCTCTTACTTCTCAATCTGATGACGAAAAAAACACCTTTTCCTAGCTGCTTATCTGAAACCTCAACATAAAATCAAATATGAATCAGTGCTATTTCCTGCCTCTTTCTCCAACCATTTTTAGCAAGCTCCCAAGTCTTAGGCAGAGGTTTTCTAAAGGAAGACTATCCTTTTGTTTTCTTCTTCATGAGGGTTTTCTTAAACCTATCCGAAGAGGTGCAGAGGTGACACATATGAAGTTATACTCACACTGAATTGAAGAGGTATGCTCGTCCTTGGCTTCCTTGAAAGGACTGAAAGGCAAGAAAACAAAATTCAGTTGGCTCGTTGATGGAAATAAGGCTAAACCAGGACCTGCCCTCAACGACTGCATTAATGGTAGTTATAGCAACTGTTAGCCAGGGCCTGAGAAACGCACATCGCTACAGTCTTTGAGATGGAAAGAGCACAAAGCGAAATGTCAGGAGGAGATGAGCACCGATGAACAGAGGTCTTGTCCTGCAGACGGGAAGGGAGCAGCTGCCTCCAGTTCTAATGCCTGCCCATTTCACAAGGCGTACTGGCAGCCCAGTGGGAATTTCACCCGGTATTACCAGCATTTCCAGTGCCGTACAAGCCCAATGTAGTTTTCAAGAGTTAAGCTGTTTTCTCTCTCATATCCCAGCAACGTCTATTTTCACCTTTTCAGTTCTGTTCATGAATTTCACACTACTGCCTCAACCTTACCTAATGCAGCCTTGCTGCCAAATACTGATTTGAACCTCTTTTCTAAAAACAAGGTGCTCACGGAGGCTTCCTGTTGCACTGACACAGTTTTGAAACACTGTTCTTGCACTTGACGGCATGTGAATTCCCCTTAGGAAGACTGCACAGATGGATGCTGAACCAAACTGAGAGATTGGGACCTATCTGTGCAAGGTGCTGTGCACACAAATACAACCTCTACTCTAGTAATTTTACAAAAGACCTCAACCTTGCTGAGGTGTCTGCAAGCCTTCATATTCCCACTGATGCCAGGGAGATCTTCAGGACTGGATCTAAACATAGGACGAGATACAACTGGATAGAGATGAATGTGGACAAGAGAGAGCCACATAGCAGCAAAAACACACCAGATAATCACCAGTTGTGGCACATCCTCTCTGCCTCGTGTTTCCTCGGGATCTTACAGCATCACCATGAAAAGGCAGCATTTCGAAGACAGCGGGGCAATGCCAGCCCGGCAGGACACTCGAGGTAGCCAGGACGCTTCCAAGAGCCAGCAGGCTCCATTTGTGTCAAGTCTGTAACATTACCCTGTGACGGTGCCTCGCTTACAAGAGCTGGCTCACACATAGCAAGTGCTACCTGCACTTTTAATGTACTTTGACAAGCACACACTGAATTAAACATTTGGTGCTCATGAGCAAGAGCACAGTTGCTCTCTGCACACAAGTTACTTTATGAGATACCTCAGGGAATGTATGCACTGAGGGGCAAGGAGCTGGGGAAGTCAAAGAGCAGCTTTTCTGGACCATTTAATACTTTACCTTGCACCTTACCAGGAACCTTGGAATATTTAGTGGTTTTCTTAAAACCTCAGCTTCTACAGATGAGCAATGATTTCAGACTAAATACCCTGAAAAGTGCGGAGACCGAGCTTTGAGAGAAAAAACAAGCATTCGAGGTTTAACATCCCTGGCCCACTAACACTGATTATTATTATATTGTTAAGAGTGACCCAACCCTGGGGCAGCACAAACGTGCTCTCCCTGTGTCACATAAAGCAATCTCCGGGAGGTCCCTGCCCTTTCCAGGTTGTCCCCTTCCATCGGTCCAGCCCTAGGGATGCACCCCTGCGCCTGCCCAACCCCTACCTCATGCAGAAGCCTAAGTCAAAGCCATGCCTGAGAACCAGCAAGCCTGTGGATGGATCTGGACCGTGTTTCTTGCATCCACACATATCTGCATTAATCAACTGCCTCCTGCTGCCTCTGCACTGGGGAGGCTGCTGCATATTTCCAGCTAACAGTCCTAATTCCCAGAGCTGGGGCACCAACCCATTAGCTCCAGCGAGTATTTCTTGGGTGCTGCCTGGGTTAACGGCAAGCAGCTCTGGAACAGCCTGTAAGATGTTCTCTCTCTGAGTCGTCCTGTTTACGTGAAAGGCAGAGACAGAAAATTCCCTCATCAGCAGGAGAGAACAGAACACATTAAAGGCGTGATTTAAAACTGCCCTGACAAGAACAAGTACGGCCTGTCACTGTGTTTAGCCTGGTGCCCTTCTTGGTGTCAAGGTACTCTCCAGAGGTGGCGACGGCCCCCTGGAAGATCCCCAATTGCAAGAACATACGCAAAAGGCTCTTTACCACGGAGCAGAGGCACCTCTGTAGGCAAACACAATGCCATGGGGCACGCAGGCAGGGAGCCACATGTAGCAATGAAAGCTGCCTGTGAGGTCTGGATGGCAGCAAGGGCTCTGCCAGCTATAAAGTCACTGCCTGGCAAAAGAATTAACTCAGTCCTGGAGGAATAACTGATCTTCAGACAAATCTAAAGCCTGATATTAGTTGCCACCCAGGGCACAGAAGAGCCACTCTGGATTCAGAGAGGACGCCTGAGGCACTTGGATATCTCTTTCACTCAGACAAAAGCAGTGCCCTGAGGAATGCCTCTTTTCTTGGGCAAGAATTAAATAGGACACATGGCTCAAACATGTTTGTGTAATTGCATTTATTAGAGAAGCTTCTTTTAATCCTTCTGCAGCACTCAAGTTCTTATTGTTACTGTCAGCTGGCTGATACCCCACATGCCAGCTAGGTCTAGCCTGACTGCTACAAAACACACACTGCATTGTTTCAGCGTCCTGTGTGGTAAAGTAGGAACCAACACAAAGCTGATGCCCCCTGCCCCGGCCAAAAAGAAGAGCCCCAGACCCAGGCAATGCTCTACCTTGCTACAGCAAACAGCAGGGGCATTGGCTGTCCATGCTGCAGAAGAGAGATACCAGCCTGGAAGCATGGACTGCGGATGGGGTACGGGGATGAAACAGAAGGTCCCACAGCAACACGTGTGCCATCAAAGCAAAATGAAAGCAGATGAAGCTTGCTAACCATCCAGTCCTTCCCAGTAAATACTTTTCCATAAACACCAAAGTGACTAAGTTTGCCAATAACAACAACCATGGGAGCAAAGTTTTTATTGGTACAGAAATAGGATTTTCCGTTACTGCTGTACAAAGGCCTGTCTTTAATAAACAACAAAACCAAACTCATCAGCTTTGTGTTCAGGGCTCACTGGACACTATTCCAGCCCACTCCCAGGGGACAGTAGCATCCTTTCAGAGGTGCCCTTCCTTCCAGCTCAAGCCAGCGCTTTAGGGTATCTAAGGGCGGTCACTGCAAAAAAAAAAAATCACATTAATTATCTCCTGCCCAAGCAGAACTTTTCAACATACCACTGCTTAGCTTTCAGTGCTGCTGCCTGTCGTAATATTCCCTCTCCAGCTAGCTAAGGATTTGGTAAATCATATAAAAAGAAGTGAGAAAGGTCTCGCAACAACCTCAAGTTCACCAGTGCATTTGCCTCTGCAAGACTAAGCTGACTGTATCTTTATAAGGGTAGCATAGGCAGGTTTTATCTGGGTGTTGTAACCTCAACATTTTCTGGAGATGTTCGTTCTCTTCTGGCACACTGGAAAAATTGGCACATGCTGTAATGGGCACTATGAAATCAGAAGAAACAGATCTATTTATACACAAACAGATGTTCTTTTCTTTGGGCTTTTTTTTTTTTTTTTAATTTTATTTAAGAAACACACAAAGAGATTTCCACAACATGCTTGGTTTTCCCTGAGCAGTGACAGTCAGCAGTAAGACCTACTTTCTATGCT
Organism: Fregata magnificens; assembly: GCA_013389945.1. Taxonomy (NCBI): domain Eukaryota; kingdom Metazoa; phylum Chordata; class Aves; order Suliformes; family Fregatidae; genus Fregata; species Fregata magnificens. The sequence goes on from WAAD01001391.1 coordinate 131,519, forward strand.
ATGCATTTTCTCTATGTAGATTTTCTTGATACACATTCCAAGGTGTATCTCACACGCATGCTTATAAATCCAGACTTCTTATTCTCTAAACCAACAGCTCCTGGCATCACTTTCCAGCTGAAAGAAATGGAAAGGATTTTTTTGTTGTTGTTTCCCACTGAAAGCCCAAGCATGTATTTTTCTCTGCACTGCTAATGCTCAATGTCTGGCTGGAAACACATCTGCATATGCCAGCAACAAAGCCCTCCCTCCCCATCCTGCCTGAGCCCTCTAAAAAACAATACATGCTTTTGAGATGTGCAATACACAGCAGCTTTCTCCTCCTGACTGCTCATGTTCAAAAACCTTCCCCGCTCCTAGGTGCTCCACTCAGCATGGAGGCATCTGAAAGCTGCAGGGACTAAGGAGTGCTGATTTGAGTACTCAGGTGGGAAACCACAAGCCTAGAGCCAGCTCTTTGGCTGCAGAACCTGGCCTGCCAAGCTGTCTCTCATTATGGCAGAAGCTCCATGTTAAGATGCCTTTGGCAGCTGCTCTGGTTTAAAAAGTTCCTATCGCCCAATTTACAGACACTTATTATGGCCCCCTCAGCTGCACTGATTCCAAATCAGATCTGTGAAACAAATACTTGGGGGGGGGTGGGGGTGGTGTTTGAGGGAAACAGTTTTTTCTGCTTGTACCATATAATGGCTCCAGTTTAAAGGGCAATCACACAGATGACTTAATAATCACAGTATGGGGGCAGACACAAGTCATTCAGAGTAGGAAGTTCTCAAACTAAATTTGCTGGCAAAGAACAACAGTGCAGAACTGTAGCTCTAGTGAGAGACAGTCTGTAGGATAGGGAGTTTGGGTTTCACATACACTGTTAAACCAGATCTGCCGCAGAAGGAAGCGTAAGACGCAGCCAGCATCTAAGAAGTGCCAGCTCCTTTGTGGCAGACACATTCTGCTCGCTAGAGATGGACTCGGCCTGCAAGCCTTAAAGCTGAATCCTCATATATTCAACACCCATGACCTCGGGAGCTGTCAGTTTGGTTTAGTCCGTTTGTTATATTCTGGCCTCAATCTGAAGTGCTGAATGTACCATTCTGTTTGCTCTGAGCAAGGCGCATGACTCCTTCAGAGCCTTCTTCAGTGGAGCAACAGCATGCAGACAACCACAGACACAGAGAAGGGCTATGCTCCCCTCCATCACTCCAGCCTGTTTCACATTCCACCTGCCTTCCCACCACCATCACACCTTCGCACTTGCACATTCCCGTGACCGCTAGAGACACAGAAGGAAATTTTTACATTCAATCAGTACAGCCAGGGAAAGGCATGAATTCTGAATGTGCTCCAAACACGCCTACACACCATACCCCTTCTCCCTAGTACCTACAGCTTCTCATTCACTGCACAGCCCACTCAGCAGTTCCACACACTGAACAGATGATAGGATTAATACCCCAAGTCTTTGTGATGGCATTCGACAATAGGCTAAACACAAAAAGAGCTGGCTGGAATCATCTGGAAAAATAGGAAGCAGTTGCCAGGACTAAATGGCTACATACTGATGCTTGTTCTCTGCAGACTGCGGCAGAGAAAACCCCCACTTACCTATATCCAGCTGGCAGCCTTTTAAGAAACCAATAAAACAAAAATGAAAAGGCAACTGGTCCCAAAGAGGTACAAGGGGAAAAGGGAACAGAGTGTGCCCCTCCACGCTACAGTCTTGAAAGCTACAAATAATTCTCACTGCAAGGATGCAAACAGGAACAGAGGGTGCAAAGCCACCGCCGGAGATCAACAGCAGTCGGCATGTCCCAGGCAATGTGAAATGGTAGCATCAGGAGAAGCCAAATGACCACAGCCATCTAGACTCTTCAAAAAAGGACGTGTTTTCTGTGCTTGTGATATCCCCACTGGGACAGAGCAATTCAGTGAGTAAGAGAAATAGTATTACAAACTCCTGGGTTTAAGAGGCATTGAAGTCTGTGGGAGAAAAATTAATCCAATGATCTATTCAGAGATAGCTCTGTTATCGCTTATTTCCCACCTACATGCACAACTTTTTTTTTAAGTTACTACAGTCATTTGCACAACACTGACTGTAAGATTTATCTATTCTTGCTGCTGTTTTAACCCTTAAACATGTAAGGATAAGATGTTCTCATAAAATGCAGTCTGAATAGGGAGAGGAGACCTTTAAGTACGACCAAAGCATGATGTCAATCCAACTGGAGTGCACACAAGTTCACATATAAAGACATGCTTCAAAATACAGGCTCCTCTCACACTCCCTGCTCCCTCTAGCACTTAAGCCCAATTCCTATCAGCGGCTATCCCACCTAACAACCAACATCACACAGAAAGCTCTGCCTTAATGGCACCTTTCAAACCCTATTAATTATGGCAACAATGATTTGATTAAGAAGATAAGTCCTGCCATGCATTTAGAGGAACCACTATGCCTGGTAACAGCACTAGGTGCATGATGACTCTCAAAGGAGTTACTTGTGAGTCACTGCACAGGGGGAAGTAAGTTGGGAGAATTTAACTACGAAAATACCTGCTGCAGATTCTGGGGGCTGCACTAGACGGTGCGAGCGATTTCAACAATCTACTTGCAACATATTCAAGTATTTCCCAAGGGAGCAGGAGTTCAATTACTTGGTCCCTGGGTCCACACAAACTACGGAGACCTCCTCAGGGTTCGTTAGTTCCACCTTGTTCTTCCTCACAGAAGGGACAGTCAATGATCAGATTAAACTGAGATTCAATTTTGCTCTGATTATGCGAGGTACAGACCCATGTCAAAGGAACCAGTTACATTATTCCATCGCGTGCACAGATGTGACCTTACCCTGTTCAAACTGTGTTCCTGAGTTTTAATTGAGTTTTAACGTGGGTCCTTAATGCTATTTAAAGCCCAAAGTCGATATGGAATTAGTGGACCAAACTCATTTCAATTAATTCAACACGGCCTTGTTCCTCAGCACTTTACATCACTGTGTGATTACACAGTGAATAACCGTGAGTCTGCCGTGTTTCGTCCTAGGAACAGCTACATCCGAGCAGCTTGACACTGTATTTATGTCTCAGGTTATATAGTCTGTGAGAAGGAAGGTGCACAGACCGGAAAGATGAAAGATGTTACTACATAATTTTTTTTCTGATGGGAGACGTTATTACAATTTTTTATTATGCCTCCTGGCAGCAGCAGGTGTTCATTCAATGCCCTCCTTCCCTCCACACCCAACACAAGCAGGGGCGAGACATGTTTCTGATAAGAGCCTTTTGTCCTAACAGGAACCAACTCAGCACTTTCACCGCACAGGATAGGTGGGGAGAGACTGCAGCCAGACAGTGCAAAAGGTCTGAACACACCCCCACAAAAATACCAGCAGGCTATCCTGCTGGCACCGCCTCCGCCTCCTGTGAAATAAATTCTCTGCTGCTCAGACAAGACCGTACAACAACGCTGTCACGGAAAAGGCCAATTTAATGGCGCAAACTATCAGTGACTGAAGAACCTCACACTTCTGCTATATACCAATTTTGGGGGGTGAACATTGATTCCTGCTTTGTGTGCGAGAGGAGAACCTCACCCCTTGGAACTGTTTCACGTTGCAGAAGCAACACTGGGTGAGCTGGGTCTAAGTCCTTTACCCGTTGTGCCACAACCAGAAGAGACTGAAGGGCAGACTTTCCAAAGAGGCTGAAAGAAGTTAGCTATCACCACCAGCTGAAGCCATCTTCAGACCTACTCGAACCTACGAGAGCCCTTTAGCACGCGTGCAGCTTTAACATCACAGACTCTCTGCTGTGCTCTGAAATCCAAGTGTTCCAGTGCCACATGCCAGCCTCCCTGCTCCTGATCCTTAAAATACTTAGCTTGGCTCAAAATTCAGGCAAATTTAAGTAGTAGTTGAATTTTTTTTTTTGTAAATAATAACTTAAAACAGGTTTTTTGTTGTTCTTGCTTTGTTTTGTTTAAAAGTGAAATTCATCTTTTCATGTTTCTAGGAGCTGAAACTAAGAAAAATGAGACTCCCCAAAATGCTAAAGTATCTAGACCCACAAGATGATATTTGGTGCACGCTCTGCAGTGTTATCTCCGTAACATCAACGCTGCTCAGGAAGACGGAAAACAAGCGGGACTGTACAGATGCCTGATCCCATCAGAAGCGAGCCATGAAACGCTGCTCTGTCCTGTTCATTGGAGTGGTTCTCAAACACGCGTCAGCACAACACAAAGGTGACACCAATGCTTGGATAGGGCTGCTCCCAGGCAGATAGGCTGTGCAAACGGATTTAAATGGGTCAGTATGACTGTCTCACCAGAGGGGAGAGCAAGAGATTTCTTTCAAAGGGAAATTTTATATTGCAGTTGCAGAGGAGAGATCTCTTTGGAGGCTTTGCAATTAACGAAGATCAGTATTTAGAGAAATACAAATTGCTTAAAATTGATGTTTTCATTTTTCCTCAAGTGCAAAGATTTCTAACACAATTTAAGCCACCACTCTGTTAAGCTAAAGTCTGAGCAAAGCTCTGTAAAGCATGTCAAAATTCAGAAAGTAGTTGCAAACTGCTCTGTCCCCTTCTCCCTCCAACATGCCTGGCAGGCTCCCCTCCAGACTTGGACTCGGTTCAAATGCAACGCTGTTAAGTCTCATCATGCTATCAGGAGTCCTGTGCTATTCAGCCTCCTTATTAAAGCCCTGGGCTCCTGGACTCTGCTCTTATTTATTTTTAAATGTGTTTCTAGCCCACAGACTTCAAAGTGAAATTTCAAAATGTGAATGCTAAAGGTGCAAACAACTGAAGGCAAATAAAAAATACACCAAATTTATTACTTCTGTAAAACTTTGCAATATTTTGGGGCTTCTCTTGTGATTTTGATGGTCCCTGGTTGCTGCTGCTGTTGTGCTTCAAAACTTGACTTTAAGATGAAAAAGGATGGAAATACTCTGGGAAACAAAGCAGATGCAGTATCAGACTAATTGCTTTTAAAAGTAATACTGCAGGAGACAGAGCCCTCTCTTCTCTGCAGCCCAAGCAGGGGGGGATAGATGTGTGTGACTGAGAGCCCTGCAGCCCCATGAGAGCAGGGAGCACGGGCACTGCATCAGGGAGCGACCTCTCCCTTCCTCTCCTGTTCGGCTTCCCTCTGCCAAAGGAAAATCCACTCCACATCCCACTACACAGCACTGGGCAGACCCAAGGAAGAAGGGCAGTGCAGCTTCTGCGAGCATGGATGGCTGCCACATGTCCTCGCTTCAGATCAAGGATTCAAGATCTATCAGAGGCCTTGTAGATAGAAAGGGAATTTAGCATCAAGTTCTTTGAGCAGGTCCAGTTTTCTCCTTGTGGGGTATACACTTTGTCCCCTGCTGCCAGGGAACAAACTGCTTTATAATGCACATGTACAGCGCAGGTAAAACTCTCCTCTATCTCCTGGGAAATCGATCTCTTTTTTGGGGGAAGAGTTAAAAAGAGATCTAGGCTTTTCTAATGATCTGCACCAACTTCTGGAACTACATATGTATTGACACTAGACTGCTTAATTGGGCAAAAATAAGAGCAAGTGCATTGCCTAAGGAGCATTTACAACCCCACAGGAAGATGGAGTGGGGAGAAAGGGTAGGGACATGTCTTAGACATCTGCTTCATTCCCCGCATAGAACACTCCAAATAATAAGCCAAGCCAACCCACAGAAGCAGCACTGGATTAAAGATAGGAAGCCACAAATTCATGCACACAGAAAGACCACAGGTTAATTCTTGCTTGATGATAAGTAGAAGACCACTTGCAACAGAAGACTGACATTTACCCAACGTTAAACCAAGGAAAACTACCAAGGTATGCCTGGCTGGCAGAAGCGATGTTTATTTGTACGAAGTGCACCGAGCTCCTCCCAGGAGCACTGCTGTGAGCCCTGGAGAAGAGCAGGCCATCTCCCACAGGCAGTGCCTGAAAGGAGACTGTAAGCTCCACATTCACTGTATGATCTAGATGACATGGGATGGGATAAGGAAATGAAAATCTGCACCTTCCAGGTCTTCATGCTGAGCCTCAGGCCATACTGCTGGTTAACCCTGATCCTCCACCTCCACAGCCTCATTCCCAACAGACACCAGCATTCCCTGATCTGCAGGAAGTTCAAGGGAGTTGAGATGAGTCTGGCGTCTCTCGCACTTAAGTCATCAGTGACGTCCATCAAATGCAAGCCTTTACATTTTGGTATGTAGAAGGACAATATGGAGAAAAGCACTTTGTTATTTACTGTGAAAAACTACAGAAGATGACAACAAAGCCCAATGGTGTCTTTCTGGATACAGAGAGATGAAAAATGCATTTTATTCTGGTGAATCTGCAATTGCTACAGCAGCAGCTGTGGGGTTTTTCCCCCATTTTTCAGCACTGCTGTCTTCCTGTAGGTCGATGCCAGCTCAAAGCATCCAACAATCAAGTCATTTTAAAAAAGACTGGCAGCGGGGAGGGTAAAGCCCTTGCTTTCCACATTAATTATTGCTACTGCATGGGTTTTAGAGATAAACACAAGACAGAACTGGGATGGAAGATGGAAACTGCTAATGCAACAAGTTATTTAATTAGCAGCACAATAGTGACTGTCCATGTATCAGTGGAACACTGCATTCCATTAATACAGCCACTAAGCTCACAATAGCACCAATGCTGACAATGAGAGCAGACTTGCTTTTCAGCAAAAGCAGGTCTGTCCATGGCAGCAGCCCTTCTCTGTCCCTGGGTAAGATCCACTGCAGTGAGATGAAGCCACCATATGTACACCTTACTGCTGAGAAGGTTCATCAAAAGTTATCCTTTTTTGTTTAATCTGTTGCCTAAATTCTGAATGTTCGTCTCTACTATAAAACAAGTGTTGTGGTACTGAAATTTATTTTATTACTGTGGATGTGCCTTCTACGGAAACTGAACAAAAATGTGTGCAGAGGACAGGTCCCCAGACACCGCGATCTCTCAGCCACACCAGAGTGCAGGATAGGCCCAGCCTCTTACAGATTTGGAGCAGACCACACGTGTACCCATGCTTGCATTTTTCCCCAGCCTCCCCCCATCAGAGCTGGGCTGGAATCGAGGTGTTCATATTTGAGATACTCCATAAGCAGCTAAGCTTAATCTGATTTTAACTCATTCCTTCCATGGCGGTCACTGCTGAAAGGAAAGAGATCACTGGAAATCTTCAAATTCCAGGTTTCAGGTAAAGACAGTCTCAGTTTCTACCTTTGTTAGTGCTACTGCTTCTAACAGTTGCGATTTCCACACAAACACACTGTGTCTTTTAAGAGAGGAGACTCTGGGTGGAGTTTCCTTGTACGCTCAAGCTTCAATCCTTGCCCGTTTCAGTTCTGCTGGATGAGAAAAACTGTCAGGCCAAACACCTCCGACAGACGGACGCTGAGGCCCCTTCTCCAGGAGAGGCCAGACTCCTAGAGAGATCTGCTTCTTGCTGGCAAACGTAACAGATCCCCTAAAACAGATGTGAAGCCCTCTGACAGCATTTCCTGCTACTATAAAATGAGACTGCAATAGAAATTATCACAAGAGACTCCTCCTGAGAAGCCAGGGTCTTCTCCCCAAGAGGCAGTAGGTGAAAAAGCCCCGCGTGGCCCCCCTCACTCATGTACACGCGTGACTAAATTACAGATTAAACCAGAGGTCTCAGAGTGGAGAGACTCACATCTGCATTTTTCCTGGTCTCGTTCTTACAACTACAAATCAGATTTAAAGTACACACCTGCATGGGAAGTTCAGAGGGCAGCTCACCCCATCAGCAAGCCTTTGAGCCTGCTGGCATTTCCTCCTCTTCCAACTGCAAGGGCCAACAACTGAAACACCCAACGAACCCAGGAAGGCTCAGACCTGATCAACTCTGTGCTCCAGTTGTTCAGGATTTGCAGCAGTTGCAGCAAAACCCTGATGATTCACTGCCCTTCATCCCTGGCAGTTCCCTGAATAATAAATGGGAACAATATCTTATTTATGCCCAGGTCATCAATTCTAAGGCAGAGGAAGCAGCAGATGAAAGGAGAGTTATTTCCATCAAGAAAGTGATGGATTAGAAAAATCCATTTTTACCCCGTCCCTCCTCCCTGACAGGGAATTCTAAACAGTTTTGAATTATTACCTTTTTCCTTCTTTTTTGGAACAGAATGAAATATTTTAAAATCACACAGCAACTAATTGCTGTATAAACACAATTATACAAGGAGGTAAAAATTACCTTGGGCTTTTTCTATTAAACAACCACATCCTGATGAAATAAGAGGCCTGATCCTGACTGTCTTCAGATCCCATTATGGACAGTAGGAACTGAGGGAGCACAGTAACTTGTAGGGTAACCCCCAAAGGAAGCAATTACATAGGACAGAAAGATCTAATTTAGGTAGCTGCACTATGGAACAGGTATTACAAATACTCATTACACAGCTCAGATTTCATATCCTGACTTTTTCCTGCAAAGGGCACTTCTGTTTGTTTATTCCCTCTCCAATAAAGGCTTCTCAGAGCTGATGAGAGGTACTCAAATGACAGCCTTTGAGACACACTCCCCTCCTCCTTGCTGCAATACAGGCCAGCAACAGCAAGGACAGCAAACACCAATCTGTCTAGTAAAGGTGTCCTGGGGATGAGTGTCATTGCAAGAGTTCGCCTCTGCCCAATCAATGCTCAATCTCCTGGTCAAGATGCTGAAGGAAAAGGCTCCCATTTAACAACTGTGATGACACATTGTTCTTCTGAGAACTGAAGTCCCCTCAACCCACATTTAATTTTAAACTTCACGGAAGCCGAGAACTACAAGATACCTTACAAGTTCACAGCAGTGAAATGGGAACCTAAAAATCTCTAATGACTTCTCATGGATCTGCTTTGCTGTTCATCAGTTACAGCTTGAACTCTAGCAATACTTGCAATTAAGAGCAAGCTCCAAATAATACCTAAAAGTGACAATTCATTAGGGAACAAGAGCTCAAAATCAGGATCCAAAAGCTACTGGACAGATTCTAGAAGCGTGCATAAAATTGACAAACCTGGTGCATAAAGAGCTAAGCAAATAAATGAACAGAAGCTTACTGTGCAGAGCTGAGCCAGTAAGACTAATACAATTATGAAATGTGTACGCTGTAAAGATGTTACTGCTGAGTCTGAGGCTGGAACAATGAGACCAGCCTCGTTCCATTCCTAAAAACATGTTGAAACACTAAAGATGTAGAAGTGAACCACAAAAATGATATAGAACTGGAAAAAATAACATTGCACAATGACAAAGTTGAATCTGTTTAGCCTATCAAAAAAGTGATCAGGAGTGACCTTGGTTTACTGTATATCACAACTTTTACAGGGAGAAATAGTAGGTACTATAGATCTGTTTCATTAGCAAAAGAAAGAAAATAATGGCCAACGACAGGAAGCACAAGCCAGACAAATCTAAATTCAAAGTCTCCGATTTTTAATAGTAAGGATGATTAACTACTGGAAAAAATGACCAAGGGGAGCAGTGAATTTTCCCTCTTGAAGTCTTCAAATCAAGACTAAATGCTTTTTCGGAAAGACGTGCTGCAATCATGATGAAATCTCCTGGCCCATGCTGTAGAGAAGGTCAGATGTGATGATGTGATAGCTCCTCCTGGACTTAAGAGTTCATTAGCGGGAAGTTGAGAACTTAAATTCATATTTGGGAAGAAACAAGATCTACTTTTAAAGCAAGAAGAAACCCCAGGTAATGAAAAATAGTAAGAACTTGAAAAGGGAATACTCGCCTCACCCCACACACAGGTTTTTCCTATGAAGGAAATGCAGGATTTTCACTTCACCAGTTTTGAACACTTACTAAATGTCTCTTTCTTTTTCCATTAGATTAAAGTTTTGAATCAACCACATCGTAATTTTAGGATTACTGTTTTAGCTTGTGTGCATGCTTCCCCCCCCCCAGCAAATAACTTCATGTCTTCAAGGCAAACTGACATACAAACACAAGCTGGTTCAGGAGAAGCGAAGCGCTAAGAACATTACAGACTGCCTTCCCCACATACTCAGAAAGAAAGAAGGGGGAAAAAAAACCCAACCCAACCAATAGCCCAACAATTGCTGCTTACTTCACCTACAGATGGTGCATCAAATGCTTTGAAATAGCTGAATTCATCCACAACTTCTCTGAAAGCCGGCACCAAAGTTTCAGATCCTTTTTAAGATCCCCCAGTTGCAACATGGAGCTAAGTTTGATGCTTTCAGCATGCCATAAAGCTCACTAAGAGGCTGTTATACCAACAAGCTCAGGCTCCAGCAGTCTGCTAGCCAGGGAAGCAGCTAGGCCACAATGTTTGGGAGCAAGGTTTGCTTACAAACCTTGCAACTCCTGTCAAAAAAGACAGAAAAGAGAGCTTCTAAGTGTTGCCTAGCTAACAATCCAACCCCATTTGAGAAAGTCAGGCACACACAAGTTCTCTATTTTTTCTAAATTCTCTATGCTGGAGGAGCTGCAGCCTTTTGTGTTGAAGGATTTCACATCCATGTTCAGTAAGGGTCCCATGCAGACATCAAAGGAAAACATTAAACTTCCTCAGCAAGCCTTAGGCTAACTTCAGAGGATACATCACTGCGTAATGTTTAGCAGTTGGATCACAGTAATTCATGAAAAAAAGAAACTGCAGGACGCCCACAAGACATTCCCTACATATTTCTATAATCAGGGACATTTCTGCTGAATTACTGTTCACATAGCAAAAAAACTCAGCAACTAAGACACTAACGCGGCTGTGTTTGGCCTGTATCTTTCTGTTCTTGTTCCCATCCCTTTTTACTGGACACCAGGTACATATGAGTTCAAACAGAAAAGGCTGATAAGGAGTTTGAATAGCACAGAGTAGGTAGAAACCAGCATCACATCTGAGAAAGAGAAAAGATGCTATTTACACTGCTGAATGTCTACTACGTTAGCTGTTCCCCCAGGCCCCACTAGAAAATGATGCGGAAGGCACATTTCTCAAGAAAAGCTCCTCTGTCTCCTTCCTGGAGAGGTTCTGTCACCATTGATTACTGAATATATATTTTTCTTAAACATTCTAAAAACCATGGGATGTTGTGCCGGGGAAGGATAAATGTAACAACAAGTATCTTTCACTTATTTTTGGCAATTGGAAGGCACTGAAATATGCTTTTTAACTACAGTCGCCTGGCACAGTATTTTTGTTTTTACAGTAAAGCCAAAGAGGATTAGGACACACTGTACTAATTTGTAAGAGCAGACAGTACCTGCTCCAAAGCTTTATCTTCCAAGCAGACTGGACAAAACAGCAGCATTTCAATAGTACAGGTGGGGAAAGGAGGAACAAAGACATTAAGTGACTTACTCAGGGCCACACAGGAATCCGTTGCAGGGCAAGGTTGAGTTCCCAAAGTCTCAGTCCACTTAGGCATTGGAAAAAGCAATGAAACAAGAGTATGTACTAAATTTGGCACAGATTTTTAAATGATGCATTGCTACAAGGGAACAAGAGCCTCGACTCATGCTAACCCAGACACCAAAGGAACATATAAAGGAAAACTAGTTACTCACTCCACCCAATCTATCTGATCACCTTATATTTCCTAAGTCAATAAGACCTTTCTTGGCCAGACGATCCAACCCACAATTTAGATCTTATTACAGATCAGACATACTAAACCACTTTCTCCCCCCACTGCAGAAGATAAAAGGCAAAGTGAGCAGGCAACATTTTGGTAACTGGCTTCATGTAACAGCTTCGGATTTTCTTAAAAGCCTCAGTATCGATTATTTTCTTTAAATAGCAATGGCTTATAGAGAAACCTTCTACCCATTTTAATGCACGAGGCTTTCCTTAAGTAGAGAAGAAAGCAAAAACGGCCCTGCCAAGGCATATCTGTCAAAGAGTTTCAGATACCCAGTCCTGGCAAAACAGTTTGAAGTCAGAGTAAGTTAACACCGGTGCTGAAGGGCTAAGAGGGAAAACTGGGAGATGAAGAGGAAATAAAGTTCGGACTGACACAGAACAATACTGGGATTCAGCTCCAGATTGCGTTTCAGCCAACAGCATGAGCCAATGCTGCAATTTGTATGTATCCAAAGGAGCTAAAAGCTCATGGTATGCAAAGCAGCACAGCTCTCACGTGGTCTCTGCACAACTTGGGGCGAAAGGAATAGAGGAATTAATTTCATCAAGCCAAATCACCAACACCCTGCTGTTACATAAAAGCCTGTTTTCTGGGGAACGTTTCCAAAGATGGTGTCATTTGGGCTGTTTTGATTAAAGTGACATAGACAGGTTCAAGATGCAGACTGAGAAACACCCCAGTTTGACAAAACGTCCCACTCCCTTTTCAGTCCTCATGGCGCTTGTTTCTGCCTTCCGTTTGCCACATTTTCATATGGAAAACAAGCACAGCAATTGCACTGCCTGGTTCTCAGATGTTAATATAAGGCTGTGATGAAAGAACTGCAGAAGACCTCAGGGAGATTTTTTAAACCTAACTCAAACAGATAAAAAGATGACTATTTAAGTTTTCCTGGGAAAGTTTCTACACATATTGGAAACCCCTTGAGGCAGGGACTGCCCTTCTGTTCTCAGTTTAATAGCCAGTTGTACAAATTATGATTGCACAATTACTTTTATAAGGTTTTCAATTATACAAAGAATGTATCTTATTAAGGTTTATAACTCTGAGAAATAAAACCTGAAACGCCAAACCCTTTGCATTCAAGTTGCATGACCTGCTAGTGCTCCACCAGCAACGCGGTCCCAACACTATTACAAATTTACACCACAGCCTACAATGAGCTTTTGGAACGAGCAGATAGAAGCATGGCAGCATACTGTAGTTAATACTTCCGTGATTCAATACACATAGCATCATATTGTGCTTTCATACCTTCCCTCCCGTGTCTACATTTTCACAGTCAGCATTCTTGGGCAGTTACTGCATGCCTCAACGGCTAGAAGCTCAAATTCCAAACAGTCTGCAGCACTGGCATTGCCCTGCTGGAAGCTACTTACCTGCAAAGCTGGCTGCATTGCACAGCGGCCCAGAAGGAGCATAGACATGGAACGAGGGGAAGGAAGTGTCAAAGGTGAAACCACTGGGCATGCACAGCCTCGCGTTTTCCCTGGCTGGGGACCAGCCATGTCAAAAAAAGCAGAGCACAAATTCCAATCCACCGTAAAAACAGTAAAACAAGCCTCCTTCTTATTCAGTAAAGCATATTGTGTTCCAGCACAAAATCCGTCTGGTAACAACTCTCCCAATGGAAACGCAGGGGAGTGACTACCCCATTTTACAGATATCTCAACTGAGCACAGGAGCCTGAAGTCACACTGCTGGTCCAAGAGGTTGAACGTATTTCACATCCAGACCCGGGCACAGACTGCTGTTGACATTTACATTTCAAAACTTCTTTCTGTTGAGGAAAGTACAACCTCCTCCTCTTTAAAAGCCTGAGGCTTTGCAGTCCTCAAGGACAGCTCTGCTATGAACCGCTGCAATTGTACCAGAAAAAGAGGAGCCCCCATGAGGCCCAGAATGACTCACAACTGATAGCCTAATAGCAAGCCTGTCTATTCAGAAATTTCAAAACCCAAAATTGTAGCAGTCTGCAATCAGCATTATTCATACCAGAATACTTAAATTCAATTGTTTGGCATGGAGACATCATCACAGAGGTGCGAATCAACCTGGCCCATGCAACCACCAAGAGAGAAAGGAAGGAGACAGCCTCCAACGGAAGAAGAAAACAGGTCTGAGCACCCAACACGGAGAATCCAAAAGGACGTCTGCAGCTGCTAAGGTGTCAGCCCTGTAAGGACAGATGCCCTTGGTGCAAGGTGACACATTCTAATCTCTTCTGTGCAAACAGGAAGGGGGGAAGCACTACACACTTTCTAATGGGCAGAGCACCTCTGTCCCTTTTGATCCTGGCCTTTCTCTCCAGGCTGCTCCAACAAGGTGAACTGGTTTAAGTTGCACACGCGTGCACACACATACACACGCAGAGCTCACAGTGCAATTTCCTCTCATCTCAGCTAATAAATCTTATGGTGTGTCTGCTTTTTCTGAACACAAATTTTATAAGCGGAATAAACTTTATGGAACAGTTGATTGCCAAAGCAGCAAAAACCTGGAAACTTGATGCCTGGCCGCAGCCAGGCACCGCAGGCTCCAACAGACACTCTGAGAAAGTTTAGTTTTTGCACTTCAGAAAGAGATCCTCTTACTGGCCTGCTCCCTCTGCATCAAAGGCCCCTGACTTATTGGCTCTGAAAACTTAAAAGCTTTAGCTTATCCTCAAGACCCTTCCCCCTGTGATCAGCAGATCAGAAGACAGGACAGAATCCTTCCACCCTCCCCAGCTCAGAGCACATCATACCATCCATCTATCCCTTGTTTTTTCATTGCAAAGTGTCTTGTTAGTAGACTGGCAAAAATATGAGGGTTTCAGCAACAAACCATCAGTCTTTGGAAAGCCATCTTACATTTCGGTAGAAGCATCAGAGAACGTCCACATAAGTAGGGGCTTTAATGTAGTCGCTTGGTACAGCTCAGAGTTTAACAGAGGGAACATCTCCAGACACTTTGCCTCCAAATCATGATCATGCAACAACCCTTTGGCTATGCTGACAAGCATGTTACACGAACAAGAAGTATTGGGACGGTAATTTACGCAGTCCTGGCCATCAGTTAGTGCAGTTTTACAGCTGGAAATGAGAGGGAGGAGGTGGTATCATGGGAAGAGACAGACCACCTGTAAGCACTCCAGAGGCCCGAATTTGGAAACCTGTCCCCTACAGCTATTTTCAAGATCACTTAAAACAAAACCGGAAGCTCACAAGTAGATCCTTTAGGCTGAGAGCCCATTTTCCAAGCAAAAACTGCAGTACCGGTTAAGGCCGGGCACTTCTACAGCAACTGACCTGCAGTGCGAGCGAACGCACCCTTCCGCTCCCCGGGGAGGAGGCATCCGCCCAGCACCTGCGGGTGAGGTCATGGACGTACCTTGGAAATGAGCTCATCGTGGTTGGCAAGATGAGCCCTGCAGTGAATGCAGCTGTAGGTCCTGTGGCACGAAGGCAGATATGCCTGGAAAGTCTTGGACCTTGTCATCTTCACCATTGGAGCCACTGAGCGCTGCGTGAACTCTGGGGTGGCCCAGGAGGCACTCCCGCAGGACGGGTCGCACGGGAAACACCGGAAGACACAGGTAAAGGCCGTGGTTTGGCAGGTGACGGGTGTGGGGCAGGCTCCACACGCTGGTGACCGCTTCAGAGGAAGAGATTCGGGCAGAGGAAATGGGGGATTTCACACAAACCTAAGTTCAGAAAAGAACAGACAGAATGCTCAGCTCAGAAAGGTGACAATGGTCTCCTAGCCCACAGGACAATCTAGCCTTTGATCAAGAGAGCAGGGAAGAGTCAGAGCAGCCAGGAGACAGGTGTGCTGTCTGGACTAGATCAAGGAGGACAGAGTTTTAGTCACAGCTCAGCCACTGACTTGCTGACTGCCCTCGCATCTTCCTGCTTGTTATCTACCATCTTCCCATTGCTCCAACGCTCGCAATCTCTATTCATTCTTCCAACACGTAATGGATTTGGAAGTGACTACAGAGCCACAAAGATGGTAAAAAGGTTATTTTCATCAAGCCTGGTCTCCTAAATGCCTCTGGGGAACTGCACACGTTAAGGTGCAACTGTGCACCAGCCCTTGGAGAAGCCAGGCTCTGTTGGCTAGAGAGAAAGTCGGGACCCAGAGTCAGCACTGCCGGCTGCTTGTCCTGGGTGACTCACTGATGCGACACCCCGGAAGCCCACGGGAAGGCCGGGAGCTGGACGTGGGTTTCCTCAGCCACCAGGAAAGCACAGGAGTCACCAAACCAGTTCTTCTCTCCATTCGGCCCTAGTCCCCACATGGGAAATGGAGGATTAATTCATCACACTCTCCTTTATAACTCCCTGCGAGCCCTGAAGGTAGAAGCTACTCTATAAACTGCACTCTAGAACTTTTTTTTTTTTTTTTTTAAACTCAGAACATCTGACAGCAGTCAAAGCAAGGAGCAGCCTCCAAAGACTAGTCTTGATAGCAAGGGACAGTTAAAAATCCTATTCAGGATGGAAACACCTTTTTACAATCTGACATCATATGACAGAACCTGCAAGACAGCTCGAGTCTGGGTCTTTTTTTGTTGGCAGAAATCAGTTTTTCAGATCCCACATCTATAAGCCTTACCAGCTACAAATGTTTCTTCTGAGGATGGAAGAAGCATAAAGGATAAAGGAAGCAGCTCCCCTCTCTCCCTGATACATGGCGTGCGTGCATGCTCTAGAAATTAATCATGAACTCTGGCTGCTCCTGCCATAGGATTTTCCTTTCCATAAAACGTGATTCTGTTCAGTTTCTGAGTCTACACTTTGTGTATCAAATACTGGAACAATATCAACACCCCCCAAAAAATAAGAAAAACAAGAAGAAACCCACATCTGACCTGCAATGGGAGTTTCTGAAGTGGACAAACCAGAAAAGTACAAGAGGCTAAGAGCTGGTCTCTAAGTTGGTATGAGTAACTTGCCTGAAGCATAGCTGATAATCTTCCAGGTTAGAATAAAGCTAGCCCAGGTCACTACACTGCTAAACTAGCTCCCCAGAGTTTGCGTGTTAAGCTGGCTCCGCTGCTGCTCAGTAGGACGTGCCTTCCCAGACAGAGCACCAGCCACACACCCCGTTCAAGGTATGCTGCAGAGAACTGATGGACTGGGACTATCCTAAGCAAATACGTATCTCTGGCTTGCTAAAGGGGAAACTGTCAAAACAGCGCGATGGAAATCAGAACGTCAACTGGGGAACTGAAGGCAGGACCCAAGAAAATTGTTGTAGGAGGCAGTCCTGCAGAACTCATAAGCATCTCATTTAGATGATCTCTTTTGCCCGGCATTAGCATCAATCAGAAGCATCTCACCGTGACAAAACTGTCCAAGTCATACTGAAAACAACAACAAAAATCAGACTGTGAATCCATTACTGCTGTCTGCTGGAAAGCCTCATGTGTGATCACCGTCAGACAGTGAGATCAGCAAAAAACCTCATCGCTTAGGAACCAAAGCACCATTTCTGGAAACCTGTCTTCAACACTTCTGCTCCTAAGTCTTCTTGCCATTGTTGAAAAAGAAGATTCAAGGTATCCCAGTTGCTTTAGTGTTTCTGAAAGCACTACCCCCTGAACCTACTGCCAGCTAGACAGTCCCTGAAAGCCAGGCACACTATCTGCAAGCTTGCCAGCAAACAGTTCCTACAAGCACTATACTGGAGGGTTGTCAATAGGCTCACATGGGCATCACTTGGTGCAGTCAAAGGTTCATTATATTGTGACCATGCACCGTGCTCAACAGGAGCCAGACACCAGTAAGACAACAGGATACCCGTTTTCTTCTTTCTTCTGAAATATTTTTCTTCTGCTCTCTAGAAGGCAGATCCCTTACATTCAAATGGGGAAAAAAAAGTCTTACTCATCCTGCAAACTGCTGATAAAGCGTATCTATCGTGATCATAATAGTCAGCACTTACATAGCACTCTTCATCCTTAAAGCTCTTTGCAAACAGTAACTAATCAGATTAACCTTTTCCAATTAAAGTTACAGTGAGAGCTTTGGAGGACCCATCCTGACACAGAAGGGCTCACTTCCCAGCTTGTTAGGAACTAAACCTGCTCTTGTTCAGCCAAAAAGGGTCTTGCCAGCAATTTATCTGGCCAACGTGTAGCTAAGCAGACTGCCTGTGCACTCTCCAGTGCGTAGCTGCATCTCTGGATTTCAGCAAGATCTTTTACGCTAATCGCAGAAGTACGAGAAATCAGGCAGTCTTCACCTGTATCCTGCCCCCGTTCTCCATGTGCACCAGAATTTTGTCAAAACTGAGTCAGCTTCACAGTAGATAGCACTGTTCTCCCCTCCAAGGTGAGGGACGCTTTCAGGACTTAACTCAGGTTTGCAACAGGGTAGAAACAAGATGCAAAACCAAGAGGAATCCTTCCTTATTTTCTGCTGATTAGATGTAAGTAAAAGTAACACATCCCAGCCTTCTTGAACTAACCAAGTGCCAACCTTTACAGTCACAAGACAACAGAACCATCCTCAAATTCCAAGCCCCTGATTCAGCAGCTGATATGCTATATCCCAGCCGTAACAGATCTCACAGCCTGGAATTTGTGAGCCATGTCTTGGCTCACACACGTGGAGGACATGCACTTGTCCTCCAAGCGCAAGGAAGCAGGAGACTAAGTGTGCTCTTTCTGGGGCCAAATGCAGTTGGATTCCAAGGCAAAGCACCAAGCCCTGTCTGAAAGAAACAGATTGTGTCGGGCAGACCAGCTGGAGGAAAGCACAAAGAAAGGACTGGCAATCACTTTACCGGATTTCTGAATGAGAAAACAGACTGTGTCTAAACCTGAGTTTTCATTGATTTGTAACAAAATAGTGCAATCCCCTCTTTCTCCTTTTCTTCAGCACGGATAGGTAAATATACCAACCACCACTTTTGCTACTTCCCTCCCGTACCGTCATGCCAAACACTTCTTTTCTGATCAGCTGCCTAGCACTGTAGCACAACAGCCAGAGAAAGCATTTCATAGGCATCCTCAAAACCAAATGGAGACAAAAATGATACCAAACCAGAATAATACAAGAGCAATCCCTTAATTTGTTATTTGCTGACCTCTCTGTCCAGCATCAATGCTCTAGAACAATGAGTAAAACAGGAAATACTACAACTGCATTTATCTAATGCAGAAATGAACACACACGCGCACACAAACTATCTGCTGCATGCAGCTTTCTGCAAAAGCATTTCATGAGCGTTCATTTATTTGACCTCGTAACACATTTAACGTCAGCAAAAACATCTGACCTTTTAGAAGTGGACCAAAAAAACCATATTCAAGTGAGATTGTATCAGAGCACAGATTAATTGCAATTCCTGTTCTCAGTACTGTGCTGAAAAGGCAAAACAAATTGATCTCCTTGCTTAAGGCAGGGGAGAGAATAGAGATTTGTGAGCTAAGATCTTGGTGGGAAACTCAGGTAAGAAACTGCCTTGAAAGAAACTTCAGATAAGCTCATGTATGATAGCCATACTTTATAAAGGCACTACCTTCGTACAGCATTCAGCCTGACGGTCTGACTGCTTGTATGCGCTATCGACCAAGAGCTCTGTCCTCATCATAGTAAGGGAGAGGAGGGAAAAACAATAGGAAATGCATTCTTACATTCTATGAGCACAGCTACTAGCTTGTAAAGACCCACTTCGGTCTTGAATATCATCTCAAAATGTATTGAATAGGATCCATGGCTCTCAGCAATGCAAAAATCAACCTCCGGTATTTTTTTCTGCCCTAGTGGCAAACACATTTGAATTAAAATACATTTAACAGCTAACGGTGCGTTCATTCTACTGTAGAACAAAGGCACGGGGATGACTTTAGGCTGCGCCTCCAGTTTTTCAGAATGATGAGCTAATGTTCATCAGCCTCACTGACAGTGGGCATTAGTGGAGTCATTACACACACACACACCCCCCCCCAAAAAAAAAAAAAAGCTTTGATTACTTTATCTTTGTGCCCAATACTGTTAGAGAGATGAGTATCTGTCACCAGCAACATAATACAGTATTTTTATCATTCTTCAAGAGAAAATTATCTCTAGGATGGACGCACTCAAGTCAATGGAAGAGAAATCTGTACGTGTCAGTTCATGAGAAGTCAGAAAACTGGTTTAGACAAAAGGAAAGCATTCTAGGGAAAAAGCTTATCAACATCATTTATTGTGGTTATTGGTGATAGAATCAGCTCAATGTACTGCTTGCACGCACACTGTGTATATTAGGGCTGCCCTGCTTAATCCTGCGAAGTTTTAAGCAGATGCCACCTCCACAAAGGAAAAACCATGACACATACTTTGCCGTTCAGACAACTTCTTGTTTCAGTATTCACCCTCTGCCTGTCCAACAGCCACTTTTCACATGAAGCTGTTAGCAAGTCAGGAAACACAAAAAAGAAGAAATGCCTAGTCTGTGCCAAACACTTGCTAGACAAGGCTCCTGGTTGTACAAGTCCATATGCCACAACGGCAGAGAACAAAAACTATCACACACAAGGCTAATTTTGCATAAAACCCGTGTGCAATGCAGCTCAGATGCAAATGTTCCTGTTCTTTCCGGCAAGACAAACAACAGGTTTGTTGGGTCTGAGGGTTTGTTTTACGGATTATTTGATTTTTAAGATAAGAAACTTCAGCCAGTTAAATACATTACATACACAGCAAATGCTATGAAAGCTGCCTGTACGAGCTTTGAAAAAAAAAGTCTATTTGGAAACTCAACCTTTCTTCTTTGGTGTCTCTTCTCATTAATATAGAAAGAGCTAGAGATGCACTTATGCTGAGTGCAACAAAAGCACAAGAGGAATCAGGTTTGGAGAGTTCTCCATTTCTACAAGATCACAAACTGTAGCAGCCTGCGTTGCTCTGGGGTCTTCGCATGATTCTAAGAAAATGCTTGAGGCAAGCACACTTACTTACCAGGGTTTTCTTGACATGGAAACTGTCTTAATGTTGCTTAATGCATTGCAGTTTGAAGGAGGAAGGCTAGTCTCCAAGGTGATATGCTGAAATTGGAACCTGGCTTTAATCCCCAGTTTTGCCGGTCTTCCCTATGGAATAAAAGTTAGTGTCAGAATTTCAGGTGCCGAACCCTCAGAGACACCTGGCACAGCTAAGGAGCTTTCATACTCTGATAACGGAGTGCTGCGACAAAAGATCCTGGTTTGGCGCAGTTCTGGAGACCCTCACTACTACACAGGACTGCAACAGCTTTGGAAAAGATGAAGCCAGATCATCTGAAGGTAGGAGCGTAGGAAGTACATTGTGAAAGGCCCTGAACGAAAGGATGACCGTTCTGCATTTAAACACGGAACATGAGGGAAAGCCAAGAAAGGAGTTTAAACAGCATATGGGTGTACATAATGTACCTTTACTCCTTCAGTATCAAGTTTCTGAAATGCACCAATTTCAAACACTTGATAAGATGACACTGCACGCGGCTCAGCAGTACTAGCACGATCAACAAAAGTCATTACTGATACATGAACTGTAAGCGTCCTTCTCCAACGCCCGCACTCCTTGCAGCTCATTCTCCAAACCTTGCAAGCCCTTGGAGACAGGAAAATAACAAGAGAAATGGTGGAAGATGGCCAGCAGGAATCCTCTGCATTTACTTTTATCAGATACATGGACACAATTGCAATAAAAATAATAGTATGGAGCAGGTTTCTCTTCGACCACCTTCAATTAAAAATATATTTAACCCTCTTTATTATTCCTCTGGATATCTCCTAGCAAGTCACTTCATTTCTGCGGGCCCTAGTTCTCTCTTCTGCACACTGGAGACAGCACCCTTCACCGCTAGGAAGCGCTTTATAGAATCATAGAATCATTAAGGTTGGAAAAGACCTCTAAGGTCATCAAGTCCAACCATCAACTAACACCACCATGACTCCTAAACTAGGCCCTGGAGTGCCACGTCTACACCTTTTTTGAACGCCTCCAGGGTTGACGACTCCACCACCTCTCTGGGCAGCCTGTTCCAATGCCTAACCACTCTTTTGGTAAAGAAATTCTTCCTGATGTCCAATCTAAACCTCCCCTGATGCAACTTGAGGCCATTTCCTCTTGTCCCATTGCTAGTTTCTTGGGAGAAGAGTCCAACACCCGCTTCACTACAACCTCCTTTCAGGTGGTTGTAGAGAGCGATAAGGTCTCCCCTCAGCCTCCTCTTCTCCAAACTGAACAACCCCAGATTATCATTCTGGGAAAAAAGATCTGGATGGATGGACGCAAAAAGGCGATACTGATGGCGAACAGTATTGCAGACGATTGCCAGGTAACCACTAGAGGGCATCAAAAAGAGATTCAACAAGAAGCAATTAAAGACTATCTGGTGGTAGTGAACCAGGGACAGGCACGACGCCAGCCATGCTGCACCTGCCGTGCTCCACATACCATAGCCAGCCTGTCAGGAAAAACATCAGAGTTATTATTCTGCTGAATAGCTATCAATACTGAACCTGTCAAAACTGTCATTGCCATTATATTAATCGCGTTTTAAAGGTTGGGGGTTGGGTTTGGTTTTTTTTTTTTTTCTTTTTTTAAAAACTGGCATTATGTCAGTCGATGGTCTATCACAACTCTTCTCATCAAAAATAGACTCAGCACCCTTACAACAAACTTCCTGGTCTCTCTCTGATGGAGACGCTTTCTATGGAGATGATGTGGAAGGTACATAAAAATGAGTTGAAACTTAAAAGGAACAAACAACAAATCCTTAAAACTAACTTTGGGTTGGAATTTTGGAATTTTTTTTTAAGTCTGTCTAGCTTTGTCCCTGTATACACTATTAATCCATAACTTACTAAACCAAAACAATTTTTGAAAATATTTTTACCTAGTTGATTTACCTTCTGCCAATTTGGAGATTAAATCAAATTTAAAAGTTGCACTTTTTTTTTTTTTTTTTTTAAATAGGCAACATCCACACCAGTGCATTTTCAGGTTCTAAAGTGCAATTGTGTGCGACAAGCAAGTCCAGAGGACTCCTGCATTCAAAGCAAAAGCTTTCTTGTACTGAACTACAGCGCACAACTGACTGGAAAGCGAAGGAACACGTTAAAGTACCTCAATGAGGATGGTGCAGAGATGCTTCTTTCCTGGCTGCAGACTACAGAGACCAGATGAGCATGAGAACTTCCTGATTTTATTTACAGATCTGAGGCTGGACTCGGACCACTCAGTGTCAGAATTGCTAACTCATCTCTCCCCGCAATTCAGAACAAAGCACACTGTTCAAAACAATCCACTTGGACACACCACAGACACCACTGGGAAGCAGGGAAGGGAAATCATTCTGGAAATTTTAATCAAATTCTTCCCTTTACAATTTCATCTCAAAAGGCACAGGACAGCTAGGACAAACGTCATCTCACAGAGCTGGCTTCAAAATTTGTTACCTTTTCTGGGCCTGTCTCTGAAACCACACTAACATGGACTGCAAGATTCATCCTCTACGGAGGAATGACTGACACCTCTGGCTGAATTCTCTTCCCACTCTCCTACGAGTTGCCTGGCAGCAATATCTTTGCAATGCAGAAGAGCCTGCGCTGCTGATAAAAAACAGCATGGCAAGCATTATAGCTGCAAGCTGTCCACCTTTGCTTTGCAGGTATGCTCCATCACAGCTGAATTCAATAACCACTTACAACAGATGCCAGCATGCATTACCAAACTGCAGGAGGAAACATATATGCAGAAAAGCATCACGGTTGGCCAAGACAAATTTGAAACAAGCCAGCACTTACTTTTGCTCCTACCAGCAAATCCCACTTGTGCCACAAATAAACAAAAACTGCAAGCTGAACTAATTTAAAACACAAATGACTCCATTTCCTCCTTTACATTTAGCGAAAACTCATGCCAGCATCCCCCACAATGGGATAAGTCCTTCATCTGAATTGGCCAAGCAGATATGATGCACTCGAGTGAGATAACAGCAGAGGCTCAAACACACTGTAAGATGTAGCTCTTCAATTCATATCCATCTTTCTGCCTAAAAAACCCTACACATTCAACTCAATGGTCACATTTGGAGTCACAGACCAAGGACATCACACTTTGCCAAAATTATGCATATACAGTGTTTTACAAAGTGAAAGATGACCCTTTCCTTGCTATTCTAGTACTAACCTGAATGAATGACATCAAGGAAAAGCTCTTCCCATCCAGCTGGCCAATTACTGACAAAACAGAAACACTCTTTATCTTCCCAACTTCTCCTCCTCATTTGTTTTAGTTGTGGAACAGTCTAGCTATCCAATCACCTCTTATCATTACATTTCTTTTGTGCTCCTTACATCGCTCTATTATCTTCCTTTTTGGCAAACGTAGGTATGACTGGGATTCAATTAATTTGGTCTGCCGGATGGATCATCTGTTTCCCTGACAGAGGCTGGGTACTGACAGGGAACACTGTGAGAACGTTTATCTATTGCAAGTATCCTTCCAACATCCTCAAAGTCATTTGCAGTTGAAAGAAGGATCTGCCATAGCTGCCTGTCATGACTTACTATTTGCAAGCTCCCCTTGTCAAATCGTGTAAGTTTTCATCTGCTCAGAGGGTTCTTCCCAGGAGCATCTTTTAACCAGCCTTGCACTGCCTGGAAGCACATCTGTCACGGGAGAGACAGTGACTTTTTCTACTCCGCTACGTCTGTCTCTTTCTGAATAATGCTAAGGATAAGATGTTGAATTTTGACCAGTATCTGCCAGTAAAACTTTTTATGCAACAGTTACTGTATTAACGAGGTACATACTCTCCGTGACAGTTCAGTCATCATCCTCCTAGCTTTCATTTCCATTGAAGGCATAGCAACCCGTATGTCAAGGGGGCAAAGTCAGGTGAAGACTTACAGCTTGAGTCTTCACATGACAGATACTTTATAACTAAATCTAGTTTTAAGATGGTCAGGTCAGCTGTTACCTTGCCAATTTTTGTCATTAGTTCCTCCTGGATATCCTCACTAGCCCACATGTTACTGCCAAGGTTTGTGAACTGACTCACCTCTTACAGTTCTGTGCCGACCGATGCATGCTTGAGCTGCGAGTTCCTGGGATTCTCGTTAGATCCCCCCCCCCCCCCCCNCATCTTTTTTTGTGATGCTGGACAATCTGGTTTTTATAACATATTGCTCGAGCCATCCTTTAGTAATATTTCATCAGTGAAACTTCCATCTTCCAGAGTTCTGTGGCTCAGCTATGCAATGCCTAGGTCTCACCACACTACATTTTTGTCCTCATAATGAAGTCACTGCCAACGTGAAACAGGAGAAGTGAGAGTGCAGCTTTGACACCACTCTGCCTTCCCTCTCAACGGATCAAAAAGTTCTCTGAAGGGCAACTTCAAAGCATCCTCAGCTTTTGAAACTTTTAATATCCTTTGCTCGACCTCAGGAATTTAGTTCTGTACAAGTCACAATGGCAGTAAAAAAAAAAAAAAGTCAAAAAGCTACATACTTTTGTGAGTCAGCAAAACATCCCACCTTTTAACATGTTATACCAACACTTGAACAGGTGTAAAAGAAACGACCTCTAGTTGGACATGTAAGCCTGCGCGAAGAGACCGGAAGGCAGCTCTTATGCATTGCATTCCCGTAACTTCCAATGACTCACATTGCCTGGCACTACCATTTGTTAAAGCAAGAGTGAAGCAGGGATAATAGCTATTTACTAAAAACAGAGGAGTGTGATTAGCTTTAATTAGCATTGTCAAGTGACTTGAGATTGTCAGGTACAAGATGTGGGAGAACTAAGTCTCATTAATTATGTTACTTCCTGCAGCCTTAAGTGGCTTGGCCAGTCCAGTGACACTTCCGGAGATGAAGCTGCTCCCGACGGCCGATACATCCCGTATCAGTGGGTGAAAACACTCGCAGACAGGCCTGGCAGACGTGGCTATCAAGTAGAGGGTCACAAAGCCAGTACGCAAGAATAATCAGCTTACTATGTACTGCAAGACAACTACCTGCCCTGACAAACAAGGAACAAAACGGCAAGTAAGACATGGCAGAAAACAGACTCAGAGAGAGAACCAATGGCCAAACTTCGTGCAGGATGAAGAGCAGGGACCGATGGGGGCAACAGGGAGCGCCTTTCAGTCCCAGGACCCAGCACTCTGGAGCACCAGCCCACCCAGAAAACTGTATTTTCTTCCCCCACAAAGAAGACAAACTATAAAATGCCTTTGTTTTGGGAAAAAGCGATCCAGATCCTCAATTTGCATTGCACCACCAACAGACATGCCGATTTACCAGCTAAAGATCTGTTCTAAAGAACTGAAAAATCCTTGAGTCGGAATAGTCCACCTCTTCTATGAATGCTGCAAGGAAAAGGAAACCTATCCTTAGCCTTGAGTTACTGTCATTAGATCTAGAAGACCCGACCTCCGAATTAACAAGCACAGAAAAGAGGGAACATCCTGAAGGACCAGCTTAGAGGTCTCCATCAAGGAGGAGGGAAAAAAGGAAGCTGTATATTTTGCTACGGTTTCAAAGCAATAAATACACTCTGCTATGTCATTCTGCCTTGAACATCACTGATCAGCTTCAAAGCAGCTAAGAGAACTGAACTCTCAATTTCTCCATTCGAGACTCCACTTTGTGATCCCTCTTGAAGCCCACTGCTCTAGCACTTCATAGTTGACCTCTAACGAAGATTCTGCTTAAGTTCAAGCAGACAAAGGTTTGCCAGTTAATGACCGAAGCCCAACGGAAGCCTAGCTTTATTGGCGTTTCTTCAAGAGGCTTCCACGCACGTGGTCAAAGGCAAGACCATGATGCAAGAACAACAAATAAATGCTTTTTACTCCTCTGCAATCCTTGCAATGCTTGTGTAGTACCACGCTAGATCAAGGAGCTCCCACTTTCTAAACTGCTAGCCAGGACCTACACCAGAGTGACCAGTTCCTTAATTAAATTCTCTCTCAGCAACAGGTATTCAATCCATGAGTCAAGGAGCCTTTGAGGGAATGTGGATTTACAGGTAGCGATGCCGTCTTCCTCAATACAACCCTGACTCAACTACCCACACCAAACAGCAAAGAAAGGAAATCATTTATTCAAAATCTGTGGATCCAGAGGACACAAGGGACCAATACAGTTTTGCCAGTTATTCCCATCCTGGCACCATGAAAGAGACACCTGCTAAGAAAGCTTAAAAAANTCTTCATCAGATGAAAGCAATGTCTGTCCTCCCTACAGCATTTCCAACTTTAGCTTCAAAGCACAAGCTTCACTTTTAAATGGTCTTTCAGCAGGAAACAAGAATTAGGGATCCAGCAAGAAAAGGAGAACATCTGAATTCCCTATTCAAGCACTGCCATTACACAGCAAACAATGTTTACAAGAAACCAGAGGCGTGGATCCCAACACGATGAGATCTTAAACAAAATCAATGGGAGTGCTCTGCAAGAATGAAGTCACAATATACGTCCTCTCCAGGCAGAATCCTCTCATGGATTATAAGTAGAGCTCTCTCAGTATCTGCTTGTTTACAACCGCCTAACTCAGCAAAGGCCTCTCTGTGCTACCCAGCATAAGCTTTAAGTAACTGTAAACGCATTAGCAGAAAATCCTTATCTGAAGCATGTAGTAGGCCCCGAGGAAGGCGATGTCAGGAAGGCAGGTGTACCGTCCTGCCCCTTGCTTAACTGCTGTCTGCAAGCTCAGAACACCGGTTTGATGGGCCTTCCTCTTTCAGTATTTAAGACAGAGGCCAGAAAAAAGCGGGGACAGATTCACTGCAGTAAATTGTTGGGGAAGGGGGTGAGGATTCAACTTCTGTTTCTACATCATTAAAATCCCATTTTAAACGGAAACATTTCAAGTTCTTTTCACTTAAAAAAATCAGCATTAAAATCTTATGCTACGGACCCATAGCTTGCTCCATGGCTACTTCATCTCAAACTTCTCTGGCTTTTCTGGATCAAAACCAAAAGTTTCTGTGGAGAAGCACAAGACAAAGGACCCTTGACGTTTCACCTTTTGACCCTGGCCCTCAGCATAGTGCTCCGCACAAGAGGAAGCTGCTACACCCTTAACCAGAGGCTAGAGCAACAACACAGACCAGCCAAGTTACCCCCGCTCCCTGTGGGGGACCGGTTTCGATGCGCCACGTGCAGAAACCGCCTGCCTTTGACACCGAGCATCACCCAGGGCTGAGGATGCCCACTCCACAGGCTGATCCAGGCGCCCTGCAATCGCTCTTTTGCCACATCAGGCATGATGTCGCTTCTGTAGCACGGAGCCGCAGCTTGGAAAGGCCTGGTCTCCAGCAGCAGTGTTGGTAAATAAAGCAGTGGCAGGGCGCTTCTCCCTGGTCAGCAGCCAGCCTGCCGGGCCGTGCTGGCTACGGTTCAGGAGGTGGCCCCAAAAACCCAGCGCTCGGGCAAAGATGCTGTACCTCTCCCTGGAGCCGCAAGCCTAAGCCTCACGCACACTTTTCTGTCGAGCACGGATCTCATCTGGGGTTTCAGGCTTTTATTATCCATTTACCTGCTACAGCGAGATGGTTAGTGAGGAAGGACCGTCTCCCGCTCCTCCTCCCGCGGTTACCTGGCACCGCCGGCCAGCCCCGGCCCCAGGTCCCTCCTGTTGATTCCCTCCCTCGCTGGAAACGTCCGGGGAAAGGCGAACCCCTCCCGCCTCGCCTGCCCGCTGCCCCTTGGACGCTCTCCCGGCCTCGGACCTGTTGCCCTCCCCGCCTACCGGCCCCTCGCCCGGCCCCGCAGACAAAGGCCACCGCTCGCAGAGTCCGGCTCGCCCGCTGCCAGCCCCGGGGGGCGCCGCAGGCC
>WAAD01001391.1:160657-174942 GCA_013389945.1 Fregata magnificens
TGTACACGCGTGTGCAAAAGCGGCGTGGGGCTGCGCGGGGAGCACTGCACCAGCCCTGCCGCAGCGCGCCGGGGCTCCGGCCCGCGCCCCCGGGGAAACCACAGCCCAAAAACGTGATGGGCAAAGTTTTAATCGATGACCAGTTTTGGTTACTCAAACCTCTAATAACCCCGAAATGCCCCGGTTTTTCAGAAGGCACCTCAATTTTCAGGCGGCCCTGAATGACGGCTCCTCGTCCCGCACCCACGGCGAGGGGCAGCACCCAGCTTGGGCAGGCGTTGGGCATCCCTTGGCAAAGGCCGAGGGCTGTGGGAAAGGGGCGGGAGCCAGAGTGGCTTTCTAGTAGACTGCATTCGATTTCTGTCTTTAAACGCCAAGGCAATTAGTCCACATTAAGTAAACATAAGGTAATTATCGCTCCCTGCTTTACAGAGAGGTCGCTTCGCCTCTCCCCGCGGCCGAAGCCCACGGCTGTTCCGACAGAGCTCCGACGGCCGGCCTCGAGGGTGTTCTGCCTTCACAGACAGCCCTCAGCTGGCTACTCAACTTCCACCAACGTTAACACAACTTCTCACACACGCCATAGGAGCGTAATTAGCATGAGGACTAATTGCAAATAAAGATACTATGTATTTCTCCTGGAAATCTCCATTAGCTTCATCCCACTGCTTGCCATGATTTTTTTCAGTGGTGATCTCTGCAATCTTACACCCAAAAACCTGCAGGCGCACCCAGCGCAGACCTGGTATGAACACATACGTACGTGCACAGGTGTATATACACACACACACGCGTGCATACGGCAGTGCACACGCACACAGCTAAGCCGGAAAAAAGTGCAAAATGAAATGCAATCACCTCAAAGCACTGTAATTAAGAGACAGTGTGCAGCTCCAAACGAGCTAATTTGGAGGCTTCTTACCGCATGGCTTTTCGTTCCAGCTCACAACAGCACAGGCGCGGCACGCCACTTCGTGAGTGCTGGTAACAGTATTCATCACTGTATAAAGTACAGTTTTAACAGTATTTTATATCTGTCCTTTTCTCACATCAAGGGATAACAGTTACCTATCTTATTAGCTGAAATATATTTGCTTTATGAGTTTATTCTTGTTCTAACATTCTACCGCTTCAGCAAATTCTGAAGAATATTTTAAGCAATTCTCTAGTAATTGGTAATTATTGGCAACCGCAAGGGCAATGTTCTGTTCCACACGTTAAATATACGGACTCTAATACACACTAAGCAAGGGGCGATACAAGGCAGTATTCCTCTTAGTTGTGATATTCTTTTTAAATTTTTTTTATTACATGTGGGTAGAAAAATAACCTTCTACCTCATGATATAAAGTAAATATAGTTTTCTTCCACATAAGTAAAATACACCCCTCTGACTGCTTTACTAAAACACATGCCAGCTAGCTAACGGATTCTATAGACCAGATTTTAAAATACAAAATGACATTTTTTTTCCCCATAAGCTAGTGGTACGACCAAGTACAATTTAAATACGCTATTAACGAACATTCAAGCACCATGGTAGTTACCAGCTACTAAATACACTCAAATAAAGAAGAAAGTTGCTGTGTTATCTCTAGGCTGCTACAAGAGCAACAGGAGCCTACTTTGAAGGCTTACTTTAAGCTGCTGCTTTTCTTAGATAACCTCCTTCCTCTTCAAGCCCAGCAGCAAGAGCTAACACACCAGGTTTTTAGACCATCTCGCCAGTGCTAAACAAAGCCATATTTAACAGATCTAGACAAGGTTATGTGCAGGAAGTGGTGAAAAATTTGCTTGAACTTTAAATCACCGGGACTTCTGAAAAGTAAGCACAAGTACCCAGAGTTGAAACCATCAGCAAAATAAATTTACACATCATTAAGAGGCTGCTGCACAACAGCAAATATTTTTTTTCGCCCAAAACTGAGCTGCGCAGCACAATTTTCAGTTTGCTAATAAAAATACATTATTATTTACAAGAACATCAAGATTCTTTATATATAGATATACACAAAGAACTCTGTTGTAATAAACTTGCTTTAGGATGGTGGTTAATTACATTGATATAAGTCCAGCATCACCATGGAAACCTAGGGGTTCGCACAGCTTTGAAGTTGTTAGAAAAACAAGACCATAAAAAAAGCCAAAATTTCTTCTTTAAACTATGTGCTAATCCCTGTGACTTATGAAAACCGGAAGCTTTTTAGGGGTAACAGTGCTTCATCAGCAGCATTTCACTCACTTTTGAAAAATAAAATGCTAGTTGGGTCCTAGTTACTTTCTCATTGAAGCTTCAAGTCACATTTTCACATTTGATTCTGCGTTATGGTGTTTGAGTGCAAAGCTTGGGAACACAGCTTAATCAGCATCACCAATGCTTTTACTGGGCTCAGCTCTTGGGAAATGTTTTCATTTAAAAAAATCTGAATTTTGGATCTAACCTATTTGACAGCTTAGCTTTCAAAGCAGGATTTTTAATTTCTCTATTTGCAAACATCCGTTTGTTGGAGCCTGAACAGCACAGCTAGTGTTTCCCTGCTCAGTGTCTGACATCAGTTTCAACTTTTATTATCATTTAGACTAGAAAAGCCTAACGGATAAAGCATCACTGACTGGGGCTAACTTTTGCTACTCCAGAGAGAGGGGAGAAAGTATCGAATCACTCGTCAAGATATTGCCTCAATATTTTTAGTGCTGCATTAGAATTAAGTGGTACTTAAAATCTGGTAAAAATCTCAGTTTCTTAGCACTCCCAAATTTTATTTGTAGCTGGTGTTACTGGCCTTGTAATCAAGATACCTCACTTAATATTGCCTTTCTTCTTTATTTGTAAAGTGGGGATACTTCAAACTTTTTTCGGAGACATCAGGAAACAACATCTTCGAGTATTTCAGATGAAAGAAAGGTGCTTTCATCTACTAACAGCAGTAGGTGTCGTCATCCCGTCGTCCCCCCCCGCAGCATCACTATTTTTGGTCCAACAACAAAACAGCAAGTGTTCCCCTCTGCTTCATCTTGTTCCTCCAAATCACCGAGATACCCGACAGTGAAGTTGTAAAACCCTCACTATCCACAGCGTGCCGATCACTCGCCTTACTTCCCATAGCAATATTCCACATTTTACAGTGATGAACTAGACCATCCGTAAATCCACTAGCTTAGCTAGCCCCAGAACCGTGGCAAAACTCAGAATCTGTAACTGAATGAGCACCTGCTTTTGATCCAGCTCTGCTCTGCAGTTTCCCCATCAACTCTCCCTACTGGGAAGAGCTGTGTGCGGAGGGACAGAGCCCCACTGAACATGAGCAGAAATTAGCAGGGCTGTGGCGCCCTCCTGCGGCAAGAAGCAGGAGGACGGGCAGGAGGACGGGCAGGAGGACGGGCAGGAGCCGGCCCAATTGCCGTTCCGGTTTTGTTAAAGTTTTGTGGCTTTTGTTTTCTACGCGCTTTCAGTAGGGCAGGAATACAAGCCATTCTCCGCGCACGCAGGAAATTCCAGGGACAAACCAGGGTCTCTGAGACTTCTACCAACACCAATGATCTCACTCACCAATGTAGGAAAGTATATCCTGAAAACACGTAAGAATAGCGGCATCTCAAAAGCCTTCTTGCTTTGGATAAACAGCGTTAAGCTCTTCTGAATGTTCTGTTTGAGTACCAAGTCTTAGTACTGCAGGTTTATGATAGGTTATATGACATTCATAGACGAATACTTTCCATGTTAAAAGACACGTGAATATTCATTAATGCTTCCCAATTCCCTGTTCTGGTTTACTATCCATTTAGAATGTGTAGTCAGAAGTAAAATACTGCCCACGGCAATCTGGGAAATTCTCTCACCAGGCTGCCAAAATCCTTTAAAAGTTCCCAAATACTGTTACATACAAAAAACCTCACTTCACCTCTCTTACCTAATATGAAGCCTCGAGGCTTTAAAATTACACTTGACCTTAAAACCTAGTATTTAATGTAATTTAATGGAAATCCTGTAGGAAAGCCGGAAGTTTACCTCTAGGACTAGAGGAAACGTTAACCTGCTTATCATGAGAAAAAGAACATAGGTATCAGAGCAGCGTATTTACAGCAAACTATCACCCAACACAGGACAACACAGCACTGTACAGAAACTTGCTACAAACGGGAGTACCTGTTAATACGAACGTATTCAAAACATCGCTAGTTTGCTGTCCCTGGTTCAGAAGCAGATACCTGTCAACTGTCAAAGGCTTTTTATACTCCATAATCCATCGATCTTTTCATTGATCATCCACATTCTTTTGTGTAAGTCTTCTACAAAAGTGAGCAGGTAGAAGGCTCACTGTGTGTGGGAGATAGTTAATTAGAACAAGTGTGTCCTTAAGACATTACAGAAAGGTACTTCAGGATAATTTATAGGGCCACAGTAAGGTCATTTTTTAAATTAAGTCTAAATTATCAGATATTTACCATTTCAACAGAGACCAAACAGAGAATTATGATTATTAACCAAGTGAAAAAAGCAGATAAAGCCCTTTCACAATGAAGGCTCTCATTTCACACTCAGCCCAGTTCCTCTGCTACAGTACCTTACGTGCAGAGATAACTGAACATTTTCATTTCCCCCATCCAATTCAGATACCATATGCATACATAGATAGGATACAATATCCTCCACACCTGTGAACTGCTACATTCTGTAATTAAGCTAATGAGCATGATTATAGGTCAGATCTGATGTCTAGAACCAGGCTACATAAGATGATTTTGTCAGTGTTTTCAAAACTTGACCTATATTATAAATGTGCACATACAATCTTATAACACTGGCAGAAGCGGGCCATCAATCATTAGATTGGATAAACACCAAACAGTATACTCAAAAAAAAAAAAAAGAGACATGTCCCCCAACCAAAAAAGCTGATATTTATTTAGGCATGCATTACTGTGCTTAGGAATTAAGGATCATGATTTAAAAAAATAAATAATCAGAAAGCAGCTCTGACGCAGGCAGCCATTTTTACACTGAAGTGCAAAGCAAAGGCCAATGCTCTCACACTTAGACAATTACTTTTGAGCATGGCTATCCAAAACACTTGCGTATATAATACTTCTCAAAATATTATTGAAGTAAGGAGCACTTCTTGGCTCCTTTCACCCTGCTGTTTTCATCCATACAGAACTACAGACTCCATTTTAAGTTAAAGGTGCTACAATCCTAGAGAAGTAGACAGAATTTGCCAGTTCTTTACATTGAACGATGCTGGTGCCAAAAACACACACACAGAATCGGCTCTCCTGGCATGCTGTTATAGTTAAGACACTTGGGATATTCATCCTTGTTTCTCCCCGTACCATTATTACACAAGGCCCATCTACTTCAAGCTGAATAACATACAGCAAAATTTCAAGAGTTTAGTATCTAATTTGTACACCTTCCCACTCTTCTCCCATCTTAAATTTTGATTATTTGAATTGTCAGGTGCACAGGCAGGCTGCTTGCTTTGAAGCATGTGATGCCTGTTCTGCAGACAGACCTTTGTTTGGAAGCAATGAAGCAACAGCACATACTGCATTCTTGAACCAGCACAATTCTCTACACCGTTTTCTAGCATCGCATATGGAGACCACTTCTTATCACCTTTATCTACTACTGTTGATCAAGTTTGTCTACTACTGTTTCTGTCTTAAAATATAGAAAAATCGAATTGGAATTGACTTCAAAAGTTTTACTTAAAAGTTCATTTGCACATGGAGAAGGCAGGCTTAACTCCTTTGCAGGCTTCATTTAGCTGCACATTGTTGTACATACTATGATTACTATATGAGAAAACCGATGTCATTGTCAAACATTTCTTAAAAGTTCAGAGTATGTAAGATACCCCCTTCTTTTCAGCAACCCTATCCACATAAAAAGATCACCATCAAAAGTTCAATGTTTACTACACTAGAAATATAGTATCACAAACTCAGAAATTATACCTTTAGGCAAAGAAGTCACAATTAGTAAGTATTTAGTGTTAGATCTTTTATGAGCAAAGATGTTTTAATGTGTCACATTTCAAGAGCATGAATCTTTCTTTACAAGAAAAGAAAAAATCACTTCATAGATTTGGAGCTAGAGAGGTCCACAAGACGTTCTGCAAATTAAAAGTGCATGGAATACATGCATCATCCTTCACACATAAAATATTCTGCAAGAGGATTGAGAACACAGTAAGTGTTAAACAATATTTAGAGTTAAAAGTACCTGAAAAGAATCTCTCCTTGGAGAGAGAGATTAACTGAACATCCTCCTGGACAGCTGTGCAAGTTCTCAACAAATGCTTTTCTGTACAAGTGGTTTAAAAAAAAATCACACAGCAAGTTCTGGAATATTCAAAACAATGATTTGATAGATCAAACATTCTACAGATACCTCAATTCCATTATTACTTTGTTACAAACAGTTACCATGGCCTAAGCACTGTGCATTGGTGCTCAGATTCATGGCCTCATCCATGCAACATTATCTGTCTCAAGAGATCAAACTTTAGCTCTTGTACTAAAGCCCAAATGAGTAGCTGAATAAATTCAGCACCTTTTCCGGCACTGAACCCCTTCCCTCCCATGTAACTTGACTCATTCAAATTTCAGATATTAAGTAGTAGACTTATCAAAGAGAGGTCATGTATAAACAGCACAGTCAAAAGCTACATCAGATGTAGGGAGACTAGTGGTTGAAAAATGTGTTGAGCATCCTTGAAGGCAGAAGTTTCCAACACCACTGCTAGAGAGAAAGGAAAAAGATTAAAATGAAATTAAAAAATTAAGTTTGGCATTTCAATAACTGTGTTTTGTCATTCAATATAGAATAATGCAAAATAGTTTATTTATGCAGTGATGAGGGAAACTTGAGAGAGAAACTAAGTCATCACCTGTCCCTTGAGAGATCAAGTCCAGAAGACTGGTATTTTAAAACTTAGCTTTTCCTAGCCTAAAAAACCAGCTTTAATGTGTAAGTGCTATTCGGTAGTATTGTCTAAAACCAGAATTATATTTGCATCTTAATATAGGTGTGCGTGTTGGAAATTCAATAGCAATAAAATTGAGTTGAAGAAAACCACACTGCGTAAAAACTATCTGGAGCTACACACTGGCTAGTAAACCAAATTAAGACAGAAAGGGTGGAAGTTTTTAATTTACCTACTGAGCTGCATACAGACCCTATTCTATAACTATTCTGTGACTACTAGAAAGCAGGCAGAACTATGACTAGACTGATTATTAGCAGTTATCTGACCAGACATAACTGGTCTGAAAGGGAAACAAGAAGCTTAGCACATCATAAATCATTTCATCCTTTTTCCTATGAACAGTTAGGAAGTTACATTTTCCTCTCTTCCATTCAATGAGCAACAAACCTGGTTAAATTAAGAGGATATTGAATCTACAGCCATCTTAACCAGGCAGATATTTAGAAGGACACCATTAACTCATCTACCACCATCATCACCTGTTCACTTAAATCATAAATGCAGTAGTTTCTTCCACTTCATCCACGCAGAAGTGTTCCTCAGAAAGGAATTATAACGCAGAAACAAATATCCATCCAGATGGACTTGACGGTCTAACACTGACAGCCTACTGACAGACATAACGAAATAGCGAAGATGCTCCACGATTACCAGTATGGCACAGCAGCCAGTGGAGTGAAACGTGAGCCCTTCCAAATCTGAGCTAGCAAGGGAAAAAAAATTACTTAAAGTTTTTATAACAGTGAGTATACCTTGCAGTAAATATACTCTTGCATCTGGCTACTATATTTATTATTAAGATCCATCATTTTCACATGAAGTTCCTTAAAGAAGTAGATACTATCATTATCAAAACAATAGTTTTCTTCCAGCAGTATCTGATGATTAAATGACTGAGCTTTATACATGTCATTGTGTATAATTAGGCTACAGTAATCAAATTCTTTCTGAAAAACCCTACCACTAAGATGACACCACCAAAGCACGCAGGCATTGCAGGCTCAAATCTGTTTGACACACATGTAACACCTGTTCACAATGACAGAACAGCATGTAAGCTTGCAGAAATACCCTCCTATCTAACTCCATTCTATCACACTTGGGGTTTCCCAGCTGTTGCCTGTCAAGTTACTTCCATGTCCATGCACATAAACTTAATGAATACTGAATGTAGTTTTGTGGAGAGAAAAGACTAAAATTTACACACATCCTAGACTGACACTTGCTCCTTTTATAAGTATGCATATAAATCTGCTTTGGGTGAACTCATTCAATAGGAACATTTTAATTTGTTCCTGAAACTCCTGACCAAACTTAGTCTTCTCTGGTCCCTCACCCTAAAAACAACTTCCCATTCATCAAGCCAACAGATGTTAGAAATACGAATGTGCAAAAGACTTCTAAAACATTGGCTTCCTTTGTGAAAAGATCATTTCAAATAAGTGTAATCTATAAAAAGTGCAATCTTCCTTCCTGGAAAGCTAGCTACTGCCATGCCGTGGTAGCCTGACAGGCAGGTCAGAACCAGCGGCAACCCTAGGCCCTTGCAGTGGAACTCAGTGCCAAACCCAGAACTTGGCTTAAATGCTGTATTTAGACCTTGACCAATTAAGTCACAGTATTACCATCACATCAGAAAGGGGTCTAAATACAGCTGCAACTCAAGCTCAACATTCTTATCAGTAAGAATAATTGAGTAAATCTATACTGACCAAGTGAGTTAATTTTAGTAAAAAAGTGACCACCTTTACTGACTACACTTCACAGGCTAAAACTATGTGGCTAGCCACAGATTCTGCTTTCTATTTTTCCTGTGCGTTGTTTTTCTTTTTTGCCCAACAAGTTAGCTGAAAACTAAAAGCAACACAAGAAATGCATACACACAGATTACACTTTCAGAAATTCTTTCGTTTCTGCCCACTAGAATATAACTGGAATAACTGACATGTCTTGACATCTGCTTAGGAACACTTGTGACAGGTAAAATAACGCTTATTATCTACAGGTATCCTATCCAGCACCTGTCTTCCTAGTCATCACTATTTGTGAAGTGCACTGTTGCTAAATGAGCTATTTACAAATGTAAACTATGTAATTAAAGTTTTAAAATAAATAGACAACCTTTACATTAGGTAGCAACTTGACGACAAGCTAATAGATCATCCAATTACATCTTTCAAACAAAATGATCTGTGTATGCTGCTCAAATTTCTTTTTTTTTTTTTTTTAAATGAAGAAAATCCTTGGCTCACAATCTATTCTGCAAGAACTTCCTTGGTTTTCTTCCTTTACACTGGATAATTGTGTAAAAATTCCTTAAGTTTTGTTGGATAGTCTGTCATCACTCCAGTTGCTCCCAGATCAAATGCCCTCTTGTATTCTTGTTCTTCATTCAGTACCCAAATATACACCTATGAGATGGGACAGAGACACAAATTATTACAGGAAATACTCCAATTAAAAAAAACAGGTGACTTTTGACCTAAATTGTTTCATGTGAGAGAGATGATGCCACATATAGTTAAAATGATAAATGATTACACTGCGATGCTAAAGACACGCACACAAACATATCCAGTTTCTTCCCCCTTGCCCTCCAAAAGGGGGCATTTTCTAGTGGTGACTCCAACTCCACTTTGTTACCTGAAACTTCAGATATCTCCAAAAGTCAAAGTATCATTTTGTGAAAAGCCCAAAATAGGCAAGAAGTTTAGCAGATTGTGTAAGCTTAAGCTTGAAGTAGGGGGAAAAAAAAAAAAATCTTAAAGGTAATTTAAATTAAAGAGTCTTTTTCCAAGAGTACAATTCTTCCTTTACAGCTACAGAACTGCAAATATATCAGCATAAGCTATTGCTCAGGAACCAAAAAGCAAGTCCTAGCAACACAACAGAACATGTTGGGGAGAACATGAACCCATCTTAAGGCCATATCTGGCTGGTTCAAATTCTCACTAGGTTAAAAGCATGTCTCCTTTAGCTTTGCCACACTGTACCTGAATGCCCCGAGCAGTGAGGTGGTCAAAAAGTGCTTTCCGCATTAGCAATCTGCAGGAAGGAGAAAGATATTATTTAAGAACTTGAAGCATGTAAGAAATTTTCAATGTCTGTTGATGTTCTGTAATAAATTTTCCATAGAGCATTTAGATTCAATGTTTTCCACAAGAAAGTGATTAGAAGCCTCATTATAGAAAACTTTTAATTCAAGCAACCCAAGACTAGTTAACACAGATACCCAGAAATTTGCATTAGCTATGGATATTTATATTAGCTCTTCTGAAGACTAAATCCAGCAGATTCCTCCTTCGTTGTACAGGTATCCTGTACCATGTCCGATGAATCAATCCCTTTGTTTTCAGAAGAGATTTTATTCTTCACACCAGAAGACATGAAAACTCTACTGGCCGCTCAAGAAATCAAACAAACAGATGTCAGGCACAGAAGTAAGAGCCAGGAGACACTTACTGCAATCACGTTCAACCTCTGAATGCATATGACTAAGTCTCCTCTGAAGCACAGATATTCTTAAAATGCAAAGTGTTCCGTGTAAGCCAAACATTATCTCCTCTGACAACATTACGAAACAGTCACAGTTCCACAAAACGTGAAAGCCGCATTCTGTATCTACTTGCATGCTAATTAACAGAACACACTTAACGACAGAAACTAAATAGACTAAATTGGAATAATGCCCACTGTTACTGCACTTCAGTATGTTTCAGCGTATGAAAAATAAAAGCATACAAGAACACCTACGTAAGATTTGAATATGATTTATGCTGCACTGACAAAAAAGCTAGAGGAAACTGAAAAAAATTACAACATAACAAGTAGCTATAGCTAGTCTTAGTTGCTTGACCCGACTGTTAATACATAGGCAAAATATAAATAAAAATTTAATAAGATTAAAATCTTACGTGTCAGCTAGCCAGATAATAAATTTTTGGCTTCTTGTCATCTTCTGTGGTTCTTTCAGCCTGTTGAGGAAGAGGAAACAAAAAACTACCAGAGCACAGATTAAAATATTATTTGAGATGTTCTTGCAGTTTCTCAAATTAGCACAGTAATTTCACTAAGACAGTGACTTAGAATTAGGTTACACAAGAGAAATTTGCTACATCTAAGAGAAGCAGCAGAGAGGGGTATTCAGCAGCATTTGGAGTATGAGTACGAGAAGCAAAGAGCACGTGAAATCTCATATCCACCCTATTACTGACTTGCCTCTTGGCCTTATTCAGACTAATCTGTTCTCAAGAAAGAGGGAGAAACTGCAAGAGTTAGTTATTTGTACAGCACTGCTACATATTACTATCTAGACAGCATCAGCACAAGCTGCGTTGTAAAGGCAGCTGCATGGAGGCGGCATTTACAGGAGATGCTGTAAACAGGTAACACTGATATACACAGGCACCCCACACTAACAACTGAGTAACTCAGAGCTGGCTAGAGACAGGTTAAATACAGAGGAGCAGAAAATTTGCATAGCTTTCTCTTAGGAATATAAAAAAGTGCCTAAGCTAACAAAACAGTATCCTCAGCCTGAGGATACTGACTAAACCAATGCTCAAGCTGGCATTATCATTCACTTGCTTTACTATCATTTCAGTGCAGCACCCACTGACGGACTCTAACTCACTTGAGGATAATTGAAGGCATGGGAATTTCCAAGAATTCTTCCTTGAAAGGAATGAATGGCAGCAGACCAGTGTAGAACAGGCCAAGAAGCAGGAGGACACGTTGCAAACAGAAGATGATGGGAATGTCAGCATTCTGCAGGACCCAGGAAAGAAAGATTCTAAATTATCTTGGTAGCTTGTTGAGTCTGTTGCAATTAAATTTACTCATCAATGCATGTTTAAAGTTTAGCACTTGCACCTAAAGATTAGGCTGCCAACTGTTTATGATATGCCTGCCACTGAATTTAAATTACTCTTTCTGGTAGCTTGTAATCCAAGCAAAAGTTTTACACAATTTGAAGGGGCATTGGTACCTGAAAAGGTAAAGTTTCACTGGTCACAGTACTGCTTTTGTTACCTGCCTTCATCACCTTTCCACACCGCATGACACTATGCAGCATTTTGTCTTAGACTAGTATTACCGCAAAGAACAAGCTGTGCTTTAGCACAGGACTTGTTACAGTTTGATATCAGATCAACTCACTTCACAACACATTTTTAAAGATGCTGGTTTATGAATCAAAATATTCGGGCATTAATGCTACGAAAATGAACAAATGTAACTGCTGTTCCAGTAGGAATTGGTGTGTTGTCCCACACAGAATAATAGCTGTACTCTCAGCTAGATCAATTTCACTCAGGTGCACACCTCCCGCGGACTAAGCACAGTTTTAATTTAATTCTAAATCGTACAATTCCTCAGCACAAGAAGGAATAGAATGTATAGCTGTAAACCAGCTTTATACCAATATAACTGTGTGTCAACTAGCAGCCACATCCATTATTTTCATAAAAAGAAACAGACAACAAGCAATCCTTAGAAAAACTGCTTTTGTACCAGACGAATGATGTGCAAAACAGGCTCTAAGAATTCCTGGCGTTCTATATTTTATAGAAGAATAAAAGGTGATTAAGTTTAATTCCTCAAGTATTTTATTGCAGAGTATATGGGTGTTAACTGTGCTTGATTTATTGTAACAGTGTAGTAAGCAGAATACAATCTAAGTGCAAAATTTCTCATCGCGTCTGAAAGTCTGGCATAGCTGGCCAGATCTTGCTTTACAGGGTGCTTTTCTGTACGTTTTGTCACCACGCAGTAACAAGCAGGCAAGAACGGAGCTTAGCTGGGCTGATTCTTACCTCCTTAAGACACTTTGATACAACCTCATAGTTGACATTCCCCCACACCGTCAAATGCTCTCGCTTATACTGACTCACCAGCTCTGAAACCTGCAATACAAAAAAGCAGAACCCTAACATGTATTCATTGAAAGTTATGTGCAGAATTATTTAACTGAAACTCTACTTGTTACTTTTCAACTACATTACAGAAAAGACAGTTCTTCTATACTCTCTCCCATCTTAAGATGATTGTGCTGCTTTGACTGGAAAGAAACAGGTGTTCAGGTCAACAGATTAAAAGACCATTATACCTACAAAAAACCCCAGATAATTTAAGAAAGCAAGATAGCGAAATAGTATCTGATGGAAAGCAGATTTCCTTTTCTGTAATGAACACTTATCTTTACACTGACACCATGTTTTTATGATGCTTTGGTAGACATTAGTCTGTAAGACGACCCCTCGTAGGAAGTACAAACCAAACGTGTCTAGCAGCATGGCATCAGTTTCATGTCAAGATAAAGGGTCAGTAAAGAGCTGTTTGCTGAATATCTTGCACAAGATCACTTCTGTGTATTCTGTATTACCTCATGCACGGAGCAAGATCTAACATGCAAAGGATGAAGCAGTGCAAGAACACAGATTTTAGTGTTACAGACTGCTAGCAAACCCAAGAAACTTTTCTTTTGGAATTTCAACATCTTTACATGACATTCACTCTCAGTTCAGCGCAGATTTTCATGTACCTTTTTGATCAACACATTGTTGTTCACTTTGATGTCAATGTTGACAGGAGTTTCTGGAAATGCCTCAAACACCTCTTTCAGGAGTGGAATACGGTTGTCTTTTCCCTCACAGTGACATTCTGGGGAAACAAGAAAGTTGTCACTGCTGTGACCATTTTTAATACACCACAGATAAAAGCTGAGATGTCAGAGCACTTGTTATCTTAAAATTAAAAAAAAAAGTTCCTAGAATTCGCACACTTTTAAACTGAAAAAAAAAAAATTACTCAGATAGTTGTTGTTAATTATGACAAGCTCACTTCCATAATGAAAATGCCCTGAGCATATTGCCCATTTAGGTTTGAACTTCATTAAATTCAGTCATTATTTAGCAACACTAGGAGTGCAGGCATCGTTAAAATCCTGAAATAGCAAACACGGGCTCGGTTACCACATACCAAATGCAATGAGATTAGTATGAAACAAGACCAAATGAGAAAAACTTTTCCTTCTAGGAAAATTTACTGGCGAAGCATAATGAGTAAAGAGAACAGAAGGCAACCCCCTCTAAATTTTGTTGTCTGAAACTGCTTGTGGCTCTAGGGAATTAACTGAAGGCTCTTGCCATCTCTTTGTATTACTGTACATAAACAAAAGATATATACATGTGAAAACAACACATCATGGATGTCATCTTGGTGCCTTTTAAGTATTTTGCAATTTTAAACAAACATTTAACACAAAATTTGCTTGCTGGGCAATTCCCATGCGGA
>WAAD01001391.1:236781-274211 GCA_013389945.1 Fregata magnificens
GATCTAAAAGACAGAAATGGTATGGAAAACCTTTGGGGCCTTCAGCCACGTCCACCTGCCTCTCTTCTGCAGAACAGAGGTAACTGTACATCACATATCAAATGATTTCATTCCAACCTGGAAATGTCTCTGAGAATGCAGTCCCAGAGTTAGAAGCAGATTTGAGGAGGGGAGGGGGAAAAGAGGATGACAAGCAGTCCTTTTCATTGGTGGCTAAGCTTCCATATCCTCATCTGTGCTCATCAGTATGCTGCATCTTACTGCCTGCTCTATCACATTCTTTGTCTTAATGATTGACCTCAGATTGAGAACGCCGGATGACTCAACTGAAAACAGAAGCATGTATCAAGGAGGGTCTTTTCTTGGGGGATGCAACTGAACTGGCTGGCTGTTTTGTGCAGCAACATTGTAGAGAGAGAGTTCATGCAGTTTCTTTGACTACAAGCATGGGAGATGAATGAAAGGCCCTTTTCTAGAAGGGGTTA
Organism: Fregata magnificens; assembly: GCA_013389945.1. NCBI lineage: Eukaryota > Metazoa > Chordata > Aves > Suliformes > Fregatidae > Fregata > Fregata magnificens. The sequence continues at coordinate 237,267 of WAAD01001391.1, forward strand.
GCACCAAAAGGCAAAACAACGCAGAACAGCTATCTGCTGAGAAAGCAGTTACACCTGTGGCTTCACGCAGTTTGTGGTTGAGAGTACTAGGAGCACAGTGTATACTAACAAGAAAATAAATCCTGGAATTTACTTCTGTGTGAAAAAGGCATTTAAAACAGAACTAGAAAAATGTGTGTAGTAGTAAGGCTGGAAAAGCACATGTAAGCGCTTGTGGAAGAAAAATGGATTAAAATGTCAGGAGCCAAAAATAGTGATGGTATTTAAATAATTGAAGACTTTGAAGAGTATTTGTGGTTCAGTTAGGACCTTTCAACCAGAAATAGCAATTAACCTCGTATGCAGCAAAAGCAAGATAGCTGGCAATGCTGGCACCTGTGGCTATCACTGGAGGTTGCTCGTTTCTCTTTGTTTTACTAGTGAAGAATTAAAATTAAATCAAACCTCAGTAATACATTTATTGTGATTAACGCTTATTTGGAGCTAGCTGGCCCACTACCGCAACATCCTATTTCAGGTCATTCTGAAACAACCATTTGGTGACTTAATAGAACAGAAGAGAAATAATGGTCCATCTGCTACAAATAAATGCTTGCTTTTGCTGCAACAATGACATTGGTGTTATTGAATCTAAAAGCTAGCTCAAACTATTTGTTCCTTTGTGATTAGCTTTTTAAATGTAGTCACATAAACAGTCAGATGAATTTTCAGCTGAATGTAATCCATATTTCCAAAAATGGAAGTCACTTCCATAAGTATGAAAAGGGGAGGCAGCACATGAACTGTAAGTCTTGGCTCTGGTTTGCCTGGAAAAAGGCCTAGACAAAAGAACCTTAAGAGAGGGCACTGCACTTTGTGCTGTACCGCTTGAGCAGGATTAAGTGCCCCGGTTGTGTTGAATGGCTTCCTGGTCATCTTTACCTACGGGCTACACAGCTGAAATGACCTGTTTTGCTGAGGTTCCCTTAAGGTTCAACTGTTCCCAGAGCTTATTCAAGTCAGTTAACTAAGAGAACGCTGCTGTTAACATTTGGAGTTTGCCAGACTTCACCTCCTCAGGTGAAGGTTTCCAAGAGCCACTTGGCTTTACGGGTTTGAACAGCTGAATTTGCAGTGAAACACTTACAGAATTTATAACACTTCAAGTAGACATCGAAGTTGATCTAATTCTGGCTGAGCAGCATGTAGGCTTACTCAGGTATTAGCTCCTGGACCTGATCTTGTGGTGTTTGGTACTTAAGGGAGTTCCTTCCCTAGTTTCAGATTTCTTTGAGTTCTGTGTGTTAAGATGATGTGTTGGTGGTACAAGAATCCTATACACACACTCTCAACAAATTCTATAAAAGCATGTAACAAACTTGACATAAACTGGCAACCAGGCTTGTGAACTCAAGCTTCTCTGGCAATACAGAGCAGTGGCTCAGTTGTCATCAGAATTCATGCAGTGGTATTGGGAGCCTTGGTTCTTCCAGGGAGCAAGTTTTGGGGCCGCCTTCCATGGCAGGCAGGGAATGACAGTCTGCTGTCCTGGTAGCTGTGCAGTGCTTGCAACCTAAATATTACGGTGCCATACCAGGACAGAAGAACGTCTCTCTAGCCCTCATTTTTATAGAAGGGCAAAAGGTAGAATTCTTACAGCTGTTAAAAATAGATGTCTGTTTTTATTTGAGAACAGTTTTACTTACCTGTTGCGTTCTTTAACTTTTCCTTTGGTAAAGCATCATCCTATTCTCTAAAAGATCGAGATCAGCGGAGACACCAGGCAATGTGGCGTGTGCCACCTGACTTGAAGATGCTGAAAAGACTTAAAACTCAGATGGCTGAAGTTCGAAGCAAAATGTCTGATGTAAAAAACCAACTATCAGAAGTGAGAAGCAGCAGTGCTGGCTCATGTGATGGACAGCCCAGCTTCTTCTCCATTGAGCAAGGTGCTTTAGCTGCCTGTGGAACAGAAAGCTGCAGCAAGCTGCAAGAAATAGGAATGGAACTACTGACAAAGTCTTCAGTAACCAGTTGTTACATAAGGAATTGTAAGTGCATAGAAAAGTGGGGGGGGGGGGCTGTATAGGAGGTTTATATGTCCAGGCATCTGGAAATAGACCTTTTGTAGTTACTCATACTCAAGTTCAGCTGTAAGAATCCAGAAACGTAAAACTTGCACTGCCTTTGAGTAAGTAAATGTTACTGAAACTGGTTTCAGCCCTTCTTGGTAAAAGCACCAAAACTTTTGCTCCACAACCAGTAGCACACCTAAGGCAGTGAGAATGTTCTGAAGTTTAATCCAGTACCAAACTGATCCTGGCTGAAGGTCATTTCTTGTTGATTGCTGCTCTGCATCTGGCCCATCTGTGAACTTGAGGATGTTTCATGGTGCTTGCCAGTGAAAAAACTGAAAAAATTCCAGACTTGCTATACTTTAGTAACTTGAAATCTTGCTAAAATTCAAGTAAGCCAAGGTTCTCTCTGGAGAGACTTTGCCTTTGAAAAGTGACTCCTTTCAAAGAGGTGCCTGTGTATCAGTCTGTTCAGGTACTGTCACTGAGTTCTCCTGGCAGCACTAGTAAGCCAGTGTGGAATCTTTTGGGTAGCAGCATGAAGGCTGTGCAAGTGCTTTGTTGCTTATGATCCTGAATAAAAGCGCTTGTTAATCCTCTCACTTCCCTGTTGCCGGGGAAGGATGATTTTCTAGACTTCTGGGTTCTGATTCAAGTTTGCATTTTGGAGCCAAGATGAGTAAGAACTATATTATAAACATGAGTGGACTGAAGAACTGGTAGAATAGTTCTGTTCCTCTCCATCTCCTTCAATACTGACCTGTAAAACAGGGCTTTTGCAACTCCAGCAAAGGTCTGTTTAGCATTTCATCGCTTTCACAGAGCAGAGGATTTCTCCTCTGATGGTACACATTAGGAGAAAGAGTTGTGTCTTAAAGTTTGGAGCCCTGAATTGTGCCATCAATAAGCCATGGAAGGATCAAGCCACTGCGTTGGATGTGCTAGCTTTTGTGTGTTGTGTGGTTTTTAATACCACCTCTTGCCTTAGCAAATGCCTCATCCTTCAAAGGTTACTAAGGCTGTGGGCAGTCACTTCATTCTGCATTGGAATGAGAAGAACAGGCTCAGTAAAACAGGAGCAATCTTCTGACTTGAATCCTAGATCCTCCACCTTTATGGGGTGTGGTGACAGCAGAACTTCGTATTTTGCTGTTCCAGTTACCACTCCTGCATTCCTCTACCTAGAGGAGTTTCTGTAGCAGGATCCGCACTGACACATGCTCAGAGAATGGTTAGTTTGGGAAGTGGTAAACAGTGTGAGTCCCGTAACCTGCCTTTCACTCCTGCTTTCAAAGTCCTTTGTTACATTGGACTTTGAATTTAAGAGCTGAACGGATGGTTTTGCCTATCCTTGTCCTTCATACTTTCATGATGGCTGAAGCAACCTGGATGATGGCTTCCTGAAGGATGTCTTAGTGTAAGGCAAGTGAACATGACGTGTAGTCTTGGCTGCATCCATAGTTAGCTGAGCTTCCCTCCAGCCCACATCTTTGACAGGAAGGGTGTGGAAGGAGTTTTGTGCAGGATTGGGAGTTACTGGGGAATGAGACTAATATGGAGCTTAACTTTGCTTAAAACAAGCATAAAGACAGAATACTGCAGCAGTTTGATTGAACACTTGTCACATCTTAAAATATTTTTGCAGCTGCAAGCAAGAAAAGTAATTCACCCAAACCTATTCGCTCTGGAGCAGCAGGTAGTCTGTCTTTACGAAGAGCTATGGACTGTGGGGATAGTAATCTTCGTTTAAAGGGAGATGGTCAAACTTCTGAAGGTAAACAAGATCATCTTTACTTGTGTGATGTGATGCATCTTAGCATCTGTTGTACAAAAGCTTTTCAAGAAGTCTTTTACTTGGCAACTGACGTTTCCCTGAAATGTGGCTGGATCCTTTCTCAAATCTAGTTAACGTTATTGTACCAGTGCAGACCTTTGATAGCTGATGTGCTGTGAAACAGTGCCACACAGCTGACTTAACAAATACATGCGTTACATGTTACTTCTGGTCTCTCTGAAGGTGTTGCAGGAGCTAACTATAGCAAAAAATCATAGATCAAAAAGTACTGACCCAGGCTTAAATTGTAATTTGAGTTAAAGGGAATTCAAGAAAACTCTGGATAGATGTGATGAAAGAATTGTATGATATTGCTTCTCCTGAGTTTTACAATGCCCTTCCTTAAGTGGTAATGAAATTAAATACCTAACACAGGAATTGGTATTTTGCCCCTCTCAAGTGTTCAGAGAAGGAATGGAGTATCGCGATTGTTTTCTTCTAATGCTAAATAGATACAGGCGGCTTGGGTGAGAAACTGGAAAATACCATAAAGTCATTACAGGGTGTAACTGTAACCTTTGTGCCCAGTTGCACCCTTGTCCAAGACTAGAAAGGCTGCTTTACTGCAGCCAAACGACTTTGCATCTATAGCTGGGAAAAATGACAGTGAAGAGGGCGTCTGTGTTACTAGAAGATAAGTAGAAGGTAAGTTTTAACTACACAAGATGGGGAAGGTTTAATCTGTACTTACCTGAGTCTCCCATCAGAAATGGCAGCTGAAACGGAAGCTCTGTGTGTTTAGAGTGGATATCAAATGGTATGTGTTGCCCATATGTTGACTTGAAAATGTAAGGTTTTAAGAGTGAGGGTGGGGAAGGTGTGCTTGTGCATACACATGTTTGGAACCAAACTGGTGATGTAAAGCAATTGGACGTTTAGTCTTTTGAAATAAGGCCGGATGTGCTTTGAGTTTCTCTCCCTCTTTTCTCAGGTGGCATAGGGAGCTCAAAGTTGAGCAGTCGGCATCACTCTCCCAGGCCCCTGGCTAACAGCAATGCTTCTGAGGCACTGCCTAAGCCAGAGGAAAGACCTTGTGAAGGTTCAGATTCTGATGTGGGAGTTTCTGGCTTAAATGGCTTAGCTGCTGTAGAGAAGACCAGAAAAGTTGGTGCCCTAGGGTAAGGGTTTTATTCTTTTTTCCCCTTGTTATCTCCTCCCCCCCCTTCCCTTGATCTAGAAAGAAAAAATACCAATCTACTAAAACCAGGTGCTTGTAGCGTGGAAAAGAAGTTACTTTGAAGTTTACTTGGTTGCTGCTGTTCCCTCTGGATATCAATTTTTGGGTTTATAACTAGGTTACAAGTCATCTTTTCTTCTGCTTTTTTAATTTTTTCTTTTATTTTGATCAGCTGTGGATGGAGTCTGAAACTTTGATTTGAAAGGCAGGCCCGGTCTGTTTTCCCACTATTCCTTGCAAAATATCCTCTCACTGAAAGTTAGCACTTTTGATTTCCTCATTTAAGACAGTATTTTTCACTGTGACTCTACTTTTCAGCAATTTCGTAATAATTCCCTGTTGGCTAACTAAGCTAAGTGCAATGGAGTACTCAGGTTATTTTTTTCTAAATAGCAAGAGTCACCATTTTTGGAAAATACTCATTGTAAACTTTTCCAGGTTTATTTTTTAAGATTTTAAATACTTCTAAATCAATCAAAGCTGGAAGTTTAACTGGATATGCAAGAGCCGCAAGCAATGAGTAAAACTAGATGTGGCACTAAAAGGATCTGTTTCCGTAGCTGGATTAAAGCTGAATTTGTAACATGGGTTTTTGTATTTCTCCTAATTTCTTTCTTAAGATCAAATTCTAAAGGATGTCGTACAGAAGGAGCACAGGCAGGTGGTCTGGAAAACAACTCTGAAACCGGTGAACTGCAGGGTATGCTTTCTGAAGGTGCTTCTGCAGGGCCAGAAGAAGGTAAATCGGATGTTGTAGAGGGCAAATGCAGTGTGACAACACTGCAGTCTGTGATGATCCATTTCTGTAACGGAAATAGCTCGAAGGGGGAGCAAAAAGAGGAAAGAAAAAAAACCAAACAGCAAACCCCAAAACCTGTTTTCATGGCTGTTGAACTTTGCTGTAGCATTTGGCAGCTGTAGTATAAATCTGAATGAGGAGAGAACATCTCTGTGTCACTGCTGTCTGTGGAGAAATAGTGATGTTCCGATGCAGCAGGAATGTGAAGACCCAGCAGATAATGTTAGATGGTGCCATCTATTTCTCTGGACTACTGGTTGCTTTTTGTACCTCTTGATATGTCTCCAGGTCTTTGCTTGGGTGTTCAGTTGCATGGCCTTGAAAATAATTTCTTATCTAATTAAAATAGTAGCCTGTGACCTTGGCTTTTAAGTGTTCTGCCTTCAGGGGTAAACCACATTGGTAACTACCTCCACGTCCGCACTAGAATCTCTCCAACATTTCATTCGTGTCGGGTGTTGTGGTACGTAAGCCAGTTTCCTTAGAGACTTGGAGGAAACTTTTCCCCCTCCCTTCCTGCATCCTTTCCACGCTGGAAAAAGAATATTATTGCCTTTTTTTTTAAAGTCCACGTAGAAGAGTTTTTCTTATCTTGCTAAAACTCTCCTGCCTTCCACCCCTGCACTAATTTGAATTTCAATGACTGAATTGTAGTGCAAAGCCTATATTAAGGTGCCAGCATCCATCTCTATCTGCAGTGTGCAGTATTGTGTAGGAGTTGGCATTTACAGAAGGTCTCTCAGTGACAAAACTGAATTTCTGCTCTTAGTCACTGCAGCGTGATCGTGATGCGCTCCCGCAGCTCTCCTATTATAGCAGAGAGCCTAATAGGAAAATGTTTTAAAACCCGAAATACTTCATTGTTAAAAACCCCGGGAAACAAATATTACAATTTTTTTCCTTTCAGAGGAAAAGCTACAGTAGACTTGGCACCTCACTTAACTACTTGCTTTTTCTTAGCAATGAATATTAGCTCTTGAGAAGTAAAAGAACAGAGCAAACCCCTTTTGTCATCTACAAAACTGTACAAAAGGGAGGGTTTTGACTGCTGTCAATGCACACTCAAAGTCTGGCAAAACAAAAGACGCCACCTTGATTATCAACAGCTATGGTTCTTTTTTATAGGAAAAGCATGGGTTTTGTGTGCGAGACTTGAATAGAGTATTGCTACTTGAAGGGTCTGGTAGGTACATCTGCTCCACGGGTCGTACTACCTCTTAACTGTTAAAAAAGAAGCAACCTTTATTTTCTGTCCTAATTGTAGAGGTAGACTGAGCAGCTGTCAGGGGAGTGCGGCTCAAAGAGGAAGGAGCTGTGGACCCTGAGTCTGCGCTCAGCTGGTGACATGTTGGAACTGCGCCTCTTGAGCTAAGCTGCACAGCAAAATGAGGCTGTTTTCAAAGCCGGTACCCACTGTTCTGTCAAACTCTTCAGTGCTTTGGTAAATACATTTAGCTCTGAATGTGCTGCTTCTCTCTTGTTCTCCTGCCAGCTCTTGGTCCAACTTGGTATTGGTAACTCTTATGTGTGAAAAAGTTGAATGCCCCAGCTGCATAGGTCTTACTGCCATCACTTTTGCCTTGTGGTTTTTGGGTTTTTGGGTTTTCTTGCAGCTGGGGTATGTCAGAAGCATGTCCTTCATCTCCTACCAGGAATGAGCAGCGACAGTGACATTGAATGTGACACAGAAAACGAAGAGCAGGAGGATGCCACCTCTACCTCGGAGGGGTTTAACCATGCCTTCTCTGTCCAGTCCTCAAGCGAAGGTAGAGTTGACTGTGTGAGCCCACCTTCCCAAACGCTCCCGTGCGTCTGCCTCAGAGCTCCTGTGATGCAGAACGCTGCAAAAGCAGAGATCGCTGATGGTGCTGTAGAGGTATTAAAGCTCAAGCAAGCACCAGTAAGATTTGGAACTCCTCTCTTGAGATCCTAGTTAAAAACAGATCAAAACAAGAGAGGGGAACTCTTTCTAGCCTTCAGAAGTCAGTTTAGGTGAGTCTCCTGGGGAAGTGTTGGAAAACCCGTAGCTCTAGTTCTTCTGAATTGGAACTCCCTGTGTACCGGGATCGGCACTGCGAGTCGGCTGACTTCAGGGAGGTAACCACTGCCTTAGACGTGGATTTGCATCCTAATTGGCAGGAGTGTGCTTTGAGCACTTCAGTGCAGTGTCCAAAACTCACATTTCTTTGAAAAGCTTTAACCTTCTGATCAAACTAAAAGCTGTAAGGTGACAGCTGATGCTAGGTGAGGTCAACTTTTGGCCTGAATAAGCATCCCACGCAGCATCAGCAGCATGGCCTAACAACTCGGCTCAGTAATTGGAGTTTGCTGCTTTGCTGCGTGCCTGCAGCAGGCACTAAAACCTCACAGCTCATCGGAAGAATCAGAACATCGCTCACAACTGCTTGAGTTAAAGATATCTTAAATTTAAAACCCTGTGGCAGTCTTAACTCTGCGTCAAGCACATTGTGTACTGGTGTGTTAGGGATGAAGTACAACACAGCAGGCCTTGCAGGTGATGGAACGTTAACTTGCTGTGTTCCGATTGCTCATCTGGTAAAGGTTACTGGGTTTTTGTTTGGTTTGGTTTCAGCCTCGGAGCGGTGCTCAATGTTCCCAGAGGGCGATCAAGTCGGTCCTGATGATCTCGGCTTTGTTACTGGAGAAGACAGCACCAGGTAACTGTAACTGCTTGCCTTAGCTAGCCTCTGAGGTGGCCCTGCGGACGCACCTTTCCTGTACCGCTCCTCGAGCCGCAGAGATTAGAGGCAACGTTCATCTTATTGTGAGTAGACCGGCAGGTGTTCGCAGAGTCTAACGTGCTGCGGTCTGCCACTGTGAGACCAACAGCAGATGGGTGAGCCCCACTCTGCTTCCAGGTGGCTACTCGGCCTCCCCAGGGCTGTGCAGCTACCGGTGTTTTTAAGGCAGTCTTTAGAAATTACACGGTGCTGAGGGAGGGCTGGCTGAGTTTTGCATGCTTACGTAATCATCAATAGAAAACTCTGGTGGGATATAAGTACCTGGCTTAAAATTTTGATTCGTAAGATTGTGTTTGCTTGAAGCCTTAAAACTGTCCTGGTGGGAGGGTGTTCAATGAAAGCTGACTTTCTTTGGAGCAGGTAGAGAACGGGCTTGGGGCCTGAAGACCTGCCGGCTCGTGTCCCTGGAAGAGGTGCGTTTATTCACTGGAGCTTAGTCCAAGGCTGTTGTTATGGCTGTGTGCGCACTCCATTCTGTCACGTACCCTTGTGTGGTTCTTCTGCAGTTGTCTTAAACCTGTTACTGGGGCAAAAGGACCTCTGAAGGCATTACGCTAAAGGTTGCGTTCCTGCTGGCTCTGCTGGCTTCAGATGCTCTGAAAAAATGTCCGAAAGGTGCTGGAGCCCTGTTTCAGGATGCGTCCCCTATTGTGCCATTGGAACGACAGCGAATGCGTGAACGTCCTCATTTTAAACGCTATGAACCGATTGTGTAAGACTGCCGCATCCCGCAGATGCGATGGAGCGAGAGTTGGGGTGAAATAGCCGGCAGAGAAGTTGTTTTCCTCAGTCTGTGGTGTGGACCAACCGAACGCATTGCCAAACTCTTTGCCACTGTGTGTTGCATTTTGAGCTGCTAAACTACTTGTGAAGCTATGATGAAAGCCGAATACCTGGCTAGTGACAAAGCATGGATAACTGTAACCGGTAGCTGTCCTTGTCTCAGCGGGCTGTCCTGACGTTCATTTCTGTATGAATGTTCCATGGTGTAAGTGCTGTACAACTCGTAGTTTAAAACTGTTTGCACTTTGTTAATAAAATGAATGTTGAAATCTGGTGTGGAGTTTTAGCCTCTACCATTTTACTTACACACAAATGTCTGTCTATCTGTTAGGGTAAGCTGTACACTGCTGCCAAGCTGGACGTGCTCTGTCCTACTGAGCTGCTGTAATGCCTGACTGCTTCTAGAAGAACTTTCTCCTGCCATACATCTGTCACTTTTTTCCTGAATCGTTCAGTGAAAAGCACTTAAATCCATCTGGGGTTTTTAAAACTATGTTCATAGAAGCCAGACCACATGCTTACATCTCATCTATTCAAATCAATCAGACTTAAGGAGGAGCCACAGTTTTTACCCTATAAGTTGGGTCTTTGTACAGTAAGTCTCTGTATTTCTCAGTGAAAGGAAGGAGACAGAGCCCTGTGCTGCCTTGTGCACGGGTTGTTCCAGCTGCTGAGCACTGAAGGTGGCTATGCCAAGCTGCACACTATGATAGTGCATTGCAAGTGTTTGCTGGTGTATGGGACTGCGTGTTGGTTATTATCCCCAGCTCAATTAGCAGTAATCACAGAGCTCTGCCTCTTCAACAGGCACAGATGCTTTACTCTTAGTAAGAGGCCCAAGCTGAAGGAAATTACCCTGATTAGCCATGTGATCTGTTCTGGAGTTAGTGTCCAACCTTTGCAGGGACAAGAAAGGAGCCAGCACCATCGTGCTTTGCTCACCTAATGAAGAACTTACTTATGTACAGCTGGTTTTTAAACAAGAGGTAGGGAAGCAGGCTTGGAAGCCTTATTTATCTAATTAACTTTTACACTGTGCCATAACAGCCCCTTCCCCTTCTGGCTGTAAAACGGATCAGAGCAGGGCTGGGCCAGGCCCTGGGTAACTGCACCGCTCCCGGATAGGCCAGCGCTGAACAGCGTCATTTCTGTTACACATCACACAAAGGAACGCTGCTTTCACCACAGTAAAGAAAGACACAGTGCAGACATTGGTCGCTCTCTTTGCTAGCTCTCAAATAAACAGACTCTGAAGTGCAGTTTAAATTACTGTTTTATTAAGATATTGGTAAAACTTCAACAGTTTTTCTGTATAAACAGCTTTCATAAATAAAATATGGATGACTAATACATGGTTATAACTAAACTCGTATGTGAACTGTAGAACAAGATTGCAAATGGGAAGTCACCCAACACTGTTAAGTGGTTAGCTTTAATTTATTCACTCCATAAAGAACATGTTAGTTTCATGACCAAGATACACAGAAAGGTCAACGGGAGCACCCAGCGTCGCAAGTGACAACACGCCTGGCTACCTACACGAGGACTGGTGCAGGAGTAGAAGCGCTCGGGTGGTCTCAGCCAGCTTCCCCTGTTCTTGTTCCAAGATGTCTTCTAGCGTGAAGGAGAGAAAAAAAACCTCACAAAACGCAACGGCGACGTACAGTCGTCATACTAGACCCTAATAGGTGGGGTTCATTTTTTCTTTAGCATTAATGCTGGCAAGTATAGTGCGATCGCCTGATCGGCGAGGACTGGAAAAGGATATGAACATTTAAGTCAGAGGTTGTGTTAATGCTTCATTATTACTTATTGCACGTGATACAAGGGTAGGAAGTTTTCTTGCTGTGGCAAAGAGGATATGAATTAAAGAAAGATTGCCCTAAATTACGGGCATGAACAAAGCTGCAGTATCCCCCTCGATGGCTTTGTTTATGTGACTAGTGCCGAGTGAATAAATTGTGCTGAAACAGCCCCTAATTTAGACCAATCTTTCTCATTTTTCTTCCCGCAGAACATTGCCAGGGTCGGGAGGATTTAGTGAGGAGATAGTGGACCTGAACTACAGCAGCCACGTCTATAAACACAGAACTCGTTATGCCTCATCTTCTCTGCCCATAGGACGACGCATTTCTCACTGACACACAGTGTTCCGAAAACAGAGCGGAGTTTCTATGAGGATGCACCACTATAAATGTGGCATAAGTCTGCTTTGACATTGTCCTTCAGTGTTACAACGCGATCGAAATCAAATGCTGAATGGTTTTAGCTTGCAAGGACAATGGATGGCACTTCTAGGTAAAGAAAAGTTATATACATGCGTTTCCACCCACCTTTAGTGCAAATCGAAATGGGTTAACGGCTCCCTGGTCTGGTGGTATACTGCTCTCTGCAACGCAGGCGTTCCTCAGAGTTGCGCATTTAAAAAGCGTCCACAGGAAACGACCAGAGCGGGGATTGAGTGAATCCCGCCAGTACTCACAGTGAAGAGCTTACGAGCAAGTTTTGAGCAGCTTCAGACAAACCGCCTGGAGCCCATTTCTCAAAACCGACACTATTTAAAAAAAGAAACCTAAAAATGTTTTCACTACCTACCTCCTAGTCCTGCAAACACGGTTAACACGTCAACTGAAACTGATGCGGGTTGTGTTAACGCGGAAAAGGGATACTTCAGCTCTTTATTGGAAAGATTCGTTACACAAATTTCACCACCACTAAGATACACAATAAAAATACAAAACACAGGTCACAGACTGAATCTCAGTATCAACAGTTAATAAATACAATTAGATACTTCGATATTAGCCTAATATTTTTACATTGTCACCAGATAGACGATCAAAGTACGAGATACAGAACACTTAGATACCATTAGAGAGGGATTATTGCTTACGTTAGCAAGCAGCAGATAAGGGCACAGGATTTTGAACTGAAGAGAACTACTTCCTATCACCAGTGGCATTAAGAGAAAACACTGCATTTCACAAAGCACTGCTTTTTTGTCTAGTGTGTAGAATCAAGAGCAGCATATATCAGACCAATAACCACTACTTTTAATATTATAGAACTTTAAAGGACTTACCTTACAAATGGTTCTTACCTACTCTATAAATATGCATTTAGTGAAGAAATGAACACTTGCTATCTATACAATGGTTTTATCTGACCACACTGGAACTACGATGGTAGATTTTTTTTTCTCCTAGCAAGATAAATGGTATGAGTCGCAGAGTTATCATTTATGAATCCACACCTAAAAAGCTAGATCCTTCCCACCACAGCACACGCGCAGTCCAGCGCTCTTCAACTGCTCCTGCAGACTGGGAAGAAGTTTTATCATCCGTAATGGTTTGTCATTCTAATTTACTCAAACAAAGAATTGCACTTACACCACCTTTCTCTCCAAAGCACAACAGTCAGCTCCAAGATGGACTTTCAATGCGTCATTATTACTGTGAATAATTTAAAACAAAGGCACCGCAGCGATGCCCCAGAGTTGCATATTTTACCGTTTCATGGTTTCTCAAATTTCCTCAGCAAATCTGACTTGGAACATATGCTGCAGCTAAAGAGAATGATGACAACAGCTAAGGCTTACTAAGATGACAGATAAGAGCCAATGATCCCGTAAGAGTGAAAAAAAAAAAAAAATCTGAAAAAGATGGAAGGAATCTGAAGCCACACTCCAGCTCCTGGTTACTCACGAAGCCTTTTGCTATCCATCAGATTGCTTTTAAAATAGTGCATCAAAGATAGAAGAAGCAGAAATTGGCAGAATTCAAACCTTGCCATCTCATCCTGTTGAATAATCTCCTGACTACTTAATGTTAAAATACTTTGCAAATTCTAGCTAAATACTAATACCGTTATTAAATTGTTACTGCTAAAGTGATATGAATTGTACAATAAACACCTGCTAAAACTGACTTTATTCATACTCTTCCAAATGTCGTGTTGTAAAAAAGAACAGTAACAGGATGTGTATTTAGTAGAGCTGACGGGAATCATCTGCTTACTTACGTCCCAATTAACCACTCCCCTGAGGGTTTAACATCACCTCGGGAGTGGGGAAGAGCTGGTGGGTACTGTTTGTTTCCCAGTTTGATAAACAACGCTCTGCTTATGAAAATAAGGGCCACTGACATTCCTCACTTTCCTTTCTGAACCCAGGTTTAACTGAAGCAAAGCTCTGACCTGTCAGTGAATTCTACCCTCTCCACTAGACCCCAAGCGCAGCCCCTGCTCATCCGCATCCACGGCCTGTCTGTTCGCTCTGGATTGCTCTGGCAGCCCAGCACCCATTCCTACACGTGCTGGAAAACCCCAAATTGCAGCAATACTCCTCCTTGTAGACACAGCATCCTACCATCCTTCATGCTGCAACTTTATATTAAATTATGCCTTTGCCATCTAGAAATCATTACCAAAACCAAACAGCTCAAAGTGCTCACTATCTCTCGCAAGCAGTTCTCTGGTTTGACTGGTTGAGTGACAGTAGTATTGTACTGAACGTCTCCACAGATTGGTTTCTTTTAAGACCTGAGATGAAGTTACGGTGGAAAGAGGCTGGCTCCAAGCATTAAGCACAATCATGTTCGATTAAAACTAATTGAGAACAGTTTCCTAAACTGACAAATGAGAAAAATGCCACTAAAAGCACCAGAAAGATATGAAATTCCCTACACTGCACCTCTAGCCATAGGAAATAAGTTTTTTAAAAACTACGAAAACCAGTTTTCTTCATATTCCACGTTTTATGTTACATGAGAAAAATCAGTAAATTATGAGTCTGTACCTCAGTCGGAGTCTGAGAACAGAGTAGCAGGAGCTTAGTTTGTCCATTCCAAAGTTACCTGGTAAAACCCTGTATGGCTTTTAGTCTTTTACCTGCAGAAGTGGATGTGATTTTCTAATTCATCTTAATGCTCACCTGAAATAAACAGAAAGCAGAACACAAAAAACCCCCCACACCTTGACTTCCACAGAAACTTCCCCCCCACTCTAAAAAAATTTGGCAGTTCTAAACCAGAATCTTTCTTTACATGTTGCTCCACAGACGCACCTCAGGCAGGTTCGACTTTCTGTGTTGTTAAAGGCTGTTCCCTAACCGTGTCTGTTCACATGAACCAGCTGTTTGGCTTTCACGGGTGAATGTGGCTAGATACTTGTGTGTGCGGGTGGTCGGGTGGCTGTGGCATTGCTCGGGGTGGCACCACCAGCAAACTTTATTGAGATTGAAACAACTACATTTGTTAATTCCTAGATCTATTTACATATGGTTTGAGCTTTGCAGGGGACTGGAGTACAGTTCTGAAATGCCCACCTTTTTTCGCTTTCTGATGATGCCGGTTTTATTTTGGGAATGTCTATTTTGGCAGTCTGACGGGGGAACACGAGGGAGATGGTTACATTTTACAGCATTGATGAAGGTATGAATCTGGTATACAACTACTTTGTCTTCGCATCAGAAACATGCTCTCACTGTAAGCGCTATGACTAGCCAGCCTCCACCACGGGGAGCATCTTACCGACAACCTCGTGCTACCGCGGCCCCGGACAGGTAAGGGCAGACTCGACCCTTCTATATGGGAAGGCTCGCGAGCCAAGAGTGGCGTGTGAAACTTTGGTTTGAGCCTGGCTCCTCGTCGCCTTTTCCCATTACAGAGCCGGAAGTGAAAGAACGCAGCTTGTTTTCCCAAGGATTTGAACAGTTCATCTTCCAGCCCAAAGAAGATGGGGGATAAACGCTTCACCCTGTAGATGCTCTGCCCTGCGGCACCCAAACTAAGAGGAGCATTGCACTCCCTGGGATCGCTCTGTCCGCAGATCGATGATGTGGTGCGCTCTGGGGATTCATTCTTCACTGTTAAGCCGTTGATCGAATTTGCGCTCTTTGGTATGCCAGGACCAAACACTTGAATTGGTGGCAGACATTTGGCACTCTGAGGTGTACTAGTTTCTGGTTTTGTCAGGTCTAAATAGCCTTGATCATCAAACAGGTTAATGCTGGACCCTATACTTAAGCTAGTTCTGTCGGTGAAGGAATCCACTCGTCCATCATACCCTAGGTCTGCAGGTGCTGAGCACTGGTGCTGGGGCCACGGTCGTTTGCAGTCTCCATGGTTTTCCTTATCTTCTCCGCTGTCTTCTTGCCCACCTTGAAAAGAGTTCTCTGTCCAATCCGACTCCTTGCTAACATTGACTGCTGCATTCATGTCCCTGAGAAATACCACAATGACAGTAATGTTGTCGCTGGAACCGGCATCCCGAGCAGATGCCACTAATTTATGTGCTACCATGCTGCTGTCGCCATTATTCTCCTTTAGATGGTCAGCCACCACTTTGACTGCCTCATCGGGATTGACTGTGTCATAGAAGCCATCGCAGGCTAAAATGAGGTAGTCTTCAGAGCCATCTAGTACGGTGGAGGCAGAGTCTGCATCCCCACAGATGTATGGCTTGTGCTCAGCATCCCCTGCGGAAAAACAACACACAGGTACACAAGACCGTGGGTTTGCAGTCACAGCATCTGGAAGCCCTTTTAACAACACAGAGTGGAGCCAATGACTCCTACCCCAAGCTAAAGAAATTATTTGGAAATTATTCCCTCAAACTGTAGAGGAAAAAAAATAGAGGTCATCGCTCACAGGTCTATCTTCAGCTGTATTTCAAATTTTGATCACTAGAAACATTAAAAAGAAAAGCAAGTCTGAACAAGGAATTAAAGCCCATTCTTACCAATAGCTCTGGAGACTGACAGACTCCCATTCACCCTCCAGGCTCCAAACCAGACCACGCAGCCGCCAAGTGCCTCAATGCGCTTCTTCTCATCCTAAACAGCAAGGCAACACAAGAGTTGTTTGGACAGAGCCCTTCATACTACCGTCACACTCTGAACGCTTCAATAAATATTTGGTGTTTTCACAAATGCAGCATGGTGGAGGCTGCAGGCCCCACCAGATGAGAACAACGGATTTGCATACAAATCCATACCAACTTCCAAACAAACCAGGATAACTGCAACATATGCTGCCACTCCAAGAGACATTGACAAGGCAGCACTCAGTGTCCCAGCATCCCACATAAAGCTGATACCTGTCAGCTTCAGTGATAAACACTGCCCGGGTGTATTTAAAATGGGCCATTCTCACCTCTCGATCTGGTTTGTGGGGTTTCATCAGTTCCACAGCTTGGCCTCTCCTCACGAGCATAACCTGGGAGTCCCCAAGCCAAGCCACATGCAGCATATTTCCTCGGATGAAAGTCACCACGCCGGTGGTTCCACAACGCAGACTCTGGATAGGGTGAAAAAAATAAATGCCCCCCATTTTAAATAAGCCAGTAAGAACCATTTCAAAGCGTTTTCCTGCTTAACTTGAGGACAGAACATGTTCATATTCCAATACGCAGCCTGTTCCCGGGGAGGAAACTTTAAGGAAACTGCTTTCCTTACTGCCACGACGGTTCAGTAACAGCCCCTCAGAGCCAACCTGGCTGAATGAAGTGATTGGTTTTGCCCTGTGACTTCCCTTGCATTGGAATCACATTTCAGAAGCTGGGCTCTGCTTGTGATGCGCTGTCCTACTGTTTTAGTTGACTTCCTGCGCCTGTTTCCTATCTGTTGATAGAAACACGTGCATGTTAATGAACTCGGAGGGAGGTTTATTTGTAAGCACCTTGAGTTCCCTGCACTTAACTCAGTGCTTGCATAAGTTTAGGAGGCCTAGGAGTCAGTTATCCATTTATTCTTGCTTTCTAGAGCTAAGAAAAACATATGCTGTAGAGATGAGGAAAAAAAAACACCCCAAGGACTAAACCTAGTTAGCACACGAACGTAAGAATAGCGGCAGCATCCTTCTCAATGAGCTGGGTGTTGTGAGAAGTGGAGGCTGACATCTTTATGGAACATGAAGAAGCCCACCGGTGGGTACCGGCTCTATGGACTGTGCATGGACAGCTCTGTGCTGACCCCTGGCCTGTGCTCAGCACAGCACTTGGATACCCCTGCTAACAAAGACAGCATTTATAGATTAATAGTTTCAGAGTCAAGCCCAGGTAACTCAATCACCTCTCTGGCTGCCTTCTGGACAAAGCGCTCATCGGTCACCCGGAAAGCTCGGCACAGCGCCTCTGCTGGGTCGTGCTGAAACATCTCCTGATGGACCATGTTCACATGGAGATGGATGGAGGCATAGATGGCAGCATCCACTCCCCCATGACCATCAAACACTGCAAAATAAGCTTGCTCTTCTTGGTCCTGTCAATGGAAACACATTGAGAAAACAACTCAGGAGAAAGCAATGCAAACAGCTAATTGGATTGTCTTAAAACTTTTGAACTTGAGATTTGTGGTGTCCTCATTAAACTGCACTTAGACGCAGCAGAGTCTGCACTGGAAAAACAAACCACTCGGACCATCTTCACTTGCATCAATGGGAAATTTCCACCTTATCACTGATGAATTCTACCTGCAAACTGCAAGAGATGTCCTGCAAGAATCACCCGTGTAGCGCTCTCAGTGCTCCTTATGCCCCATTTGTTACAATTCAGTCACTCAACTCAAATAGAAAGTGCCATTCTCATCAAATTGTGGAGGAGTTTCTGTGACTGCAAAAACCACAGAGAGAGAAGAACATCCAATACAGTTTGCATGAAGTCTACATCAAGACTGGAATCCACCAGGGATAAAATACCAGTACAGTTAAAATGTGAAGCCAGCCAGCCTCCGCTTTCATTCTTCTTTTTTTAAAATCTAATCCATATCACCTTAGATACCTGTTTTTTAAAACAACTGTATGTACTCTCTCCTCAGATAATTGTGATTACATTCACAAATCAAATACAGCAAAATCACTCATCTTCAAGTCAGTTTTCTCAGCTTCCCCTTATCTGTTCAAACAGAGAAACAATGCTGTACCAGGAGACATCAACTCCCATGCCTATTCACACATATAACACACCAACCCACTGTCAGTGCCAATTCAACCTTGACAGCCATCTCAATGACTAGAATATTTGTACATTGTAATTTTAAGTAATGGGCTCCAACACAAATTGGAATAAGAAAGCTGAGAATTGACAGGCAAAGGAAACATCTGCCTCTGTTTGCATTAACATCATTTAAAGGCAAGAATGTGGATGGGGCAGAAGATGGTTATTAAAGTGACAGGATGCAATAAAGAATCAATTATGCAGCAATCTGATCCTAAAGGTAAAATTCTTGCCACTTTCTTCTGTTTGCCATTCTTCAATGTCCAGTTTTATATCTGATGGAAGAGCAAGCATGAGTGTTTGACTGATGGCCACATAAAGAAATTAGTGGAGGTCAGTCTGGCCCCAGTCCCACCAAACTCCTCACGTTGCTAGATTCTTGCGTGAGCTGCACCCCATCCTCCTATAAGTTTTGTGTTTTGGGTTTGTTTTGGTTTTTTTTTTTACTTTCTTTCCTTATTCTTGCTTTTGGCTTCTTGCTCCCAAGAGAAAGGGTTGCAAAGCAGCACAGACCCACCCCTGTAGGCAACTGGCATCAGTGACAAACTGTAAGCTGAACCACTTCCTCATTTCCATTGGCAATCCTCTTCTACACCTGGGCACCTCCAGCCAAGGAGGGGTTCCTGCCTTGATTTATCACACGGTACTACAATGCATCAGCTACCTCTCACAAAAGCAGGGGTGCTTTCTGCACGATGGCAGGTCAGTACTTCAGCCACTGCATGAGTGGCTACATCAGGATGGGCCAGATACAACCTTTGTTTAGTTAGATGACATTTCACCAGAAGTCTGTGAAAATTGCTCTTTTATTCTATATACCCTACGCAGAAACTGCATGTTGTACTGCCGCTATGGTTACAGAATATCAGCTGAACTAACTTAAGACCAGGTTTGTCTCTTGACTGTCAATCCTCCCCAAGTCCATCACATGTATGGCTTTCATTTTCACGGGAGAAGACTGCCTAGTTTCCCCAAGAATGGAGACTGTATTTAGCATATGCATGTGTCTTCCACATGATCTCTTTTTACCTCAAGGTTGAAGAGCATGTTGAAGTCTGGGATACAGACATGCTTGTCTTCCATCTTCCTGCGCATATTCTTGATGGCATGGATGGATGTCTCGTAGTAGCGGTGGGGCTTCGGCTGGAGTGGAAAGTCTTTCACCCAGTTGCTGCAGATCTCGTGCAGTTTGCTAAAAACTAAGCGGGCTAGCTTCACTGTCTCAATCTCTGGGGAAGGCAAAAACCACAAATGAAAGGCTAAGAGTGTTATTAAGTGAGAATTTTTTTTCTTGCATACATTACAAAGATGAAACAAAACCATTTTAGCCAAGCAGTTGAAATGGATGTCAGCAGGGAAATCCTGGGCTCTGATGCATAAAAAGAGGAAGCCAAGCTCACCATAATCAGCATTCATCAGTAAGCAGCTCTCTCTTTGTTGGTCTTTTTAACTTAAACATCCCCCTGTGCCTTTGGGGGACTCATTTGCAGCATCAGAAAAAAATGAAAAGCAAGTATGTTTCCCTCAGCATTTGATCCCCTGTGTCATTCTGCACAGGGTGGTGCAGCTGTGCCACAGCGGCTCTGATAGGGACTTCATCACGGCATATAGCATCACATATGAAAACCTCAATCCATTACAATGATGTATTGGTTTTAGACCAAACGATCTATTCCAAACAACACCTCACTGCAGAACTGAGGCAATACAGTGGCAAATAGCCTACAGAAATTAATAGCGTTACTTTAAGGTGTTTTGGCGGTGTACACATTCAGTAGTGTACACATTCAGGCACCTTCTTAGTTTCATAACATTATTTCCACATTCCTGACTAGATGGCATGTCAAAGAAATCTGCATGAGCAAATGAGAAAACCAGAAAGGTCTTAAATTTAAGAAAATCCTGAACTGTCGCTCCTGAGAAATAGTAATTTTAAAATGTGAAAACTCAGGCATTTGACAATCAATTGTTCTGAAGTTCAGGGGAGGAAAACAGGAAGTAAGAATCAGAGCTGAACACATCAAAAATCTCTTTGTTCGTGATCATTCACCAAAGCCAGAGATCTTCAAAGCTAAACAGCAGCAATCCATGAGTGTCAATCATTCCTGGAGGAGGAACAGCCCAAATACAGGGAGCAGAGGGGAGGGCTACAGCATCTCTCAGTTCACAGGAATTCTGTGAAGAACCTAAAAGCAGCATTTACTAATTTCTGTACTAGATCTAGACAAGATGTGGGCTATAGCGATCAGGGGGCCAAGATCCTTTGGAGCAAGATATATTCCCAGCTCTGCTGATTATGAGTTGGTTCAAGCTTGATCTGCAAGAGCAGCCATTAAGCTGGAAATGAGCTATAAACATAATCGAAAGAAGGAGCCCTTGCTTCTCGATCACACAGCTTTAAAAATAAGTGATGGAAATCAAATGATTGGGTCATCCCACCACCGCCATAGCAATGGGCACCAGTTCCCCCACAACACTTATACTGCTCTCACTGGTGCCACCAGAAATCTCTTTGCTGGGTAATATATTTAAAGAGGGAACACATACAACCCAACATGTCCAAATTATATTTTCCAGAAGAACTTTCCAGAATTTTTCACAGACTTGCTCTCCCATTTTTTTCCAGAGGGCACATATGAAGGGAAATGGTGTACCTTTCAATGTCACGTGGTTGTTACACTTCAGAGTGTCACTCTGAAGGAGGAATGGAGTAAACCCCTTGGCTGCGCTGAAATACTAAACACCTTTCCCCAGCAGGGAGTATGCGTAGTGTCAGCATCACCAATAATTGCTCTTGAGGTTAAAACAGGAGAAAGGCCCACAACAGTCAAACCACCCCCTCACAGCTGTAAATTACTCATCAATTGTTAATGTTGCAGCACTGAGCCAGAGCTGACTCAGCTGTCATTGTCGTTGTGTCATGGAGAATTTAATTTCCCTCCTGCTGCTCCAAAATCCCCAGCATTGGAAGTAGCGCTTAATTGTACCACAGCTAGTGGGAAATCCAGCTCAGGCATTATTGTTTCCAAAGACGGCTGACTTCCTTTAGGGCAAAATCAGGGTAGAAAGAATACCAGTAATCAGATTCTGCTTTTTAGTACCTAAATTTTAAGACCTTTCTTGAAAATGTGGACAGTGTGCCAACAGGGATCAGTACCCAGGTTTGTAGACATGCAGACATCAAGCCAATGACCAAGGTTTCACTTAATCCAAGAACTCCAGTTGCTGACTAGTCAACGACCTCTTGGTTGTAGTAATCCCATCTCCTAGTACCTGGAAAGACTGGGTAGTGGGACTTTGCAATTTGCTTTGTGAAGCCTGATGGATATTTTAGACACCTCCACCATGTAACACGGTCCTACTATCCAGCCTCCTCTGGTGGTTCGTTAACAATACTGAACCCTCACGTGAATGTCTTCCTCCATGAAAAAGAAAAGTAAACATTCTTAACCTGACCTTTCAAAAAGGAAATCAAATGTCTTTCAGTTCTCATGGAAGCTCTCTTGCTCCTCTCCAGTTTAACTGGAAGAGAAGAATCAGTCATTGCCTATGACTCTCAGATTCTATTCTTGATATCCAAAGACACATACATGGTCACCCTGAATATATCAGGCCTGTATTCTTGCATTCCTACATTCGTGGGCTCAAAACAGTTTTTTCTTCTTTTAAGATTAGCATTCTTCCTTCATGAAGCTTCTAATTTCCTTTCCACCAGCACACCAATAACTGCTTTTACCAGTCCTAAGCATGCAATATGATTTGTCATGTTGCACTCCTCAGACAGAAATGTTTCACTAAGGAAATTTGGAATAATTTTTTTCTTCTAGCAAATTCAAACTTGAGGCAAATCAGGTAAATGTCTCCTTGTATTATACAGAGTAAAAATCTTTCTGGGTTCATAAGAAAAACTGACACAGAATTGGATATCAAAACCAGCCAGCTAAATTCAGCTTGGTTTCGCATTCTGCAGCAGTCCAAACATCATTAAGATAAACAGTGAACTCTGACTACAAAACTTCAAGATGTAGAAATCCCATTTTCATCACCTGCTACAGTTCCCTTTGTTTTCTTTCAAAGCATGAAAGTCTCCCTATACGGTACCAGTTAGGGCATTCATCAGTCGCAGCTCTCTTCTAAGTAACCAGCCCAGGTTTCTCAAAGGACTCCTACTAAGAAAGTTAGCTAGAATGGAGTTACCGACCTTTTGCAATGAAATCTCCTTCAGTCCTGCACAAACCCCCCTAGCTTTGTTATGTTTTTGTTGGCCAAACCTTGCATCATTTGAGGTAATGCTCTGTTTTGAAAATTATAATTTATGGTCTATTATTTGAAATTGCCATATTCGTATGAAACCATTGCTTTACTACAGTCCAGAAGATGTTCTCTCTCTTCCTCTCCCCCTTTATCTTCATATTTTAAGACTTTACATTGCATCTGTAAAGGTATATTTTATTTTCAAGTATCTTCATTATGACAATTCACCTCAACATACTGTATCTGGAGTCTCCTATTTTTAGTGCCTGTTATAGCCCATATACATATCAATCTATGCATCTGTGTATTACAGATTTAGATATATTTAAATGGCAATTTCTGTAGGTGTGAGGGTTTTGTGTTTTTTGGTTTTTTTTTTTTCTTTTTCTTTTTTGTTGAACTCTTTAGATATTCTGTGTGGAGGCTTAGTCAACATTTCCTTGGAGACTGTCAAATATTTATGCAAGTCTCAGAGATCTCAATTCGAAATTAATGAAGGCTGCTCAGCCAGAACAATGACAAATCTATTCCATTTACCTGCTCAGCAGGAGGAGGCAGCAATACCTACAAAAAGGGAACCCATAGCATGTTTTTCTGTTTCGCAGGTCACCAAAGGCCTCTGAGAAATACAGCAGAATCTTCCCTTTTGAAGAGCCACATTTATATATCCTACTTATCCCCAGAATCATCTACTTATTTTTTTTTTTATCCAAAAAGGAGGGAATGGACAAAGTGGTTTGGTGACTGTATTTTCAACATCAAATGACAGAATTCTTCTCAATACATGTGAGAAACATTGTTCTTCATTGTAATGAGCACCCCAGAAAGTTTTTCAAGGCTATTTAGGTCAGCAGAGTTCTGAAATTATTTAGGGTGCATGGCTTTGAGCTGGATGCTGCAAAAATCTTGTTAGCTGACACAGATAAATGGAGAAAAGGAAATTTTCCTTTTAAGCATGGAATATCTTTATACTATCCTTTGCTAACCACCCCCACCCCCCAAAAAAAAAATTAAAAGCCATAGTAAAAACTATACTGACTGAAATAATTCAGAATTAAATTCTTTCTTCCCACATATATTTGACTTTGCTCTAAGGATGAAGCAGGACAACTGGCACTTGCCAGCAAGCAGCAGGACCACATAGTCTAAAGTGCTGATAAAGAAATTCAGGGCCACCAGATACAGTCTTATGAAGGTGCACTTAAAAGAAAGGAGTGATTTCCACCTCGTCTCAAGGAGCAAGAATTTGATAAAAGACTCAAGTATAACCAGAGAAAGGCATTTAAAGATAAAGAATTCAATAGTAAAAGTTGAAACTAGACAAGATTCAAAGATGAGAAAGCTTTGACTAAGAAATTAGCCACTAGCTCTATCAACAGTAGTGGTGAATCCTCCATTAATCTTTCTACATCAATATGGGATATTCCTTTACAAGAAATCTAGTCCAACTTTGTTTAGCTAGCTGGTAGAAGGAACTAGTTTGAGGAAAATCTAGTACCATTCAAGTGCTCAGACTAGATGGATCACTGAAGTCAATGCTGACTTTAAAAATCTATGAATTATCTGCAAAGTGTTCCAGTCTACAGTGTAAATGATAGATCCACAGCATGTAAAATTGTACATTATCATGCACAGAAGTACTTACGTATGATCCCATCTGCGTTGTCCACATGCTTTGGTAAGTAGTGCGCGGAAAGATCACTCTGAAGGACTTCATCTGAAGTTGCTCTAGCTAAAGCAGCAGCCAAAAATGAAGGGCAATTACTGAAAAAGAAAAAAAAAACCACACACAAAAAAACAAACAAAAAAACAAACAAACAAAAAAAACACAAAAAGAAACCCACAAAAAGATATTTTAATCTGATTTAGCAAGGTAACTTGCAGTCAAGGAAATACATAACAATACTTTTCTACAAACAAACAGGAGTTTGAACCAAGATTTGTAAAACTTCCAATTCTTCTTTGCTAGACAGCACCACAACCCTGCAGCAAGACCTCAAACTCACCATATGGATTTTAGTAACCCTATTCCACTCATGTTCCCTGTTTCTTAAGTTTTAATGTTCCATTTTGTAACCTCTATTTAAATGCTTTTCAAATCTAGACTTGAACCCCCCTGCAGAGTCTGTCACACAACCCTTGCTTAGCACACATTTTCTACATGTGCATTATACACTTCCACCTTAAGCCCATTCTGTCCAGTTTCTCCTAAGAATTAGAGTCAGGATTCCAAAGCATAAGAGAAGTCCTCAGTTTTCAAAGTGTCCAAAACCTCCCCAAGGGACACTGAAAGTTAAGGCAAATCCATAGGAGGCATGAAGTTGATGTGCATAAGGTTAAAAAGCTCCCTCATGAATGATGTCTATCAAGAGTAAAGTGGGTTTAACTCACTGTAGCTTAATTAAGCCTGATATCTCCCAAGGTGAATTAATCTATAGCAAACCAAGGCCACTTTAATGTACATTCTCTCATTCGAGAGGAGATTAATACCTCTTCATTTATGCATAACTTTGTATTTCCCATTGGTCTGCCTTAACTTCTCCAGGTGTGTCTTGCTGACGCAGTCTGAAACTTCCACTTTCCATAGCTATCATCAGGGCTAACAACGTCCTGCCTAAGACGTGTCTACCATTGCAGGACCGCGCAGAGACATACGAGCAAATTTCAGTCTCAGGAACCGTCCATCAACAACAGAATTCCGTGTCAGCTAGTCCAGGGAACAGGCAATGAGCACGTATACTTCCTTAACCTATTTCTTCTGCTTAGGCCCAGTAAGTCTGTTCGCATGCTTTTAGCATGGTTGGAGAGGGGGCGTTAGCCTAGAAGCATCGGTCCAACCAGATCCAGAGCAGAAAAACTTCTACACATGAAACTGGACTTGTCAAACTTTGTTCTGGAGCCTGAGAAGAACATGGCAACCGCCGCTTGCATTCACATTTGGTTCAGTGCCCAGGAAAGCCAACTGCCATCCTAAACTGGCCCACATGCCGTAGTTTCAGCAGCGAAATCTGAATTCCAGAAAAAAAATCAGATTCGCTACATTTGGGGTTTTTTTGAAAAGCCATTTACCGTAAAGTTTTCCAGATTCTCGATACCAAATGCTGCTACAAACAGTAGAATTATGTAACAGATTTAGAAAATGTACACAAAATAAGTCCTCTGACCCTCATTATTTACTATTCAACATATCTATAAATTATTTAAATATCAGATTAGCAATAAATAGCTTTGTCCAAGTGATACACTGTCATGAGACAAGCTCTGACCCTTGAAGTTACGCAGAAAGCCACTCGAACCGCATTACCGCACCATCAGTAAGAGTATTTCCTCGAATTAGCAGCCGACGATTCTGCTCACGCAGCACCTCCAAGCCTCAGCAACCTGCACGCTAATGAAGCACGACTGCTGGAGGAAATCAGCTGTCTTAGGACTGGCTCTTCCCAGCACAACACAGGAACTCTGATCCTATTCACATACAGCAGTGCCCGGTGGTGAGAGTAATCAGCAAGAGGAAAACACACTGGGACCTCCTTTACTTCTAGTGTGTGTAGAAGCTGATTTTCTCTCTCATCTTGTCCACCTTTATTTAGCTCACAAAGAGCAGGTTTTTCATTTCTATTATTAGCTCCAATACTCCAGAGCGGTGATACTGGTTACTGTTCACGTTACATGCAATTTCCATGTTACAACAAAAGCGAGAGATTGCGATGCTGGGATAGAATAATTATGCCAGCAGTTAGCAACACTGCGAGGACAGCGTTCTAAAAAAAAAAAAAATGCAGAGAAAGATTAAGGTTCAGCCCAAATAATGCACAGCAGAAGAATCCATGCTGAAAGCATTTACAAACACAGGCCAGGCAGAGCTCGCTTCAGGCACAAACATAACAGGCTGTGCTAGCACCTGCAGGAGTCTGAGCTTGTTTCCCAGTCTAAAGCTTACCCTCACCAGCTCAGTGCTGAAACTGTTTAGGAAAACCAAACTTGTTTGGTGTCACTTATAAACAACCCCTCAGGAACATCCACTGGTGGGCTAAGAGGGAACCTGGTTAAGAACTGAGGCAACAACAGTTGCTAAAATAGACTCAGGACCTGAAGAGCAGAGAAAAAATACCCCCCGACACGAGGAACCTCTGCTCTGCCTGGGGAGGCCACGTCTATGAAGACCCAGAGTCATGAACATTCATATCTGAAATTGTAGATATTATTTTAACCGTAGTGACAGCTTACAAATTTGAAAGGTGCATTTACAGCATATGTAGCTGGTCAGAGTATTTCCCCAATCAGCTCCAAATGCTATTTACATGTCCCTACAGCCAATGCTAGCAGTTTCACACAGGAGCTCTTGATCTAGCCAAAGAGTGCATTTCCATTACAATACTAAACCTACACAAAAAGCTGCTAAAGATGTTATTAGATAAATTACAGGATTTTAAGTACATCCTTCTTGATTCTCTGGCAGCGTGGGTGTGTTTAGAACACCCACAGTTACGTTGCAGCAATCCTGGAATAACTCGGCTAAGGTAATAAATCAAGTCTAGAAGTGGGCCATTTCCACCAATTAAGTTTGGGAAAAACAGTCTGAAGTGAGCTTAACTCAGCCCACATATTATTATGTTACCAGCTTAACACACAACTCTGCTCCCTCCTGATAGCATTAAAGTGGGGAAGACATTCCAAACTTTTCCTCTGAGCTATTCCTCTGTGCTCTAAATCTAATATAAGGTCTCCTACTAAAAAAAAAAAAAAAAAAAAAAAAAAAGAGAGAGAGAGATGGCAAATTTAAAACTCTTATTGCATGAAAGTTCACCATTGGGGTTTGAGTGACTTAGCAATTTTGATGGAAAAGGTAGAGAAAATAAATCAGCTGAAGGCTTTCCTTCTATGTCTGGCCACTCTTTGTCCTAATAATAACAGCTGCCTGCCAAAGAATTAATTGTCCTTGACATTTGTTCATCACAAAGCTTCTTATGTAGCTGTTAGAGGACTATGCCATGTAAGCAGGGAAGGGACCAGATGCAGACAGATGACTTCCTCTTCCTGATTAGCACAACTCAAAATTTACTTCTCTTACTTGGCTCCTGAGAGGACTTTAAATGAATTACTTCTCCCCCTCAAGGAATAGCAGACTGCACTGGAGGTTTTTTTTTGTTTTTTTTTTTTTTTTTTTTTTTTTTTTTTTTTTTTACTTCTTTTAAAATAGATTAGATGTTGAAGTCAAACCACTCTCAGGACACTTCATTATTGTTACACCAAGACAAATGAAGAATCAGGTCTAGGATCGTTGTTTTTATTACAGAAGTGAACCTTCAGGTGAGCACCTACAGCATGCCACAAAACAGCAACAACCCACACTCGAATGATCAGACTTTGTCACGCTGGCAGTCCTCACATCTTTTACACAAAACAAGAAGTAGCAGGCAGGATCCATGGGGACATGGGAGGTGCATGGCGTCCTGCTGCTGGCGTAACTAAGGATTACCTGTTGGCTGCTGAAAATAAATTCTTCTGCCACATTCTAGATGCTCAAATGTTATTAGTCATTAAGTTATGACTAACTGAAACTGGGAGGGCATGATCTTGTTTAGCAGCGAGCTGAAAGCTAGAATGCCTATGTCTATTCATAGCCGTGCCACTAATTCAGCAGCCGACCTTGGACGAGTCACTTCACCAGTCAGACCTTCGGTTCCTCATCTACAACCAAGGTATGAGAATGTCATTTCCTGGGGGAGAGGAGGAGGAAGGCTGTAGAAGGCTCAATTCAGTGTTCATAAAATACTCTGAGATTTCTAGATAAGAGCACAACTGAAGGGAAAAATATCAAGATGACAGTGGGAGATATTTTCAACCTATACAAGATTTATGGAGCTTTCATACTTTTTTCTCGCTCCATATTCTCTGTTCTCATACGC
Organism: Fregata magnificens; assembly: GCA_013389945.1. Taxonomy (NCBI): domain Eukaryota; kingdom Metazoa; phylum Chordata; class Aves; order Suliformes; family Fregatidae; genus Fregata; species Fregata magnificens. Next base: position 265,830 of record WAAD01001391.1, read on the forward strand.
TGCCAGAAGCACTAAGTGGAATACACGGGCAAACAACAGCTCTAGACAGCCAGGTTTAGTCTTATGCAGGCAGCTGACTCACGGTCATAAACAACTGCACGACATAAACACATTTTTAGAAAAGTTGATGCATCTCAAAAGGGGAAAACCACGAAAGACAGACATCAAGTTCTTAAAAATTGGTAATGCTGGTGTTCCTGGAGCATTAGCACTGCTGATGGGAAAATGATACTACAGGCACATTACTGCCCCTGACCAAAATACACGATGGAGTGCCACCAGTGCTGAAAATACTTAACACTGTCGTGGTCTGTGACAAGGCATCACTAACCCAAACAAAGCAGGAAAAATGCACTGAAACGTACTGGTGCCTTTCAAAGGCCAAAACGGTCAGTAAATCACAAAACATACAGTGTTCCTATTACCTCAAGAATCCCCTGACATTATAGAACAGCAATTGTTTTATTTAGAAGGAAACACGATTTAAATAGAAACGCTGTTCAATCTGCTGAAACACAAAACAAATCCACAGGCAAACCATATAAAGCATCATATATAGTTTCAGACAGCAATCCAAGACCAAGAACGTGACCTGAAAAGACCCAAGTACAGCACATTCCCATAAGGCCTATAATTTACTGTGTTAGTAAAAGACTTTGTAGGGATGACAAGCTGACGGCACCCTTTCCAAAAGGCATTACACTAGGGATGCAGTTTGGTAAACACTCCTGTGTTAATGTGGCCTCTTGCAAGTTCTTGTTAGAAAGCAAGTTTTGCAAGAATCAATTTAAGAAAAACCTCATTTGTCCCCAGCCTGTATTTACAAAACACTCCAAAGTCTCATGAGACTTCTTCCAGATGGAGCTCCTGATACAGCCTGGAAGCTCTCTGAAGAAGCCTTTAAAGTCTTTATTACTGAAAGTTCCCATGCTGTGAACTGCAGCAGTAATGAACAGAGAAATTCTTTGGGAAGATCCTTTGGCTGTTTACCCAGCCCTCTCTTCCAGCCGCCTCCTGTTCCAGCAGCCATCCAGAAAGACAGGGTACCAGCTGAGAGGCTTCTGGTTGTCTCCTAACTCCTGTAAGTCAGACAGGACCCAGAGAAGGACTCAGAGAGGAATATTCTGTTAAGCAGTCCTTAGACCCCAAAATGATTACAGATGTAGCTTCTAATTATGCCAAGCGAATGCTATTTCCAGCTCCTGTCTCTGCAGGTTCTCCTCTCCTTACTCACAAAGCATGGCGCTCTCCTGCAAGCTCACCGCTCTGCTCTGACCTGTGCGGTTCTGCTGCTTTGCACAGCTGGTGAAAGTTTTGATGCTTATTTAAAGCCTGGTCACGGTGGACAAATGGAGTATGGTTTTTTTCCCTAACACATAGTGAAACCCTGCACTAGATTTTAGCTGCTGCAGTGAGTTACTAAAAAAACCCAGCAGCACACACACAAAAAAGAAACAAACAGAAAAAACAATGCACCTTTTAAAAGACTGCATAACCAAAGCTCCTTGAGAAGTCATTTGAGCTGGCAGTGTTGAGACAGTAAAGATGCTTGATAAATCTGTTTGAAGGAGCTGAAAATGTGCTACACAAGGAAGCTGCTATCTATAGGCTTCACAGAGACAGCTGCCTGGTCACATTCAAAATGATTCTGTCCTTGTGACAGTTGTAAGCAACAGAAATATAATACACAACCATTACAAAAATACACTCTTTCTGATGTGTTTACCATGCCCATATTCTATACAGACACTGCGGTGGTACCTCTTTTTTACCAAATATTTAACCTTTTGCATTGTGCTCACTGCCATATTCTAGAGAGCATGATCAAGTTTATATAGACTCAACTGCAGGAAAATATCTATCTTAACTGGACATTAAAAAAAAATGCAGAGGTGCACTGCTCATCAGATAACATCTTCAACAGCTGGATTAAGATGCTCTAACATACCAATCAGACTTCCAGTATTTATCACTGTATTTATTTTGTACCAGCTGTATCTTATTTGTCAAAGCATTTACGGAGGCTATGGTCTCAGGAATGTCCTAAAGATGCCACAGATAAATATAGTGAATGAGAATAAAATTACTTTTGTAGGAACAATAATTTCCCTTTGCAAGTTCTTATTAGGCTCGAAGATTTTGCTGATGGTGAATAATACAAGTTCTCAATTTAGTTGCAATCATTGAAAGTCTATCTCATAAAATAGAATAAAACCTTATATGAAGCTCATTTTGACAGCTATGACTAAGATAGGTAAAAATACTTTTATAGTCTTAATTTTAAAATAAACACCTTAAAAAAAACACCAAAAGAACAACAATTTTAAAATGCCGTTAGAAATAACCTGTTAACTATCACTTGTTAACCACTACAAGTCAAAGACGTTGGTTTTGCCTTGTTCACAAATGAAGATCTAATCTGAGATAAAAAATATTCAAATTCTTTCCTCATTTTTTAATGAGATAGCAAGAGTCAACAAAATAGTCTCTCCAGTAAAGGATATGTGAAACAGGTATGAATGGGAACCTCTAGGAAATCTCATCTGGTGATCAGATGGGAAACATCTGCAAAACCACAGAACTCAATTAGAGTGCGTTGGCGCTGATCCCACAAAAGGGCTCAGGTGCTGCACTCATCTGTCAGGGGTTTTTGATAGGATATTATACATAGGGAAGTAAAGAAAGTGCTGTGCTGGATGGCACATCAAACTAAAAAAAAATCAGGGCAGAGAACAAAATTAAAATACTGGCATGACGCTGAAAAAAGAAATGAAGAAAAAAAATTGCTCATGAAAGCGTGATTGCAAGAGCATGGTTTATATATTCTTTTATCCGACTACTTGGGAGACCTGGCTGCAAAGGGATATCCTACCTCGTCTCTCCAGTTGGAGCACTGCAGGTGAGCGCAGCTCAAATTCCCAGCCTCTGAGGTCCAGAGGCAGCTGGCACTAGATTTGTCAATGGATGCCAAATCTAAGATCAGGCCCCTTTCCAGCTGTGCTCGCACACACAGTCAACCTCTCTTGCACCAACATGTTTCAGAACATGTCTAACACAGGCTTTCTTGCACACTACTGCAAACATCTTTCTCTCTAGAAGCTAAATAAAGGCCAAGTAAGAGATGCGACACCACCAGCAGCAGGAGGAGCAAGCCCAGGCACCCTGCAGATGTGCACGCTCTGCCCCTTGACTCCCCTCTCCAGCAGGGCCGGTTTTCCCCGGACCCCCCCACCTTGCCATCTGTTTTACAGGACAAACTGCACATGCTGGGAACTGGGCACGGGCTGGCCCTCTGACGCTGCCAGACAGATCCGTCAGGGCTCAGCCCTCCCTGCCCTTACCTTAGAGGGGCCATTCTCACCCACCCTGCCGCCAGTCTCCAGAAAATTGACAGGTATTCAGTTATCTTTCAGACTTCAACCCATCTTTTGAATTTGACTGAAATTGGCCTGCAAGGTTAAGCTTATCAGTGGGACGAACCCACAGACGGACAGACAGACTGAGTAAGCACGAAAGCCTTGTTCCCTTACAAACCAGACTTTCGAAATAAACTTCTTGGAATGACGCTACTCAAATTTAATCTGACATTACAGGTCATTAAGGGAAACCCTTGACTTTTAACATAGTATCTTCAACACATGAATTAGACTGAGACCTCTAATGCATTTTCTGCTGCGTAGCAAGTCACTACTTCCTTTCTCCGGAGGGGTAAGTGCACATGACAGTACATAAAGCTAACAAAATGTAAGCAAGACAAAATAAAAAGGTCACCTTTGTCTCTTTGATGAGGTACAATGTCATGAAGGCTAGTGTATATTTTAAAAATAAATGGTTGCTGACCACAAACCATACATAAGCATTTGCGATTTAATGACTGTCACTAAAATGCGATTGACACTGAAGGGGTGAACTGTGAAGAATCCCAACTACATAAAACAGCTTCTACAGAGCTATTGTGCTGAGTAGATCGTCTGTATATTATCTTTGAAACCTAATTCTATGATTTCTCTAACTCATTCTCACAATACAGCAGTTCTGAGGTTACTTGTATTTCAATCTCTGTAGAGCAGATGCTACCTGCATTAAAGGCTGCTTTTAAAATTACAGAAGTCGTCTACTATAACATGAACAACCCTTAAAAACCCAAGATGAATCTTCCAGGAGCTGAAGCCAAATTACTGCAAGAAATTGAATTCCCAGAAGTGAGTGTATCATAGTTTTCTTCATTACATCAAAGAATTGAAGATACAAAGTTTGCTGTTGAAAATCATATTCCAGGACTAGAGTCCTTCACAGCCATATTATAGCCATCTGTTATTAAAAGAAAGGTAAACCTAGACTTTGAAGGCATGCAAAGAGAAATCATTTTATTACAGAAATGGAGCAGAATCCATGAACCTCAGTTACAATACTGAGATGCCGAGGATGTATCTATACAGCAGTCACCCCCGATCTAAATCAGAACCTTTTCCACCTGTGCAGCAAGATTCTGAGGGATTGCATAGTCTTTTATAAAATTTTAATTACTGCTATAAAATGCATTTTACAAAATTACAAAAATATTATAAAATTTAAAAAATACCAGCAACCCATGTATTTGATGGACATTTATTATAAAGCTTATATCTTTAGGATTCAGCTATGTAAATGCAAAAACATAGTAAAAAAAAAAAACTGTATTTACTCTATCATTAATTAATCAAAATAAAGATAATTTATTGGAATTACCCATACATGTGACTTTCAGGAATTTATACTGAGATAAAAGATCCTTCTGGGTTTTGTTGTTATTGTTTTACAGGGATTAGCTTGCATATTTACACGGTGCATTCTCTGTTCCAACAGAAATGCTTAGCATTTGAGTGACATGCGTACCAGAGTCTTCTGACTGCCATTCCAAAAACCAGTCACCGCCTACTTAGCATCTCCGTGTCTGGAATGGTAACGAAGCCTGGATCTATGCAAGATGCATGCTTACCTGAAGAAGTACATTTCTTAACTGGAAACCCAACGTCAACAACAGTTATCTCACAGCGAGTTTCTCTGCTAGACTGAGGCCTGTTTAAAAGCTCTACAGGACATTAAAAATGTCATTGATTTTTCTCTCTTTGGCTCTTGGTCAATTTGAAAGTCAGCATAATTCAATATCTTTCTACTAGTTCCATTAGCAAAGAAAGGAATCCATGCTTCAATCTATGCTGCCTTATTGGAAAAAGTAATTTCATTTTACATCTGAAAGTGTGCCAACATCAGCATAAAACCGTACATAGTATACATAAAATTTAATTTATAAATTCTGTATTTTGTCAAGCCAGAATGAGATGCTGTCTAAAATCAATGACAGTGCCCAAACTTGCTCTGAAGATCTTTACATATATTCTTTTTATTTCAGGTATTTTATGTTCTAGTCAGAGTTTTTGATGATTTTTCTCCTTACTATAAAATTTAATGACATACTATCTAGAAAAGTTCATGTTGCAGAAAACCTTGTTACGGTAGGCACACTTTGCCCCTAAAAGTTCCAGCATATCATTTACTTACCACTGATTCATCTCCTATTTTTTCTTGCTGTTAAAAATAAACTTTCATTGATACTTCCCTTAACCTGAAGGGATATACCGTACAAATTTGACATGGCCAGAAATAAAATTTAAATAAGAATCACCCAATGCAGAGCATCTATTTTATTTCACATCAGATTAACATGCCAAAGTCCTCTGATTACTAGTCAAACAGAAAAATGTATTGCGCTGTTATAGTTAATGACTTAATTTCAAACAAATGAAACAAAATGCTGCACAGCAGCACATACCGCTCTCTTCATTTATATCTCTACTGCAGATGATCATTAAGGCAAACAAATGTAAAATGACTTCTTTAAAAAAGGGGGAAGACAATGAATCTACAGTGCCCATTCAAGTGAACAACTTTCAGTAACATCACACAGAGCTAGTTCCCAAATAATTGTGCTTGTATTGTGATATTTGTCTTCATGTAAATGAGAAAAAATAAAAGCTGCAGGCCAGGATTTTCAAATGACATTTGATCACTTAACTTCTTTCGACCCATTGAACAAATATCAAATATAAGGCAAAACACACCCCAGAAGATTTATGACCACTGAGTCAGCAGAGAATGTTCTCTCGCTCCCTTCTCACTCTTGTGAAACGCAGTTCATCATACAAATGGCTTGGGTGTTTATGCCAGATGTAAGATTAGATAATTAGTCATCTGAGTCCTGGATGTCAACTCTTTTGTGATACAAAATTTATTCCAAATGCACCATTTATAATCAGTTGACTTGTAAAAGCACTCTGGTGTTATACAGTAATACATCTTATGATGTACGGCCAAATATCTGCCACTCCGTAGTAACACACTCTGTTTCTGCTGTAGCAATACCCTGGCTGATCTTAGCCCTTCCAACGACTTCATTTTTTGTCTGCAAAATAGGGATAACGATACTGACCTTTGGAAAGCAATTTCCACTCTAATGATGAACACTACCAAGAAGTGCCAGATATTATTAAATAACCCTAAACCAGGAACGGAACAAGAGAACACCAATTCACTTGCAATGATGACCAGAAAATACGGCTGCTTTTTTACCTGCTTTCTCTTGAGCATGACATGCAAGATAATCAAATTAAAAGCAAACATGAAAAGACTATACAGTACCTTTAAAAACAATTTTACAGATAAACATGTAACTACAGGTAGATTCAAACATTATACAGTGGGGCAAATTAAAGATTTTCTTGGAACCTCAAGTTCAAAATTACTGACATTGATGCACACAGAACAAGTGTTGCCAGAGGAATAAATGGGGCTCTAAGGTCAGGGTGTGTGCTTTTTTTAAAGGAATAAACCTTTACTTACTCCAGAAAGATCACATCCTAATTCCCACTGTCACTTGTCCTTTGCAGAACTGCAAAGAATATTGGCGGGTGTAGGGTTTTACGTTTTTTCTTTAAAGGATAATCAAAATGTTTTAGCTATTCCATTTCACATTAAAGTCCCTCATGCATTCTGTTCTACTGAGCCACATGGTTATTTCAGTCATTCTTAATAAATAACAGTTGCCAGTAGTAGTTAAGCCAACAGATCTGAATTATTTATAGTGTTGAGGAACAGAACGACAGATAAAATGCATTAGGGCTTTCAGTTGCTCTTGCCTGAATGACACAATGGCAGCCTTTAGATGTTTTTCCACAGGCTGTAAAATATTCTGCTTCTAATCCTGGTTTAAAAGATTTCCTAAAGAGACAACAGCCAAATCTACTGCTATCCATCTTCAATAATCACCTTCATGAAAAGAAGGTAAGAGAGAGTCTCCCAAATACAGTACATTATTTAAAAAAAAAAAAAAAAAAAAAAAAGAAAAAAGAAAAAAACGCACAGACTTTGATTTGATTGAACAGGTCACATGCAAACTGCTATTTAGTATTATTAATGAGAACTTATTTATTTAGATGTTATTTATAACATTTATTTACCTATACTTTACAACATGTTATTTGCTCTATACCTTCCAGTTAATGATCTAAAAGCACCTCATAGCATTGAACTCAGTGTTTCTCTTCTCCTTTACCTATAATCCGTCCTCCCTTCAGCAAATCCAACTTCACATTCAAGGGTGGAACATGGAAATTGCAAGTCCTGTCTCTCCTCTATGCCTCTTTTTTAAGAGACCACATCATGAAACATCGCACGCACAAAAACCAACAGGGACAGAAATTATCTTGACAATACTTGACAAATTATGTTAAACACAGTAGTTGAGTTTATGCTCTTTGTGGCTTGAAAGATGTATTCAGATATCTGTCTTGACTGACTGATGGGATAACGTGCCTCTGCTGAGCTATGTCTGGGTAGAAATTTGGGGGAACGTCTTGCTTTCCCACATTGTACTGACACCACAAGGCACTGCACCGGTGTGAAATTCACTATACACAATCAATTCACAAGGAGAACTGTGCCCACAAATGACAAGGAGAGATTTACACTCAAATGCTGCAGCGAGAAGAACTGGGGGAGTAGTTGTGGCAACATAAGCTTAAACCAAACAGTTTTCCTTTTATAGTTCACCTTCCGCTTTCTGTGTGGATCTATTTACAGCAGGAAATGCTGCAAATTGTAGCATCTCTAAGAAGTAAAAAGAAGAAAAAAAAAAGAAAACCTGAAGAAGTAAAAAACCAAACAACCCCCCTCCTACCAAATACTAAAGAAATAAGGCGGGGGGAAATACCACTTTCAGGCCACGCCAAGTCATTAAGGCATCTGAAACTGGCTTCATCACATCTTAGATTGTAGGAATGAGCCATTAGTATCCAAACCATCAAGCAGGCTCAAGTGACATGGATCTCTCTGCTTCCCCACTCC
>WAAD01001391.1:274371-287293 GCA_013389945.1 Fregata magnificens
ATATGTCACAGGAGTGACCATGCTCAAAAGACAAAGAATATGGCTTTTGCTTTGGGTAAAGCGGGTCCTGAGCCTGCATAACATAGAGCTTGCCTGCAGTATGCATCTATATATAGCTCTTTTTGCGCACAAAGGCTATATGAATTGATTCTGAACAAGCTGAGGATTTCGAACAAGTCTGCAGTGCTGTAGCCTCTCTCCCATCCTGAAAGGTAAAGTGAATTATTTAAAACTTGGAAAACATGTCCCAAAATTATTTCCAGCACCATTTAAAAACAAATCTGCATACACATTCCAATCACTGTTGTAAGATCAACTGAAAATAAGAGCTGTCACCTTTTATAGCTATGACATTACAAAGTAAATCTCGCAAGATTATAGACATTGTTTCTCTACCATGGACTCCTCAATACAACACAAATTCTACCTGCCTATTCACCAAAATATGGGGCTTTTTTAATGCAAAAGAATCAGTCTTTTCTTAAAATCTGATTTGTTGCATTTTATTTTGTATGAGCAATGTTGGATTAACGCATTCAATTCACCCACCTCAGAGGCAATAACGCTGCTCCCCAATCTATTGCAGCTCATGTAAGAATAACCCAACACCTCTTCTTTCTCTCTACCCCTCCTCAAAAAAGATTGTCATCTTTTCCTGTAAGTTTATTATTAAACCTGTGATCTCTTCAGAAGACAGACAAGCTCTAAATGTAAGAAAGCATCTGTTACATAACAGCTCAAGAAGGGAGGCAGCACACAATAGCCTGTAGACAACACAAGCCTGAGTAAAACAAAAGTGGAAAGGGGATGAAAATCTGTGTTATTGCCTTGCCTTTGCCCAGCGACTGGACTTAGGTCCATCCTGTGTATAGTCAAACATACAGTAGAATATGGAATCGTGTAATACATGTGTAAAACTTAGGTTTTTATTTCTATGGAAGATAAACAAATGCAAACAAGCAACATTATCTGGAAGTTAATTCAGGATCTGGCAAAGAGTTACTTAGATCAGAAGACATCTTCCTCAAACACAACAGAACTTGTTTGAAGCTCCATGAACCAGGATTGTAAATAATACACTAGTGAGGACTGACTCACCCACGGTGATGAGTAGGCTCAAAGCTTCTTCAAATGGAGCACTGTCACAGTTATAATCAGCAGTTAAGAAAGTTACTTAGAGTCACACTATCAATTACAATGGTAATACATATTCAGGGAGTGATATGCAGACAGAGAGAATATGAAATCAAAACATTAATAAAAAATAAGGAACCTTTGGAGACAAATTATTATCTTCTATATCTACAGTGCTTTATACATTCCCAAATGGTTTAGAATCTAAAAATAAATTATTATTTCTACCAGCACTGACATACAATCTACCTTGGATGAAAAACAGCAAATTGTTAATCATGGATAGAAACGTTACACAACTGTTTTTAACAAACAGCAAAAAATGGACCATGCTAGAAGGAACAGTGGGAATCTGTACAGAAGTTGAAGTTATCCAAGCTAAAATTTAACCAGAACAATGTGAATATCATCTTGATTTTCTACACCTATGATGGGGTTTTCAATAAAAATGAGAATGGTTAGAATCATCTGTCTACCTCGATATTTCATCCCCCAATCTACATCATCCTCCTCTCACCATTCTTTAGCATCATATTGAGACATGGACTTGAAGGAAAATACTCAGCATCTGTAGGTGAAATACATATACATATATATATATATACACACATGTGTGTGTGTGTGTTTAAATATGAACAATTACCACAGACTCCTTGAGAAAAGGAAGGGGGAAGATTACTAAAACAGGTAGAGATCGAAGGTCACACAAAAGCATGTAGCTAACCCAGAAAAGACATCATTAAAACACTGTGCCAAGTAATATTTTGAAAATAAAAAATGCAATCAATTCTGCCCCCAAAACACACAGCCAATACCAACGCTACCAATGATAATGGCCTTGAAAAACTAAAGAAACAAAGAGGCCTCTGAAAGGCACAGTTTTGGACTACGGGTAGCAGTAAACTAGAATAGTGATTATGTAATCACAAAAGAACAAATTCAGGAGGAGGCAACCAAGTAAAGATGAAATACAAGTATGTTTTCTTAGTTGGAACAGAGAATTCTGTGAAAGAGTTTAAACAGACCATGAGAAGAGCCATGAGTGTGCGATAATTTTTAACTGTCAACAAAGGACCAAAGGTAAAAAAAAAAAATCTGTATTCTAAATCCACACTGAAAAATAGCAATGAATTATTTTTGTTGGATTTAGCTGTAAAAGACTGCTAATAGCATGGAATTGGATCTATCAGAAGTACACTCAGGCAGCACAAAGATTGCCTCAAGGGCAGATAGTCTTCAAATAAAAATACAGGTGGTGCACCTGCATGAGTGAGCTTTTTAATGATGCGTGGAGTCAACATAAGAGACACAACTGCGATTGGTTAGATTGAAAATAATATACTCAGGAAAAAAAAAAAGATTAGGAACACCAGCTGAGCTTGGAGATAACATAGGAAAAGTTACTGTTAAAGCAAGATTTAAGTTATAATAACACAGCGGTAGTAAATTGGAAGATGTAACATGATAGGAGACTGCTCCCAGTTCTGCATCTGACAAATGACACTTCTGCCAGGAAATCATTTAATCTCTACACATCCATCCATCTAGGTGTCAAATAGGTTTATTGCCTTAAAACTTTAGAAGAGTACTGTGAAATTTAATTCATTAATACCTGGAAACTATGTTTTAATCCTTGGATAGAAGGTGCTGGGAAAGGACACCATATTACAAAATTAAGACTACCTAATAAAATATTATTGCATTTACTTTAGTGAACTCCTCATCTGTCTCTCTCCTGTTTCAGTTCCTGGGTTCCACAGTGCTTCACGACTTTCTCATTTCTTTGTCTCAGGTTAGTAGGATGAGAGCTGTGGTCACAAACCAGGAACATCAGTCTTGTCCGTGGGACGGATAATTAGCAGTTGCTCCCGTAATATACAGAGAATATAGGAAGAACCCTACTTCATCCATGTAGTCACAGATATTATTCTAAAATCTTATGCTAAAAAGTACTGTAAAAAGCAGATGGAAAACTATAGGGGGTATGAAAGAGTAATCTAGGTCCAAATCTTTCCTGAAATTACCGAGAATGAAAAGTTAGGGGCTTGATTTGGCATGAGCTGAAGACACTAAAAACTTCCAGAAATGCAAATAAAGCACCTTGCATAATTAAACTCAACCATTCCCTTGGGGGGGGGGGGGNNGGTGCAATGAAACCCCACATGGGCGGGGGGGGGGGGGGGGGGGCAAACTTCCAAAAATCTTTACAAGTGTAAAATATTGTAGATTTTTTTATGTGCACAAAAAAGGCATGTTCAGTCCTACACTGTCTTTAATGGTTCAACATATATTCATTAGCTCTGCTTTTCTATTTCAAAACTGAAATCCTAATTCATATTAGATTAATAAACTGTAGCAAGATGAAATAAGGAGGAATGCAAAGGCAGCAATATGAACTCCTCAGAGATCATGGAAATGAAAGAAGTATAATATGTTATAGCTTTGCTATAAAACAATAAGGGGCTGGTGACAAAAATCTCACCCTTTTATCAAAACTCTGTGTTTTCTAGTATTCAACCTGTTCTTTTTGATCAGGGCTGGTTATATAATCATCAGCCATGCCACGTTTTTGCTGAAATCATGCATTTGATTCATAGATTTTTATTAGTACCAAAGACAGCGAGAAAATCAATTCATTCCCAAATAAAGTATAGCAAGGTTCGAGCCTTAGCACTGATACACCTTCATATGGGCTAGATGGCAGTAAAAGAAAATGCTTATGACAATAAAATAGAGACATAAGCTCAAGTAACCACAAAACAAAGAAAGGGAAAACAACGCACACAAGAATGCAAATCCACCTTGCTCTGCTGTTCAAAGCCAAGACAGATCACGCTCTCTTACTGACAAGGACAGCCTGTGGCAGGAGGTCTGAAAAATCCAATAAGGAAAACTGCCTGGGTCCCCTGTTTATAGCTATGTATTAATTCTTAATATTTAGCATAGCTTGTCAAGAATAATGCAGTATTGCACAATTCTTCATGAGTGCCTTCTGCCTTTTAGCTGTGAGTCACCATTATATTAGGAAAAAGCAAGCTTAATTTAGACAAAACAGAATTATGTATTTTCTTAAGGTTTCTGACCCAGGGGGCTACTTTTTTTTTTTTTTTTTTTGAGTGTCTCATTTCTCTCATCTTCCCCTCTTTTTTTAAAACAAAACTATGAAAATTTCATTTATCTTCACTGGGCGGCATCACAGGAAACAATCATAGTCCTGGACATGAGGGAAAGGAGTTTCTACATTTGATAGAGGACTCTATATCTCTGCTACGCCCCCTCTCCTGCAGGAATGACTTGAAGGAACAAAGGAGTATTCCTTCAGTATTCTTCCTCCTGCAATAGGTATTGCCCCAATCTACCTAGCAAGAAGGAAAATGGAAAAACTGCAAAGAAATATTAGCATTTATAGCAATTTCTTAAACACAGATCTAGTCTTGCTAGAAAGAAAATGTCTGTTTTGATAGCAAACTTCATTTAGGCTGGAAAAGCAGGAGTATATGTGCCCTTTTTAGTACATGTGTTGAGTTTAATGTGATCCCAGTTGAAAACAATAGCAAATCTTACTGATTTTAACACCTTAATGATGAAAGTTTTTCTCTGACGTTTAGTAGTGGTTATGAAAGGTTTGCAAGGAAGAGAACAATAATGTACAATAAGACATGTCTGAGTAACTCTTCAGGTTTAGATATCTGCAAAACCTTACCAAAAAAAGAAAGAAAGAAAAAAAATGAATAGAATGATTGAGATTAATTTGCCTACTTGCTACTACAATAATTAAAGACATCTTTCTTATAATGTGAATGTCTCAGGCATTTCATTCATAAGGGAGATTGACACGCTGATATATTTTACTTCCAAGTTAGAAAGTATTTCTCTTTCATTGCAGCTACTCGCTGGAATTTATTAAAGGAAAATAGTGAGAAAGACCAATAAGAGAAAGAAATGGTGAGTAACATTAAGTCAGGACTGCAAATACTTCTGCATCTTATATCCACGACAGCCTTTGATACGGGACCAAGATGGTAGAAATGATCAGACATTTGCTCTTCTCCATCCCCTCCATCGATTATCTTTTCACTCTCCCACATCCCATCCCCTAAGCTCAGGCACACACAATGCAAACTGACTCCCCCGGTCACACCTCTGTTTTGTGTTGTCCAAGTCTGATGAGCGGATGATTAACAGAGAAGACCTCCGAACATTTCTCTGGACATCCTTCCAGGACAAACTGTTTCCTCCAAAAGGGATTGTTGTGATGTGAAGGCGCAGAAGATGACAAGAAATGTGAAATGGTCAGGAAATAGAGGAAATTAGAGAAAAGAAAGCCCTGGCTGTACTACAGGGTGTTCCAATAATCAGTCTCTATATATTTCCTTCAAAGTTTCACTATTGGAAATAAAATGCCTGTTCAAGTATAGTACTTTAAGGAATCTAAAGCAGCAACCAATTTAAAAAAAAAAAAGAAGCTGGTTTCTCACTACATGTATTTAATATTATGTTGTTTCCTGATGAAACCCTTAGTAAGTGGGAGTACTCAGGGAGACACTTAGATTTACATAAATTTGAGACAGAAAAAGGCTGTTAGACTAAGTCCATTGCACTGCATGGTTGGGATTGAGTCTTCCAGTGGAAGTTACATCAGCCTCCAGACAGACACAGTGCTCAGTCTCAGGCAAAACGCATGATTTAACTTCAGAATATGTTCTTAAAGCCATTCTACTGCCCTCTCCTTTATACCATTAGCACAGTATTTCAAGGTTGTTCATGCATAATATGTAAACTCTAAGTTATGATTTTACCTTGCTTTTAAACAAATAAAACATACATAAGCCCATTCTATCATTGTCACATAAATTTTAAATATGACTACATGCCAATTCTGATAACCTGATTTTTACCCCTCTTTTAAAGGGAACAGTACACATCACAGCAACACTCAGCAGTTAATATAATTCAATACAAAACTACACAAAATTATAAAAATGGATAGCGTAATTTATTTAAAAGTTGTGCTAGACAACATGATATAGTGCATCATCATACAGTGGAATAGGTAATGAGTACTTATGATTTTTTTTTTTCCCATTATGGCCAGTAAATTCAAACATTAGTAACTCTTTCATAAGAAACTTCATCTGCTAAAGACCTAGGTGAAGCCTAAGCCACTCACCAGAAGATACCGGGATTCTCAGCTTGGCAAATGCAGAAGAGATTTAAAAGAACATCCATTTGCCTTTTTGGCACAAAACCCCCAACACTCCACGATCAGTTTCTGTGCGTAAGAGATTCAGAATAGAAATAGCAAGGAGCATGCACAACAATGCTTGTTGAAAAGAGTTTAGTAAAAGAACGGATAGAAACTGGCAGAACAAAATTCAAACGTGCAGCACAATTTTCACAGCAAGATCACTCCTTCACAAGGCATATTCTTACAGCCATTCCTAGATTTTTACTGGTTACAATTTTACAATTTAACATCCCNGAGAAACGTAAGATCAAAGGATGAAGAATTTGGAGGCTGTAATAAGAAACAACAGATGGCTGAAGAGTGAATGCACGCCCCAGTTCACTTCTGGGCCCCTGGTACCATTCCTAAGCCAATGATGTCAGCAGAGCCCCTCCAGTGAATTACAGCCCTGCGAACACTCAAGGGTCACGTATTATCCCACATGTGCTGAAGAGGAGATGTCTTGCAAAGGCAGCGGTTACTTACCAAAAGAATACTCAAGCGGCACCCAATCTGTACATACATGCACACATCCTGTAATGCCTACTGAATTCAAGGAATAATGTCTGGTTTTTGATCTTTTTTTGTTCAACCAGCTAATAGCCAAACTACTTCAGCTGCAATAAAGATCTTAGTTTTAAAAATGCAAACGTTAAAGGGAAGCAATCAGAGAGCAATGAGAATTATCAAAGGTTTAGAAAATGTTACCCATGAACAAATGATGATGCATAAGGAAACATGATAATTCGCGTATGAAACAGAGACACAGATGAAGACATTATATTGTTTTCTGTGTTAATGAGGAAGGGACAACATTATTGAAAAAATTAACAGGAGAGATTCACATTAGGCAGTCAGAAAAACTTTCCACCTGTAACTAAAAATTACCAAGACCTGGAATAGCCTGCATAAGGTGGTTGCGGGATCTCCGCTGCCAGAAATTTAGAGATGAGGTCAGAAAAAGTACCTCTCAGGATACGGTTTAGATTTAGCTAGTTCTACCTTGAGGTAGAAAGATGGACTAAATGACCTCCTGAGCCGCTTTTCAGCCCCATTTTCTACGGTTTTTCTATTCTATTAAAAACATGTGAAATTTCCCTTAGCTCTTTTCCTTAAAAGGAAGGAGGGTAATTCAAGAGGCACAGCATCTCCAGAGCATAGCCCTTATTAATTAACCTCGTAACGTAACCTGCAGTAACATTGTGCAATGTTGTGTACCCCCTCCAGTGCCTGTCCTACATAAGAGTGTCTTCTTGGCTACAGAATGTAGAGCTTGATCACAGAGATATTGGTGTGTCCTAACTCTCGCTGAAATCGATGGGCATTGAGGTAACTAATTAAGAATTGTAATCAGGCCCTTAGTCCAAAGCAATAGAAATGCAGGCTTTTAGAATCAGATTCGTTACTTAATTATTCAAAACAGGCACCAAATGATATACTGACTGCCTTTGGAAGATGCACCTTTTTCTCAGGTCCAGAGCCTGCTCTGTCTCACATTTCCATTTAACACCTAAGGAAAGAGAAGCCAACTCTCTATCAAAGCAAAATCTACCAGGCATTTACACTGGCGATAACATTTTATGGTTGTTCCTCAATCAGGGTTGCTCACTTACAGCTATAAAAAGATGCAAGACTGTGAAGAACTAGCCCTTTTACATCTGTTTGTAAAAAATGATTCTGTAATGATTTCAGTTCTTCTAAGCCTTCTCTGCCCTATTAAAAAAAAGAAATTTAAAAAACCCCCCTTTTTCCTAGGGAAGCATCTCCCATGTAGACAGATCTTTGGATACATTATACTGGCAGCCTCTTGCTTGAGCAATATTCTTTGCTTATCCACTGTTCTCATTCCAGCTGGTAATAATCAGAACTGAGAGACTTAATTACTGTACCTTTCAATAAGGCTTTAATTTTATTTTTGTTCTTTCTACTGCAAATGCCCATGAATCAGAGGGTCACTTTAAGCACAGAATTCAATTTAATTATACTCACAGGCATTTTTATCATTAAACAGGTCAACTTATTAAAAAAAAAAAAAACTTTATTACGAATAATGGAAAGCCTGGCAGGCAATCCAGAAGAGTTTCACTCTGAAAGCTCTCACATCCATTTGTTTAGATTTGTTTACCAAGCACTGGGCAAGGTCCCACTGAATGAACATGACACCATTAACTGAAACTACATCTACATCTAATATTTAATTATAAGTGGATTTTAATACTGACTTATTGACTGTTTTCATGGGAATATTTACCAGTATTTGTAAACTAAACTATCATCTGCTACTAAAAGCTGGGAATGAGAAAACCAACACAAAAGGTCATTGACTGAGAATATGACTGTGTATTTCTGAACTGAATCTGGCAAAATCCCTCCCAAGTTACAGAATTATTTTATACAATCAGGTCCATTATTCAGATAGGATAGGATTCTTTTTCAGGTAGGACACTGTTTTAATTACATGCCAGGGAGGATGCCTCTGATAGACTATCCTTATGTGAACTAGATCTAAAAAGAAAAATCCATGCTGTACATGAAAGACTTGACATACAAGGTAGGAGATAGTAAAAAATTCTGGAGAAACAACATTTCGGATAGCAGAGGACAGAAGAGGTCTCCTGGAAAGCTATTTTCATGCTTAACTGTTACACCTCAGTACTTAGCTTGGGTCTTTTCAAAGCAATCCTTCTGCATATTTTTGCTATATTCTGTATGCAACTACGCAAACATGCGTAACATGATTTCTACATGTTGTTTATAAGGCTAAGCAGTCGTTATACATACTGTGTATTTATATATCCCCTTCCTTTATGCTCCCCATTTTCTTTAACTTTTTGTTTTCTAATAGCTCAACAGGCCTAGAACTTATTTATCTGTTTATTTAACAGTATGGTCAATATTAATTTGAAAACTAGCTGTTATTTTTAACCACTCATATGTATAAAAGAGCATCAATTCAGTTATTTGAAGCTGAAGTCTTAAAAAGGTAATTACACGCAAGGATGCAATGCAAGAAGTTAAAGCTTTTACTGAATTCAATTACAAAAATTGTTTACGTTCATCTTTACGTCCTTAGACATAGAAAAGAAATCAAACTGCAACAACAAAAGGCTATTACAAAGAATTGCCTTAAAGGAGTCTGACAGCAAAGCCAGTTCTTCTCTGTACTTTAAGACCATGTGGAACACTTTTCTAATTCATCCAGGCTTACTTTACAATACTGATAACAGATAACCAAACACACAGATACCTAAAACAGAAAAATTAGAAGCCATTTCTGTTCCTGGAAAAAGTTGCATTTTCCTGATTCATTAAGGTATCCAGAGATAATAAGAGTAGTAGCTCTCAGAATCCAGAAAGAGAACGCAGCGTTACCATGACCCTGAATTCTCGTGTTGCATTTTCAATTTCCTTTTCTACATAAAAGTAAACTTCACACAGTTACAGCATTACAAAATTGTCAGAACTACAGACACCTATGCAAAAACAAGATCACATGGATTTTGTTTGACATAAATTGTTGCTTATCATCCAAGTGGTAGCTGATTTCAGAGGTTCATAGGTGTTTGGATTTTAGCAGAGAGAACTGATGCAACTATAAATACAGAAGTTTATTCAAACAAGGATATATCCAATCACACAGATCTCCTTCTCAAATCAGTTGCAATGAGCCCACATCTGTTGTTACTTCCTTTGCGACTACTAGCTCATGTCCTCAGATGTCTCCTCTCACAGCTATATAACATTCCCCTTCAGGTGATACGGTTACTATCCTGTCCAGACTGGAAAGAGCAGCAGATTTGCTTGTAATAGGTTCATCTACTGCTCTATGGTGATCTATTTTTGCTCAGATGATTCAACTTAATATGTTCCTACAGTGTACAAAGCTGACCTAAGTTCTTTTAAGTTATGACCTAAGGAATAACATTACTTTTATTAGTCATAAAAATTTCCAAGACCAAGTTTCATATGGAAACAAACCTGAAGTCCAATGAAAAAAACCAGTAAAAATACACAAACTTGCTTCTGCGATATAAGTTACACTGAAGTGGCACTAAAATGAGCATAATAGTCTCCAATTAGGTCTCATACTGCTTACATTAATTGTCCAGGTATTAGACATTTGTTCATTGTATGTTTGGACACGATAGCAGGGATATTTCAAATTATAACTTAGAATTAAAAAAAATAAGGTTCCTTATACTTTCCAGAAATTTAAAGATTGGAATTATTTAATCAGTCCAAGTGAGAATGAATTTGCAGACTTAGCTACATGTAAGAAATTACCTTCACTCTGACCAATAGATACCTTAGATTTATCCCTGAATTATTTTAGAACCACATTTATCAGCAAAATTGCTTTCAAGCAAACCAAGATTCCTTCGAAAGTTCTGAAAGATAATATTACACTTTGCTATTCTCAGGTTTTGACCATTCGTGCAAACAGAATATCTAAGGAACATTTTGATACCTATCCATTCCTCCATTCCTTGCCTGTTACAGTGGTACAGCACTTGGATATTTAACTGGAATTCTCTATATGAATTTGTCATCTTTTTTTTGTTACCATTTTTATGAATTCCTGAGGTATCTTCATAAATAAGGTCATCACAAAGAAATTACACCGTGTATGAACAAAACAGAACACTACTTAGTTCTTATGCTACTTCCTCACTCTCCTTGCACACTGCTCTCTACTTCTGCATCTGCCCCCATGCAACTCTTTCTTCTGTTCATCCATCGTTCCTTCTGCAACTCCATATATTAGTTTGCCAAGAGACAGTGACTTGAATCCTAATCATGTCTCCTCTGCCACTCAGCACTTCTGAGGACAGTATTCCGGTCACCTCCATGCTAGTGAGCGAGCATACAAAGTAAAGCAGCTTGGAGGCACAACACAAAGGCTGAAGAGCAAAACCAAAGCACAAACAATGGATAGCGGTAACAGCAGTGTGGTGGTGACTGGAAACAAAGGGCTTAACACACAACCCTCAATGGCAATGCTTTTACTCTAGTCCCGCATGAACATACAGAAATATACTGATACATATGAGAAGTCTCAGTATCTGGACTGTCATTTCTTGTATGATGGCTACTACGCACAGCAGAAAATGCTCCCTGACCCAAAGAACCTACAATTTAAATAGGAGAGGAAAGAAGGGCAAGAGAAGTTAAGTATTAATTGCATTAAAAGAATAACAATTTGCCACTCAGGTTAGTTCCACAGTTTCGGGGGTACGTTTCTATTGAAATATTGTTTATATTACTATGAAGTTAGGACAGATAACAAAACACAAAGAAGTGTAGAGCAAAAAAGGGAGAGCGCGGAACTTTCGGAGGCCTAAAACATATCAAAATGATGGTAAAAATAAGAAGCACTCAGAATGATACGCTTTTCTTACAAAATATTAGTCTTGCTGCTACATATGTCAATCCCCTAAACTTAAGGAAAGGAACCATGGGGCAATACCCAGAATACAAATTGCACTTAATGCAAAAGCAGCTGCAAGACAGAGAATGAGCTGATCTGACACTTGCTAAAGAAATCCATTAATCATAAGAGAAATATTTATGTTTTCAAGTCAGAATACTAGTCCTGAAAAACGAAGTATCTGCATAAACTCCTCATCATATTTCCAGACTTTCAGCCACAACACAACTATTTCCATGAAAAATGTGATTATACAATTTCATATGTGTGTGTTAACAATTAGTGTATAATATAAGAGACGTCCCACATCAAGAGATCTACAAAATGCCATACAGATAACATGAAGCATATTTCAAACTGACACTAGACCACTTATTAAAAAAAGTTAGATCGTGGTTTATAGCATGCAAAAGTGGTAGATATAACCTGTAAATTGGAATTAATTACATACTGCATAATTTCTTCCTATTAAATCTGAGTGCTTCTTTAAAAAAGCAAATTATTTGGGATGCTTTTTTTAATGGAAATTTTGAAAAAATAGACAATATCTCATCTTAAAGTTCTACTGAATTTCTGTTGCTATAACAACGTGTGAAAACCTTTTTCCTGTTGAGACATCTGTAGCTATTTTTACATGCAACAGCTGGATTTGTCTGTCTGAATTTCACTCATAAGAAAAAGTGTTTTATTTGCTGTCTTCGAATAAGCTTTTAACATAATGACAAATGTCACAGTCCGGCAGGCTCAAAAGCTGAATAATCTCTGGTTATAAAACACACATTACAGGGCAAAACTGTAAAATGAGCAACAGTTTGATTAAAAGCAGTGAGGGTCTCACATTCCCCCCCATGCACACACAGCTCCTCCTCCCAGATTTGGCACTGGAACAACAAGGGCACAAGTTTTTATAAATGAGATCTTTGATCTCAGGAGATACCACCTTCATACTCTAAATTTGTCTAAAGTTTACCAGTACAGGAGAGCACCAAGAACCTCACTTGCAATTTCCTGTAGAACAAAGCATGTCAGACAGCTGGAAACAGCCAGCATTGAGCTGTGATGCCCAAATACACATAAAAATATAACAGCTAACTATTCTCATCTTTCTCTACAAAAGTTTCTCATACAATAAA
>WAAD01001392.1:1231-219723 GCA_013389945.1 Fregata magnificens
CTTTATTATCTTTTAAAAAAGACAGATCCTTTGGCGTCGGGGGGGGGGCGGAGGGGCTTTTATTACGCTCTCCCCGTCGCTGGATTTTGTCTAGGGCCACCCGAGGGAAGGGGGCGGCGGGGGCTGCCCCGTCCCCCCCGGGGCTGCCCCGGTCCGGCGGCAGCGAGACCCCTCCGGGGGACACGGGCCGTCCCCGCACGGACGAGTCCCTGCTCTTGTGTGTGGCTTTAATCGAAACCAGGACCTTGGACCGAATTTAATGCTGCCCTGGAATACGCGTGTGCAAAGTGACAGGGGTTTGTCGTTGTTGTTGTTGGGTTTTGGGGGGGTTTGTTGCTGCTGCTGCTAGCACTCGAAGACAGTGTGTGTGGGGGGGTGTTTTGGGGTTTTTTTTTTTCCCCTCCACCTTCTTTACAAGACTCGAGAAGGGAATGAGTTCACTGGCGTGAGCCTGCTCGGCTTTATCGTAATCGAAACAGTTTTGTAGCTGAGGTTTTAAGGAAGACGTATTGACTCAATTTACAGTCATTTAGGGTTTTTTTTCCCCCTGCTTTTGTTTTTAAACAAATTTGTGCTTAAAAAAAAATCAGTGGAAGTTTCCTCTGAAGACTTCAAACAAATACCTAACTGAGGAAAAGCAGAAGTGTTTGTCAGAGCGCTGATTGCTGCGTTTAGCTCATGGGAGAATAATTTCGCTGTCAGATGCACCACAGAAAAATCTTTCCCCCTCCGGGGAGCGGGGCCGACCTCGGCTCTTTAACCCTTTCGGATCGGTGCCGTGAGCCAGCAGCACACCACTGGGGGTTAACTGGGTGGATTGGCAAGGGGACGGAAAAGCTGCATCTGTGGTTTGCTCCTTGCAAAGCCTTTGTTGTCCCTGTTCACCTAAAGGCTGGAGCCGTTACCGAGCAGTGTTTTACTTTCAGTTCTCTTCTGGGTTGCATCCCTCTCTCTGGCGTACTCTGTTAGGAATTTGTTGGGATTAAATTCCAAAGGCGGTTTCTTAAATCCGTGTGTGCGAGGTGGAAGATGAACCCCAGCAGGAACTGGGAGGCTTCTCCCTGCCCCGGCTCGGAAAGAGTTTTTGGCAGTAGCTGAAGGATGCTGCTTTGGAGTCTGTAGTTGTATCGGACTTTTTATAAGTGTGGATTTGCTAACTTGCAGCCTGCTGCTGCAGAGGTGTGTTCTTTGGGCGTTTTGTAAAAAGTATCCTCAGTTGTGTTCGGCAGCTCCTTGAAATTTAGCGTGACAAAATACAGCTACTTGGGAGTAGTTTGGGGACCTTTCGGTCACAGCCGAGCCCCGTGCTGCAGATGGATGCTGGGGACGGGCGACAGCGGTGCGAGCATTTAACGCGAAACGAAATCCTGTCTCCTGGTCTTTTTTTGTAGAAAGGAAATTCACTTGCCACTTCCTATTTATTTTTCCCTTTTATAAAATACCTGCTTTCCCTCCTCCTCCCGCAGGTCCCATTTCCTTAACGAAAAACAGTGCTCTGAGTCTCCCCTGCCAAAAGGATGGATTAATTGGAGTGGTCATAAACCCCAATGAAGTATTTTGTTCTGTTCCGGGGAGACTTTCCCTCCTGAGCTCTACGTCGAAATACAAAGTGACAGTAGCAGAGGTGCAGAGGCGGCTCTCGCCCCCCGAGTGTCTCAATGCCTCTTTGCTAGGAGGAGTACTCAGAAGGTAGGCTGCGACTCCCTTCCAACCATCCCCATCGTGTCTATTGTTTGAGATTTTTCCTTTTTTTTTTTTTTTTTCCGTGCTTGTGTGCGTGAGCAGCCAGAGTAGCGCAACGAGGAGCTAAGAAAGCCTTTTAGCAAATTTCTGATTTTTAAGAAGCTCAACAACACTGAATCCTAATAGGCTTTGGAAATAAAACTTCTTTGCACT
The DNA here is from genome assembly GCA_013389945.1 of Fregata magnificens. NCBI lineage: Eukaryota > Metazoa > Chordata > Aves > Suliformes > Fregatidae > Fregata > Fregata magnificens. Next base: position 3,128 of record WAAD01001392.1, read on the forward strand.
TCTGCTACTCCTTGAGAAGTGCCGTTAACAGCTCTGACAGCAGTTCTCATTCTCTGTTTGAAGTTGGATTTTTGTCTCAAAAACAGCTCGTGGAGCTTTCTTATTCTGTGACGAAGTGTTTCCTCATGGCATGACTTTTGGATTAAATCTCATGGTCTTGATTAATCATTACAAGGACACTTTATACGTTCTTTTTTGCATACACTTAATTCGGCTCGTGATCGTTCTACAGCTGTTGGTTTCGATGGTGCCGTTTGAAACATTTTGATTTTGACCTCTGCTGTGTTTCATCGTGGCTGGTTTGTAGTAGAGCCTTTAAAAAGTAGGTCACTTGAAAAGAGCCTGTTTTTTATCTTCCCCCCAGTAGAACCCTATTGAATGTCAGTAACTGGAATTTCTCATCTTTAAAAAGAAGTGTTCCCTGAAGATAAATAAGGCCATTTTTTTCCCTCTTGAATTACAGAGCCAAATCTAAAAATGGTGGCAGGTCATTAAGGGAAAAACTGGATAAAATTGGCTTGAATCTTCCCGCTGGTAGGAGGAAAGCTGCAAATGTGACGCTATTGACATCTTTGGTGGAAGGTCAGTCTTGAACGTGTCTTAAAAATAAACTTTTTTTTCCCCTTGTGTACAGCTTTTATCCTCTAGGCAAAGCGTGGAAAGGCTAGAACTAAGTCAGTGAACGTAATAGAGAGGGTTTTGTTTATTTTAAAGTGAGCATGATGGGAACATTGCGGCAACTAACAGCTGTGTTGCCTTTGGGGGGCTCCTCTCCCCTTCTTCTCCCTTCAGATCTGCTCTCTAAGCCCTTGGCCTCAGAGCCCTACCCCGCACAAACCCAGCTAATACTCCTCTTCCTCACGGCTGCATCGCAAGGATGCTAGCAGGGATGCAGTAACTCCTGCATGCCAAGCTGTTCAAAATGCATGTTTGCCCAGTCCGTGCTTCTTGAGGGGGCTGGGTTGTTTCAGTTTTGTGAGGGTGTGTGCAGGGACCGGCAGGGAAGGCAAAAGGGGTGAAGCTCATCACATTCGTGGGTTTGGGAAACTTGAAAAGTCCGGGGCAGCTGACTCCAGTGCCTGGCCCTACCTCAGCGGTATCCTCAGAAGCTTTTCTAATAAACAAGCATATAAAGTGAGATTTATAGCTTTTGACTTCCTGATAGGAAACTGGAGCCCCTTTAATCTGTAACATGTTATGTGGACCCTCTATCAGTTAAGCTGACTTGAAGGGTGTGTATATATTTGTATGTGTGTGGTTATGCTTTGTGTTTCTGTTTAAAGCAGCTCCTGGTAGCAGTACGATTTAATAGGGCTGGAAGCAGCGACTGAAAAGTGAAAAATGATCTAACAATACCTTAGTGCTATTTCACTTCTACATCAGCTCAAATAATACAGCTACTTCCATTTAAAACCTTCCTTTGGAAGTTGGGTTTAAGAGAGCTTTTGTGTGCGTACACGCACACATGTACGTTACAGGTAACGCACTGATCATGCCGATCCATCTTTTTAAGCCTGATCAAATTGCCTTAATGAAAAAAATAGTGGCCTAGTTATACAGCTTACCATTTTATTTTCTATATGAAAATGCTTATTAGAAAACATTTAGAAAATATACTAAACTGATAAACCCTTTATTATATAAGTGGAATTTAGTTGCCAGATTTTTTAAATAACAGTGGACAGTTTGATCTAGACTGAATTCTAGTCTTTGCTGCACAGCTAATCTGGATAGAGATAGGAGTTTTTCTTTCCAGTATAAAGGCAAGAGAATTATTGTTTTTGTAGCAGTCACCATGTAGGTGGTTGGGTTTGTTTGTTTGTTTGTTTGTTTGTTTTTTCTTGATGCAAACTTACAAAGAAACACTGATCTATTAATTAGAAAATGGTAACGAGTGGTATGGTGGTAAAATAGCAGTGTCTCCCTCTAAAAAACGAAAGCACCTCAAAAATTTACAGTACCTTGCTTAATTTCCCTGATCTCCTTATAATAAATAGATGTAACTACACTAAGCATTCCCTTTTACCCATGCCAGGTGAAGCTGTACATCTTGCTCGAGACTTTGGTTACGTTTGTGAGACAGAGTTTCCTTCCAAAGCAGTGGCCGAATATTTAACCAGACCGCACATGGGCCGCAATGAAATGGCGAACAGGAAGAATATGCTTCTTGCTGCAAAGTAAGTTTTGGGCTTAGATTTTTTGTTTGTTTGTTTGTTTCTTCTCCTTTTTAAAGATGCCTTTGTCTGACCATGAGTATCTGTGACTGTGGACAGTTTGGTACGTTTTCATCAGGGGAGATGAAGCAATTCTTTTTATTTGGTTTTGGTTTGAATTGAACTATGGCAACAGTTATTTTAGTCTGAACCAATAATAATAACAACCATGTATGATAACTCTAAAGCAGTTTGGACCAGTTCTTTTCTTTTAACTGTAGTAAAAACTTCAGAAATGGCCCTGTACCGGGACAGCTATGTCTCCAAGAAAAAGATGTCCCTAGATGTGACAGGGTTGAGGACCTGGAGGGCAGGTGTGGCCTGGGAATGTGAACCAGTGTCGGGGCCGAGAGCAGGAGATGGTTCATCCACCTCTGCGGACGTGCAGCCCAGAGGGGCATCTCCAAGGAGGAGTTACTGGTGGGCGTGCTGGGTGCAAGAGCAGCTCTGCTGCCACGTCCTCCTAACTGCTTTGGGCAATAGCAGCACCCAGGTTTCCCCCATGGGACACTCGGAGTCAAGAACTATGGAATAGACCCTCTTTGCTGTTATAGCTGGAGATTTTTATAATTCAGTGAAAGCCAACCTCTGTGGATGTGAAAAGTCTCTGTACTTAACTAAATTCCTGTTGCCAAGCTTGATGAACAGGGTAGGAAGAGTAAAGGAGAGAAGCTTTGTTATGGCTGTTCTGCAGACACTTGCACCTGTAAATAAACCACGTACTGAACGGGTCTCTGGTAGGAAATACCTGTGTTGAGTTACGCTTATCTTAAACCCGGGGCTGGAGTGCTTGCTGTCCCCTTCACCCCCCAGCCTTCCCAGGCTGAGGTTTAACAAAGCCTTCAGTTCACGGTCTGTTCTGGTCTGAGATGTTTTCTGGTTTGGGGTCGGTGTGATTCCTTGCTTTTGAAGGCACCCTTGCTCTGCAGAGGATCTGAGAAAAGCCTGCTTAAAGTGCTGAGAAGAGTTGTCCTGACTTTGGGCTCAGATGAGGCATGCAAAACACACTCCTCCTGTTGCTGAATTAATACATCTTTCCCTGAAAAAGAAACCTTCTTTTACAAAAATACCTCTTAGAAATATAGTCTCTCTTTCCTATGGCTTGAACATCATGCTTTTTACTGAGCGCTACCCCTTCCGCTCTTCAGTATTATCGTTATTGGTATTGTTATGAGCACTAATAACAATAATCTTTTGGGAGATGTTTGTGATTGAGAAATTCTGATAAAGTGATGATTCTGTTAAGATTGCTCAGCTCCTGTGAAATCCCATCAAGGGGACAGATTTACAAGCAGCAAACAACATATGCTTGAGCACTATTAACCATTCGTGTTTTGCCAGGCATGTGTGTTAGTGTTTGCAGCATCAGGGCCTAAGTCTCTATTAAAGAGGGCACATACATATAATATGCACAACTAAATTGAATCTCCTGTTCAGCTGCTTTAGTCTTTCTAAATCACTTAACTGCAGCTGTGGAAGTTCTCATAGAAACTAGCCCTAAATTCCCACTCCCCTCTTAAAATCTAGAGCAAATGATGCAGAGCCAGCCAGACACCAGAGGTGGAGAGATCATTTTGCAGAGTGTGTTTGCGGTTTTGTGACATAGCTATAACGGAAGGTTCATCAGAAACTGGTGCTAATAGATAGGCTCTAATTTTGGACTGCTGCTGATGGAGTAATGAACTTCTGACAACTAACTCCCACATAACTGCCAAATATTTGATACGGACTTTCTCTGTTACTTTTATTTATTTGCTTTTGCATAAATTCCCACCATGGTGTAAAGTGTGATCACTTTGTGTCTTGCAGGCAGATTTGTAAGGAATTCACAGACCTCCTCACTCAGGACAGAACTCCTCTTGGAAACACGAGACCTAGTCCCATCTTGGACCCTGGCATCCAGGGCTGTTTGACTCATTTTAGCCTGATCACACATGGCTTTGGGAGTGCTGCCATCTGTGCTGCCATGACATCCGTCCAGAACTACCTAAATGAAGCATTAAAAATAGCAGACAAAACATACATGAACGCTGGCGACCAGAGCCCTGCAGAAACCAACAAAACCATTGATAAAATGGATAAGCACAGGAAGTAAAAGGAGAGAAACCAGACTTAAACTCTTCCTCCTAAACACAGACTGGGATCTTCTTGCCGGGGGGAACATAGAGATTTGGGGGGTTTTTTTGTTTTGTTTTGTGGGGTTTTTTTTGGTTTCGTTTTGGTTTTTGGTTTTTTTGGGGTTTTTTTTTAAGAAAGGAGGGGGGAAAAGGAAAAAAAAATCATCTTATTCAGGATCTTCACTCCCCCTGGATCCATGAGACAAGTCTTTCTAAAAGCTGCAGTATCCCTTATCTGTGGAAGCAATTACCAGAAGATAAGTACTTGGTACAAGTGTATTGAAATCCTTTGCTGTAAAAGTGGTGCTATAAAGGGGTTTTGATGGAAATATACAGAGATATATTTAGATTTCTTTTCCACATCTAAGTATCTAGTGGTGACCAGCTTCGTGTATAGTTTTTAAGATACAGATTTTTAGATGGAAGCCTATTTGTTATCTGATACAGTTTCAGGGTTTTATTCTCTCTAAATGCAACAGTAACAATAAAGCAGTATTAAACAATGGTATATAGATTTATGTACATTAAATTTTTTTTATAAACACATGAAAATAATAAGATTATTCTGTGGGTTGGTTTTTTGTTTTGTTTTATTTTGTTGGGTTTTTTTTTTCCTTTATTTTCAGATTACCATCGGAGAGTACTAAAATCCTGCTAGATGTAAAAGTTATCTGATGGCATTTGACATGCTTATTTTTATGGAAATATTCAGGCTTTTAAAAACTGCAGTAATGTTGGCTGCAGTGGATATTATCTTGATATTTTTTTAACAAGGAATAGTTCAAAATGAAAATGCTTTTAGAAAATTCACTTTCTGTGTCTAAGGATATTGCAGCTTTATTCACATATTTATATTGTCTTGTTTTTAAATTGGGGGGGAAACTTGAAAGAATAGGCACATAACTTTTTTTTTTTGAAAAAAAAAATTTTTTTTTTTTTTTTGCCTATTAAGGCCAAAAAATATTTCCAGGGAGGCTTTATGTGTATTAAGGGAAGCAGTGTGTTGAATGTAAATATTTATTTATGTGTAATTTAATCGGATTTGTAAATAATGGTGAACTTTTTAATACTTTTTTTTTTATAAATGGGTTTCAAATTTTAATTTTGGTAAGTATTTCAAAGGTAATGGGTAAGCTAAACATATCTTTAGGTTTATGCACAGGTATGTTATACAGGGTATTTAAGACTTGTTTTTTTTAAATATCTCAATTCTTGCCACTGAAGATTAAATCTAATCTGAGGTGTATGTTCACAAAGCAATAATTTTGTGCATCATTCACCTGATAACTGACTAGACATGCAAAATGAGTGCGTGAGTTAGTGTGTATGTGAATAATGGCGGTTCTGAACTATCTTTACATATTTGTAAATGTTCCCAATATAATTCTGATGTATATGATAACCATATAATAAAAGTATTCTGGATAGAAGCATGGAATGTTTTGTTAACTGAAAACAGTTTTGTTTTCTTTCTATACTTCGGGAATGTGGGGCGAGTAGCACTAGAGGACATTATGTATTGAGTCATAATTGCAGCACTTTGTTCGGATTAATAGAACAGAAATATGAAGCTGTTTGCCAGTAAAACTAATGGTTTCAATTAAACATGTTATGTATCTCCAAGAATCATTTTTTTTTTTTCTTCCTAAGATGTCATTATCATGGTAGCTGCCTATTTAAATAGGCAGCTTAAACACAAGCTGCAAGACTTCCTCTAAATAAAAATCAATCCTACCAGCTTTGTCTTCTAGTGAATCTGACTTGATTGGAATAATCTGTCTCTAAGGACAAATAATTGCAAAATCCTGGCGTGTGAAATTTGATAGGTCTCCCAACTGGTTTCAGCCCAATTTTACTGATTTGAGGAAGTTTACAGCATTTTGCAGAAAGTCCCCAAAGTACTCTGTGCGGTAGTGGTGAGGCAGGATCTGAAGCTGTCAGTGGCATCCAGTGCCTCGGCTGCAAACAAACCTTCCTGAAAAAAAAAAACCACCAACCCACACTTTTTCAGTGCTTTCGAAAACAGGAATGTGAACCCGGGCTTCATTCTGTCCTTGGCATTTCAACAGCTGATCAGGCCGTCAGGCGTGTGTGGCTAGGGCAAACGTGAACGATGACACTGGACGTAACTGCGAGTAAGAATTTGGTTGACATCGTGGCAGCGTGTTTCTTTCACAGATGTGGAGAAGAGGCAATACGTACAATTCCGGAATACTTTGTTTAGAAGTTCTTTTTATGTTCTCATTATTAGAGTAAAGGCAAACTACTGAAGGTGTGCAGGGAGAAGAAACGAAAGGGAAGCTCAAAGAAATGAATGAATGAATCGGTGGTGAGCTGGGAGAAAGCTGGTTTTTGAGTTGCAGTCCAGTGCCCCTCTCTCCTAAAGAGGTGTGAAATTCCAGTCTTTGCATTTCTTAAACTCGTCTTAGCGTTTGTGAAATAAAACGCTTTGGAACATCTGTAGGCACAAGTGCAGCAACAGAACTTCTAAAACATACAAACAACATACCATTCTGATAATACGTTTTTATTGATTATATATACACACAGAAATATGTTAAGTATGGTAAGAGCTTGTTTAGAGAATGTGATGTTAGAGTTCTGGGGTTTTCTTCTGTTTCTGCTGCTGGACTGCTTATACAGCATATATAGTAGGATATTTTAGCTACCAGACAATGGAATCTTGCTTTTTATTAATGCACAAAACCAGGCTGTGAAATAATTGCCCCTTGGGATAGGAAATAAGGATGTTTCCATTTATTCCTGCGTGCATTCAAGCAAAGCCAGTCAATTGTCTAATGTACTGACTCGGGTTCTATTTATACATTTGGAACATTAGAAATGTTGAGTTTCCATTACCTTAATGCTTTTCCTCTACTGTATGTTTTAGATGGGACGTTATTTTGAGGCTCAACTACCTTACGAGCTGTGCCAGTAACGCGAAAAAAGAACAATGCCTTCTGCGCCATTCCCTGAAGAGAACGGTTAAACTCTGACCTGAACTTGTCTGTCATCTGAAATTATTAATCTTAAGGAAAATGTTAATAGGTTAGTAGCTCCTTGGGAAATCTAAAAAGCACAGAGTTACCTGAACACATAGGAAGGTATTTGCTTTTTCCTGATCTTCAAGATTTCATGCTTTTTACTGCTTTTACATAGGCTATTCCTGGGCTGGCTAAAAGAAAAAGTTCTAATGTAAGACTCCTCTGAAGTTCCACTTTTCATTTCTTTTGAAAATGGAAAATTCAAGTGACTCTGTCCAGTCTTGTCCCTTGCCCTTCTCCCAGAAAAATAATGGGTTTGGTCTTTATATAAGGGAAAATGCCTTTAAACTGTTGGGATTTAGAAGTAAAAATTCTGAAGTCAAAATAGACCATTTTAAGTATTGCCCTTCTGCAAAAATGTTATTTGATACATACCCACAAAATAGTTGAATTCATGTCACTCAGTATAAAAACGGCTTGTGGAAAAAGAAAATATTTCAACCATCTCTCGCTTGGCCATCAGCAGCGGTTGGGCATCGGAGGATGCTGGGGTCTTCCCAGGCAGCGCCGGAGCTGTGGCAGGCAGCAATGCTGCTTCCTTCCACCTGCGGCAGCTGAGGGCACGGCCTTTGCAACCCTATCACCTGACAGGCAACCTGATCGTTACAGGTTCTTAATTGCAAACCTGATGATTATTCAAAGCCCCAGCTCATGAAATCATCTGACTTCATGGCAGTGTTGCTTTCAGTTTAAAAAGAGTTTTTTGTTCACAGCTTTAGAGAGAAATAATGATGCAAAACTAGTAACGTATAGGAAAACAGGGAAAAAGAATGAGCTTCGGTCTTAATTTAGTAACTGACTTCAGTTGACTTCATTTTTGACTCTCAGTTTTTGCTTTACCCTTCACTCTTTTCACTATTACTTACAAATGGTTCGTCTGACCCTGGCTCTTTTGACTGCAGCCCTACTGCCCTCTCTTCCTCTGCTCCCTCAGACTTTTGCAGTACGAATAAACCCAGCAATGCATCTTGAAACGGGTCTAACTTGCTGTGATAGCCTGCTGTGCTTATTTGTTGCAACCCTTTCTTCTCTATTTTTTCCCGCGTGCGATGTTTATGTACATCCTTGTAGCTATTTTGACCTAATGGTGTGCAGCCTCGGTCCTGGCAGTGGGCTTGGCCTGCTTTCTGGGACATGTTCTGCAACAAAAGCTTGATTTAAAAAAAAAAAAAAAAAAAATTTTTTTTTTTTAAGGAAAAAAATAGGGTGCTGTTAAGATTTTGTCCCAAAACTGTTACTTCACTAAAAGAACGTTACAGGGCTAGGGACAAAGATGCTTCCCTCTCATGAGAAGAAATCTCCAAAGTATACCATGTTTCTGTTCATCGATGTTTGCAGGTTTTTGTGCGGGGAACCTGGAGCCAGTTTTGCCGAGCGCTCTGGGGTCCCTTGGGATTGTGACCCAAGGCCTGGTGGTGAGCCTCAGGAAATGCATATGGAACCGTGCAAATGAGAATTTGTTCCTAAACCCTGGCCACAGCCAGCTACACCGTGTCTTTGCAAAATCTGTGCATTATCCAAACCAGTTGTGGTCTGTCATAACATTTCTATGGTGCCTGGCTATTGCTGCTGCCTATTGCCTAACGTCACATTATCCACGCAGCTGCATGGACGACCATCTCTGCCAAAATGACACGGGACCTACGCTGGAACCATATTGTTAACAAATTGTTGAATCCTGTTCTGTATCATTTGCTGCCTTCTCCTTCTTTCATTTTCACTTTCATAGGTTATATAAATAAGCTTTCTCCCCGTTTCAGATGCCATTTTGCATTCATTGGATGTCCTTGCATGTCTTACAAGGATGTTCCAGCTGGTTTCCATGGGCCATTGTTGTGTAAGGGCTGGCCACAAATATTCCATTTTTCCTCTCTTTTGGCTAAACAGCCCTTTTTAACTGGTTCTTGTGAAGGCCTTGCGCACAGGCTACTACTATTCCATGACACATTCTCTGAATATTCCATCTGATCTACAGTTTCACACATAATTTAAAATCAAAAACATGTAATCATACAGACACTTCCTCTCTCTGCCACGAAGTTCAAACACCTGTTTATTAATACAGCAGAAAGTTCAGAGATCTACAATGAGCCAAATAACAGAAGTAATCTTTTAGGTGAGCTTTAGACCTTACATTTCCAGGTCAATCCGTGTAAAACTGAGGGAAAAGTAGCAGTTTCAGAGGATCTGAAAGGTAGTGCTCTTCAGCTGCTCACTGCAACAAAAACCTGATTTCTAGTTAATTGAAAGGGTTCTTCAGTAACAACAGAAAGTGGGCTAAAATGGTGCCAGCTCCCTTGTTACAGACAGGGATGCTAAAGCAGAGAGAAGGAAAAATGTTTCATTGCAGCCCTCCGGTAGGATGCTGTCTATCTGGGAGCAAAAACCACTTCTGCCAGGTCCTCTCATCCTGTCCTCCTTCACATCACATCAACTCCAAAGAGAAAGACACAAAAAAACCCCCAAACAAACCAACCACTTGAACAGTGCGGGTTTTGAGGCATATTGAGTGAAATGCATTATTTTGCCTTTGTAAGGTGACAAGGAGCCCTTTACGTTGTGTCAGGCTGTTGCACCTCTGCTTGTTGCTGGAAGACCACAGATCTGAAAAAGCCACAAGGGGCGAAGGAAAAGACCTGCAGCCATGAGCCCTGCTGCCAGGGCTGCAGGTTTGAGGTCATCGTCCGCCGCGTCTACTGGAGGATGGAGGGGCAGAGGCAGAGCGCAGCCTGTGCCTTGGTGCAGCATGGCAGCCGGATGATGCTGGAGCTAAGCTGGGTGCTGGACTGTGAGCCGGAGCAGCTGGGATGGAGGCACATATGGTTTTGGCTGTGCAAGAGAAACAGTAATTAACCTCCAGCAGAGGGGTAGGGCAGGTACCTGGGACCAGTAATTTTCTCCAACTCTTGCAGCAAAATTTACCTGAGCTCATTTGTCAAGCTTTGAATCCTTAAATCTATAACTCTAATTAATTAAGAATCTCTAATTACCCCAAAACAGTGCTCTATATTTAAGGCTAAGGTGTGGTGAAATCCAGAGACAATATGAGAGAAGCTGGAGGATGTTCAGAGCTGGAAACGCCAGGAAACCGTGCGTTTTCAGAGATCAAGGTGCACGTAAGTGCAAAGAAAGCCCGATGGCTCAATGTGTCAGCGAGACCTGGGGCAGGTCCTAAACTGCCAGAAGTCACTGTCCAGTATTTAGACATCCATCCTTGGGCGTCCTAAGAAAGCAATGACCACCAAACCTCTACAGCAGGGGCTTCTTACATTGGAGACCCAAAAGCCGAGTAACCCTTGCGATTTAAGCCCAACTCTGGATATTTTCTATACCAGAAGCACATTGGATGAGGCTCTGGTTTCTTACGACCTTGAACAAGAAACCCCAGTTGGGGATATTATTGAAAACACCAGGACAGATGGGTTCTGGCCCTGCCCTCATAAGAGGAAAAAGCCCTTTCACAGCTGAGGCCTTATTATATTAAGTTAAAAATTTATAGCTTTTAACTAGGCTGTAACCAGTTAATGTGACTCAGGCAAAGATGTAATGTGGATGGAGGCATCACTTAGAGCTACCATTTTTGCCTTGCTGCAGAGGTTACTGTTTTCCAGACCTCACACACAAGGTCCTAGAAGCCCAGGCTAAAGCACATTTAGGAATTAGGCTATGAGGTCATCTGATTAAGTGAGGGGGATCAGCTGGGGTTTGGGCTGATTGACTCCAGCAGTGCAGCAGACATGAGCCTGAAACACTTTTTTCTGAGCATCGGTGGGCTGAGCTCCTTCCCTGGGACTTGCCAGCACCATGGCTTCAGCAAAGGTAAGGCTTCTCCTCCGTCTGCTGTGGGTGGCTGTAGACACGGTACATCTGCATGTGTATGAGGTCGTTGTGAAGATGTTGAAGGAGGAGGAGAATTATGCATGCTTCTAGGTAAAGTGTAGGGTCTCCCCTTCAGAGCCTCAAGTACTGTTTTCTAGCCCCAATGGTAGGCAATCTTTGTATTGTCCTCGCAAATAAACGCCTGTACTTAGTGGCTTTGTCTGGTGGAAGATGAAAGTTGATAAGATCCTGGTGAGGTTGTTGTGAGGCTCTTCTGTTAACTTCCCTGCAGAGAGCGTTTCCAGGGATTCGCTCCAGAAAAAACTGCTAGACTGGGGGAAGGATTCAGAGCGATCAGTGATCTTTGTTAACATTTGAAGTAAAAATGATCTCTGCCTGCTAATTTCCAGGACTTGTGTGATTGTGGCGTTAAAAAGTAACGTAAGTGTAGCTAAAATAAATCCTTTTTTTTCTTCCCATATGTGCTGGCAAGGTGTGGTGTAGCAAATTGCATCAGAAAGGTAAAGATGAGAATGAGTCGTTGGGTGCAAGCTCAAAAGGTGAGAGAAACGGGTTAAATCAATTACGGATTTCCTTTCCATTCACTTTTCTCGTGTAGCTGAAGACATGAGGGGGAGGGAAAAANGCAGGTCCCGGCCTGTCCGGGCTGGGAGATCTGACGAGATCACAGCCGGGGCCAGGGGTGATATGGCCGCAGGCCATCGTCTTACATAAACCCCCTACGTTTGCATAATGTGTTTTACAAGATTAAAACGGAGGAAACTTTTTGTTTTCTTCCTTTTTGCATAAAAGGGAAGAAAATAGGTGAAAGAGCTTTACGAAAACGGGATATCAGAAACCTGCGGTTTCCAAAATGACAGTGTCAGTAATTGGGTTTGAAACGATTTCAAGGCTGACTGTCTAATCTGGAAATCTGTCGTAGCGTACTCGGGGAAAACAACCACCCGGAGGTAGGACCGTAAACAGAAAGCGAATATTGGACCAGTGATGGGGAAACTCATCCCTTTTGAAGGAGCTGCTTCTCCAAACCTGTTGGATGCCGCACGTAGGAGAAAACCCTCCTTCCGCAGCAGGGCTGTGGGGTGGAGAGGGTTGCCAAAGCTCTCCGAGTCACAAAACCGAGGCGTTCTTACTTTGCTTAATTACAGTGGGTGACTCGGATGCTAATGCAGAGGTCAGTAAATGGCCTATGATCTCGAGAAATGCACCTTACTCGCAGACGTGGCCGGTGCTGGCTCGCTGGGAGTGAGTGGATTTCACGCAAAGGCCGGTGCGTGGATCCGTCTGCTGATGACTTGTTGCTCAGCTGTACGTGCCGCCTCTGCTGGGCTTACTGCTTCCCACGGGGGCTAATCCCGCACAAGTTCTTCAGTGGAAAAATATGTGGAGGTGAGGGGAAAAAATTCCAGGAAATTCCAAAGCCTGGACGTTGTCTCTGCTGCGATGCGTTAGGAAATGCTGGCTGGTGCTTGTGAAAGTCTGATAAATATCCCAGAGTGTAGCTATGGCCGTGGACCTCACTAGCTACAGCTGCTGCATCCAAAAAAAGGAGCAGGGAAATTTGCTGCTTTGGGGAGGGCAGAAGGCAAAAAAATGTCCCTGCTGGCTGGATGTGCATGTGGGCTTGGAAATTCAGTCATCTGCTCCCCTACAAGTGTGAAACTTGGGGGCACATGGGGCTCCTGGGTTGTGGTAGGGCAGGTGCCCGGCTCCCTCTCTGGGAATGGGCTGGCCGGGCTGGGCAGCAGGGCTGCCCGGAAGTTATTTTCAGCTGTTGCTTAAGGAATTGGCTACAATTTTAATAGCTGGTTCAAGTGAACCAACCAAACTGCTTCCAGCACAGCTCTGGACTTGTAGGTGATGAAAAGACTTGAATGAGAGGCAGTATTGGATTTCCTGAGAGGCTTTGTTTTAGCAGGGTTTGGTTTACTAATCCCTCGCTCAACCGCTCCCTGCAGGACTCCCAAAGTTGTGGTCTTCGGCTTTTCCCCAGGACTTGGCAATGGTGTCCACGGCTATGCCCATGTACATGGGTGTATTCGTCGGTTTGTGCGGAGGGAAAGGCAGTGGCAGCTGCTTGCTCTGGATGCAGGAGATGTAAATTTGTGTCTTGTTACAGTGAGCTACATCTGAAGTATCTATGGTCAGATGAGGCGCATGTTTAGGGCCCCTAACTGTTACTGAAATAAATAGCAGTGGAATACCCAAGCGCTTTGCAGATCAAGATGACATGTCTAAAAAGGCAAATAGCTGCTTGCTGTAGGAGAGTTGTGAGGGGTGTGAATGGGGCTGCACTGTGGTCCTGGGGTGAAAAGTGCCACGGACGGGAGATCTGTACTGTCAGCATGGCCAATATAAAGTGGTTGTACAAGGAACTGGACTTGTCTGGTGAAAATTTTTAACTTTTTAAAATTATGTCTCTTCTCCTCCCCCCTCCCCTTTCACATCTCTTATGAAATGAGTCTCGTAAAACTACTAGTCAAGGAGGGGGAAATCTCCTGCCTTGTGCCAGGGTGCAAACTTAAAAACAGGGAAAAAAAAAGGCGACACACAAACACGTTGAAAGAGAGGATTACCTGGAGGAATAGCTCCATGTCTGTGCTAATATGGCTCATTTAACTTGCAACACTCTGTAGCTCTATATGTTGTTCTGCTTCTTTCCTCCCGTTCTTCCCTTCCCTTATTCCCTGGGGTTTATATCCCTGCCTTTTAAAGTGCGTCCCTGCACAGATCCAGGATGGGCTGTGTGATGCTATTGCTGTTATCAGGATGACACAAGAAATGTTGACTCTTCTTGTGGTTCCTGCATGCAGTTCCCTGAACCCTAAATGTGGCCTGGATCAGCGTGTGTTTAGGGGTGTCAACACACCTTCCACTCGGAAAGGTGGAAATGGTTATTACGTGATGTGCTGGAGCTGGGATGTTGTGGAACATCCTCTCTTGGGAGTTTAATGAGCCATGTTATAATAACAAGTCAAGCAAACCAGTCTGTGCTGCTGCTGCTGGGTGTGAGAGCTGATTCCTGGAGCTGGTGATTTGATGTCTGGCTGCTGAAAATCTCTTTAGTTGACTCCTGTGTCCTGTACTTATTTCTGAGGCTTGAAAGACTGTCATATGGAGGCAACTTTGGGACTGTGCCCCGTGTCTCGTAGACAACAAAAGTTGTGGTTCCCAGTTTATCCAAAAGAGCAGCGTGAAGGAAAGAAAGCCCTTGTGCCTGAGGAAGAAACCTGAATACTCGTGAAGCCTGAACTGGGCAAATAATGGAAAGAACTAACCTCCTTTCTCTCAATTTTTCTGTTTTTAATCACTGTGAGAGCAGAGTGTTCGCTCTGGCATGCGTTAGCTGACCTTTACAATACAAGGGAAAGGTGTCAAAGAATGTACACCCTTCTCCAAAATATGCACCTAAAAAAACCCCCAGAAAACCCCTGAGGCCCAGACTCTTTCTTCCATTAGGGTTAAAATCCAGAGTCGCCGGGGCAGGTAGGAAATTGCATCCCTGGGGAGGGAAGAAGCTGAGGGTAAAATGTGCAACTTCTCTTCCAGGCTGTGCTGACTGCAGAGGGGCTGTTGCAGGACTTGCCAAGGGGAGACTTCCCCAGTGTTTTCCAGCACGAGGAGCATGTGAGCATTTATGGTGAGTCACTGCTGGGCTAAAACACTGCCTAGCAATGCCGCTGGGTTGAACCATTTTGTAAGCCTCTGTAGTATAGAGGTTATTCTTCCTGTTACTTCTCTTGGCAGCGCTAACTTGTTATGGCAGTGATGTTGCTGGCTGCTGCTATTAATCCAGCCTTCTTGGAGATGCAAAAATCATGCTGTATCTGGGGCGAGATGCGCGGTCAGATTAATCCCTGCTCTGTAGTTAGCTGTCCTGAGTCATGTCAAAATACGATAGCTCTTGTGTGCAAGGGCTACAAACTGGGGAGGGATGTGACTGGGAGCCTCTTTTCCCGAGCATTCCAGTGCTGGACCGCATCACCTTATACAAGAGGGTCACTTGTCTCGGTACACCTCCGATTTTTCCATGCAGTCATGCATTGCTGATCCATGCTTCAACTTCCTGCCTCATCAATGCAGCCCTTATCCAACCCTTAGCATCTCTGCAGATTTACCAAAGCACAGCTTCTCATCCTCAGAGATGTGGGTAAAATGCTGGCTTTCTTGGGGTGCTTTGTGTTAAGGGGCAGAAGGAACCAGCTGGAAGCTCACGCCTTGTTCTTGCCCTCCCAGTATTGGTGGAACTGGGGCACTGTGCTCTCTGAACCATGCCGCTCCATGCTCTGGCCTCGGCTGAATTTCATTCCCTGCCTTTGTTGGGAGAAAGCAGCCATATGTGCAGCAGGCAGGTGTCCTGCCTCCTCTCCTTCAAGCACCGGTGGAGTTTCTCGTGTGCCACGACAGGGAGCTCATTAACGACGGCCCCGCGCGAGGTCTGCGGATGAGGGGTGCGGGCTGCCTCGCACAGATTGCTCTGCATATGATTATTTCCACACGCTCCCCATCAAAACAGCCACTCTTTCCCCGCGAGCTCCTCTTCCAGCTCTCGGCACCGAGGACGGTCAGGATGGGTGCGGGGGGACTCTCCTGTTGCAAGCGTGCACGTATATACAGCCATGTAGGTGCAGTTTGACGCTCACGGAGCAGAGAGTGGGGAGGAAGAGGAAGTTTTGATAGGTTTTGGTTACAATTTCCCTTCCAGTTTGAGAGATTCCCTCATCGGAGAGACCCAGGCTTCCTTTATGGCTTCTCGAAGTCTGTATTTCACTTGCTGTGTGGGGTGTCTGTGCCCAGGCGCTGGTGGTGGGGCTGCAGGGGTCTTGGTGAGGGGCTGCCCTCTGCCAGTTCCGGCTGTTTCTGCAACGGCCCCTCAGCAGCCACAGCGATGCTGGGGGCATCCCTGTAAAAACAGGTGTAAGAAAGGGCAAAATGATGCCCGGGAGTGAGGGAAAACGTGTGAGAAACAGCCCTGCCACCCCTGAGGAGGTGTTCAAGGTGCCGGAGCAGAGATCCCCCCGCGGCCCATGGAGTACTTGGGCTGGAGCGGGGGAAAAGTCAGGGGGAAGGAACTGCAGGGAGGAATCCCTGTTCCCCGTGCCCTCGGGGCCGTGGGTGGGAGGTAGAGGCGTTGGGAATGAAGGAGCGAGGTTGAGCCGGGGAAGAAGGGGGGAGTGAGGTGGTGTTTTAGTTTTGTCTTTGTTTCTCACCATCCAAATCTGTTTGAATTAGCTATACGTTAAATTAGTTTTCCCCTAATCAAGTCTGTTTTTTCTCGTGACAGTAATTGGCAAGGGATCCTCCTGTTTTTTTTTTTTTTTTTATCTTGACCCACGAGCTTTTTCCACTGCATTTTCTCCCCTGTTGAGGAGGGGGGTGAGAGAGCGGCTGGGTGGGTGGCTGGCTGCAGTCCAAGGTCAACCCACCACACTTGCACAATGCTGTTTTCATCCAGCGCTTATGCTATATCCTTGATTCTTTTTATCACAAACTTTCCTTCTTTCTCTAAACGTGATCTGCACAGACCTCTCATTCAACAGGAACCCACCAGATCAATCCCTTAGTCAGACAGTGGGGAGTACCGCAGCTGAAATGGGCCAGGTTTCGGGCTCTGGGTTCCCTGGGCTATGAGGATTACAAAGGCTCATTGTAATCTTCTACAGCCTAACTACAGATTTTCCTCAAAATTATGAGGAATACGACAACTAACTGAAAAATATTAACATTAACTAGGACTTGTGCGTGTGCTTATGATGGCTCCGTGTGCAACTGCAAAAAACCGCATGTGCAACAAATGCACCCTGCACCCCCAGCTCTGCATGCACAGGTCTGAATACTTGGATTCATTCTTAAGATGTGCATAAAACTCCTTCCCCTTCGCTTGGTTTTACTGTAACTGACAAAGCTACCTGACTCAAGCAGTTCTGAGAAGCATTTCAGAAATCTAATGCTTAAGATTTCACTGTGGATTTTTGGCTTCAAAGTGATTTTGTTATGTCCCCAGAGCCTGGTTAAATCCTTAGTTATAATGATTGCACACTGAAGGGTGCTGTTACATAGAAATGCTGTCCCATAATGGCTTCGTTGCTGTGGAAAATCCGATGTTATTTGGTCATTCGCTACGAGTTCCCTAAGCTATCAAGACATTTGCCTCAAGGCTACAAACACAAAGCTACAGGCAAAACCCTCTGGACATAATGAGTGGGCATTTATGCAGAACTAAAAACTGGAACAGCTGAGCAGTAGATCTATGAATAGGAAGCATGCCTCTAAGCACAAAAGACATCGTTCTGGAATAAAGGGGTTTATAATGGTTCTGACATCTTGTATGTCAAGATCATGCTACGTTGTTGTAACTTTTTTTTTAATGTTTGTTTGTTTGAGCCACGTTCCTTAAGTAAGGTTTGAGTAGTTAAAGGGTGTGAAGGAAACCCTATAGCTTTGGTAAGAACAAAAATTGGGCAACTGATGCTTTTGGCAAGATCCATCATTTTGATCATGCTTACTAGGGAACAAGCTTATTGCTCCTGTGCTGTTAGTATCCCCAGTTCCACCCTTCAGGATTTCTTAGGGGTTTTTCTTGTATCAGCAGCTCTAAAAGGCTTGAATCTAATGTTAGCTGAGAAGTGTCTTCTGATGGAAATGTGAGGGTTGGACTAACCATAAACCACAGGGTCAGGGAGTCGGGCAATACAAAGGAGGGTAATAAAGTTCAGAGTGATTTGGATCAACAGGGAGCTGGAGGAGCTTAATGTTGAGAAATGTACTGCAGCAAGGTCACAAGCCTTTGTGAATCATCTATAGGCACTTCTAACTGCATGGCAAGGACAAGATGGAAAGGGATGTGCGGCTCGTACACCAGGAGCATAATGAAAACCCAAACAGAGTAGAAATTAGAGCTGGAGTTAGAATATAGAAATAGCCTAGAGGAAAAACAACAGGGGAAAGGGAATGTGAGAATACACAAGGATGATAAATTCATGTTCTATGTGTCTGCATCCACGTGTATCTGATCAGGTTTTGAGACGCTATTGGTTTCCAAGATGGTGTGGGGGTCTGGGGGGTTTTCTTTGGCTTATTTTCCAGCCCTCGTGCCAACGTGCTGCGGGACTGGGGAGGGGCTGAGCAACCCTTTGTGACTGGGAAAAAGTACAAGTTCAAACATGTTTTGCAATCCTTGCAAAGTAGTTTGGGCCTTGCAAAACCATCGCATGTAGAGATGAGCAAAGCCCTAGTACTGTGAAGTTCCTACAGGGAAACGTGGCAAAGGGATTAGGCGCTAATCTCTGACCTGAGAAGATATGATGAATGTCTACGCTGCAGACTGTAATGCAGCACAGAGATACCTGAGCTGGTTGTGACTAGCTTATTTGGCAGAATAACCTAGCTCTGCACTTTGGGGTATGGGAAGCAAATTTCCCTTCCACCAGCAGAGTAAGTTAACCCATGCAGAGATCAACGCTAGAGAGTCCGGAAAGTAACTTGGCAGAAAACTGCAGCCTACAATACAGCTGCGCACCTCATTTCCTCATGTCCAAGTGTCTTGCATGGCCACAAGCAAATTACTTCTCCTCTTGGCATGTACCCTTCTTAACACTGAAAACAAAGTATTGTGCCTATGTTGCATGCTGACCCTGAAGAGAGGTAGACTCTGAACTGCAAGATGCTCAGATACGGAAGGATGTTACTTAGGTTGCTTAGAAAGGCAAAGGGATTAATTTCATTATCCCTCCATCTTCTTCCTCACAGCTATTAGTGACAGCTCTTCCTGCCTGGGAACAGACTCCTGAGGCCCTGTTGGGAGAATGACGGCTCTGCCCTGCCGGTCAGTGATGGCTCTGTAGCCACTCTTAAGAGACTAATCGATAGAGCAGCATGGAAGAACTGGGATAGAACTGTTCCCTTTATGAAATGCTAAGTTAAAACCAAGGATTTCTACTTGGTCAGAGTGATATTGGCTGCAGTTGTATGAGGGCAAGACTTTGTATTGGAAACGTGTCCCTGGTGCATATTGCAGTGGATGGTCCTGCCACACCAAGTATGGCAGTCTGGTCGTGGAGTCAGGTTTTGTTTTGCTGTGTCTGTGCCAATTGTATTTCAAGCAAAGATTTTCATTTTTTTCCCTGGAAAGCATCTTCCACTGTTGCATATTTTAGTAGCATCTCTCTGTCCGTGACTGAGTGTTTGGCAGAGAAGAGGTGATTTGGCAAAGAGGGATCTTGGCTGATGGGAGGTTGAGATCTACTTCAGTTATTTGGATGTTCAGCCTTTTGTATGTTTGACTGGAGATGTGTATTTTTGGCTGTTAAACATATATCCAGTTATAAAACGAAAATAGGGCACTGAAATACCTGTATTTTTGCATACCAGCAAGTGAATGCTAAAACACGAGATGCGTAGGGACAGCAAAACTAGAAAGACTGAGACTTGTGCATGCTGGGGGTCTTTTCTTCACCATCGGTCTTCTAGCACACAGAAGAGAGACAGAGAGGCTGGTAGTCATCTCCTGCTGCGGGTGTATGTCGTTCATCACTAGAGGCCCCTCAAAAGAAACAGAAGAAAATGCATGAGCGAGAGTAAATCCCTTCAGGTTTGTGAACAGAGAAAAGAGACAGTAGTCTGGTCTCTGATGCCACGTCTACACCAGGTTTCTCTTGACTTCCAGAGACCTGACTCTGCTTTTACCCCTTCAGGTGGGTTTATGTGTAAGT
This sequence comes from Fregata magnificens, assembly GCA_013389945.1. Taxonomy (NCBI): domain Eukaryota; kingdom Metazoa; phylum Chordata; class Aves; order Suliformes; family Fregatidae; genus Fregata; species Fregata magnificens. Next base: position 23,053 of record WAAD01001392.1, read on the forward strand.
GCCCCTAGAAGCTGCTATCTCCCTTGCTTGGAAAGGTACGAGAGTTACTGCTTTCTGATGTAATGAAACTCTTCCAAGTAGTCAAAGATTTCTCCTGTTCACAAAACATCTCCCTTATCAATTCTCTCATGTACAAACTGCATAATAACAATGTAGCTTGAACAGCACTGCAAGCTTATTTGCTTGTGATTTGTGGTCAGATCATTGCATTTCAGCATTTACCGATGAAAGGAAATTACTAACAAGACACTGGTATTTACATTAATTGTGGCTTTGGGGAGATAGTCCAAAGAAAATTATGTTAAAGCCAGTTATTATGTGTCTCCCTAACAATTAGAATGAAACCCAAAGTTTATAAAACAAAAGTTGATCTCAAACAGATTTTAGCTGCTGCTTGGTATTTTCCCTTTCTAGAGGCTGAGGGGGAAAAAGTTTTTATCTCTCTTTTTTTAATTCTTCCCCCTTTCTTTCATCCATCTTCTAAAACCAACGTAAAGACCATGGCTTGAAAGATAGCACGCATGCTACTGCAAGAGAAACTCCTCATTTACACCGAGCAGGATCTCGGCTTCCAAGGAGGCCTAGTGGAGTGGGTCAGTTGTCACACATGACGCATGCTAAATGGCAGGGTTTCCTCAGTTAAAGCGGTCGATTTTTCATGTTTTTTATTTCACCTCATTGCAGCCTTGTGCAGCTCTGTAGGTTACAAACAGAGGTTTGGCTCCAAAATCTTCAAGCTACTCCAAGTATGTTTCATGTATGTCCCACTAGATAGCCTGGTGAGTGTCCTAGGACCATACTTCTACTTCATTTGGAACTGTTTCTGGACACTAATTCAATGCTTTTTATAATGTTTGATGTATGATGAAAAGTAATTTAAGGTTTCTTAGGATGACTCACTTGCCAGCATAGTAGATCCAAGAAACAAACACAGATGTGAGATTTAAATTCTCCTTTGGCATAAAACGCTGCCAGGACTCTTCATGCTATAAACCACAAACTATGCCCAATGGAGACTAGTAACACTGTTCTTTTTTTAGCTTCAACTAATTGGGTAGCCTCTGACCTCACAGGTGAGCAGGGATTCGTACACCTTGTTCTTTCACTAGATGTCGGTGCTGTTTGCACGTCCCCGCTAACGGTGGGATTTATCTCATCAAACTCTAGATGTCCAACCCGAGTTTCTTGTGGAGGCTCCATTCGTAGCGAAGAAATATAGGCAGTTCTGAAGTCTGATTCATCTGACCTGCTGTCAATGTCTATTTTAGGGACATGCCTAAAGTAAGGTTAAATTAAGTCCGTCCGCAAAAATTCTTCCGTAAGAAGGGGGATTTTGGGTGCTGTGGGCAGGCAGTCTGGGCTCCCTTTCCTTGGATGACCCCACTGCCAGACTTCACCCTTACATCACTCCACAAGTCCTCAGCAGATCCAGGCACAGGAATGTGTGTTCTGGCACACACCTGCGTGGGGCGGGCACGTAGACACGCTCATGCTGACCTTGCTTTGGGGTTATTCTGTTCAGCCCTCCGCTCATCAGAGCCAAAGTGGACAGCACTGTTTGCTATGTGTCTGGCCGCCAAGAGGCTGCAGACTAAAAGTATAGCTGGTTTTAATTATTAAGGCATAATTTAGGTTTTCATGTTTATAGGATAATTGTTTCTTTTTTAATATAATTTAAACTTTGCAATACAAGAAACAGGCCTGAACCTGTGGATGGAGTGCTGGAAACTGTCTAAGAAGATTAAGGTCTCTTAATTGATTTCACATAAACAGGTGTGACTGAATTCATCAGAAGAAGGTTAAGACTAAATGTATTCTGCTAATTATGCAAAAATTGCCACAGTACGTGCTCAGTTGAGCAATTGCCTTCCCTTTGCAAGTGGGATCACTCCTCAACTGTATGTCAAGTGGGAAAACTGACGTTTCCTAAGCGAATGAACCAACCTGTCGCACGCTGTGTTTTATTTTGAAATTTTTTTTTTTTGCTTGTAGATAAGCTGGCAGTGGTGGATTTGGCAACAGGACATGGGAATGTCCCTTGTGTGCCGTACTGCGACTGGTAGTGTGGGAGGACAGGTGTCAAAGCAGGGCTGGGTCATTTTCTAAACTTCAGGAATCTGCGTTGATGAAAATTCCTGTTTTGGAGAACTGGAGGAGTAACTCTGTTTAAAACACTTGCTACTTGCTGTTAATGTTTGTTTATGTCACCTCTTAAGGCAATTTTTTCTTGTTTAAACTTAACTCTAGGCTTTGGCGATGCATAGCATGGCCAGTGCAGCAGTACAGAGGACACCCTTTGTGCTGGGTTTCAGAATAGTCATTAAGTGGAGTGTGTAACTCCTCACGTTACTCGGTTACTCTGCGCTCTTTACCATCTGTCTTCCTAATCTTGCATCTTGAGTGAACAAGAAAGAGTTGACAATATTGGCCGTAGTTGTAGAAAGGCCAAAAGTTCTGCTTTGGAGATGTCCAGCTCAAAGACCACCTAGGTGTGACAGCAAATTGCGTAACAAGATACAAGTGTCACAGCACAGCGTCATGAAGGCCCTGCAATTACTCAGTGGTGCTCCTAACAACAAAACCGTTTGCTGATGAAATAGTTCTTTGAGTCTCCCAATTGAAGGATGACTCGTATTTAAGGTGTGATTTCAGAGGCAAAGTTGCACACAGATGGTGATCTAAAACTAGTTTTGTTGCTTAAATCACTGTTTTGTAATAGCAAAGATATTGTTTGTAACATTGAAAATTAATCTAGAAAATTGTATCCCACTTGTATTACTGGTTGGTTTTTGGTTTGTGGCTTTGGGGTTTTTTTTTTGTTAAGTTTGAGACCCAAATGCAGACTTAAATCAACGAGCAGTGACTGATGACTTAGTAGCACTCTGACCATGTGTTTTACTCAAGTTAAAGTGAGCAACTACCAAATAGTAAGGAACAAAATGTTAATAGTTATGTGTTCTATTTAAAACAAACCAACCCCCTTAATTGCATCTCTGCAGAACACTTGGAAACCATCTTCTAAGTGCAGATGTACAGTTTTATGTTTATTAGTAAAGATATTCAGCATCCATTCAGATTTTCAGCTCAATTTTTGGAGACAAGGCTCTCTGAAGTACAAATCTTACTCTTAGGGGATCCCAGCAGGAAACCCTCTCTGTGTCTGCGTTTTGAAAAAGGGATGCGGTGGCTGTACCTGCACCTGCTGAACATGAATTGATGTTATGCTGTTACCAAAAGAAAAAGTTAAACGTTATAGATGGACTAAAGCATGCAGAAGAGATCAGAGGTAATCTTCCACCCTTCTTGGTACCGGTAAAGCGTTAGTAGGAAGACTATATCCAGATTTAGGCACTGCACTTTGGGAAAGATATGGACCAGATGAAGAGCATCTTAGAGAGGAAGGAAAAAAGATAAGAAAATTGGGAAAAAGAGTTTACAGAAAAAACTTGAGCTTGGGGTTGCTTTGCTTGCAGGCAGGGCCAGGAAGGCATCACAAGCCTTCAGAAAGAAGGAAGAGAATTTGTTCTCTGTATCCATTCACCCACAGGAAGCAATTTCTTGACTATAAAGCTAGACACCAGAAAAACATTTTTAGCAGTAAGAGGGTATTTGTAATAGATTATGAGTTTCGGCTGAGGAAAAGAATTGGACAAACATCAGTCTGGAGTGAGAAAGTGAATAGCTGAAAGATTGTTTGAGATCCCATCCAGCCCTGTTCTTCTGATTTTTATGATTATATATATTTTTAATAACTCCTGTAAGCACTCTTGCACCGTGAGTTAGAATAAGTAATTTTAAAAGGTTTTAACTTCAGTTACTGAAAAATCATTCCTTATTCCAAGCAAGCCTGTCGGCTTAATTTTCCTGTCCCAGATCACAAGCTTTTCTTCTACAGAAGTGTCTTCCTTTAAATGAAACATGGTCAAGAAATTTGTTGGCACTTTCCTGCCAACTTCTCCAGAAAACCACCTATCGGTGAAACAAAAAAACCATTTAACTGAACAGACTGTCCTGAAGGAGAGAAGAAAAAAATTAAATCTCGAATTACGCTAATGTAGAAAAGAATCATCTTGTCTGTCTCTCACTCAAACTTGACTTTATTTTGCAAATAGAAAACCTGTTTCTGGCCATCTCTGTTTCAAACATCTCCGTCGGGCTGACTTTTGGCTGCTCTTCATAGAAACTCTTTTTTCTGTATATCCAGGCTTCATGTGATTTCTGAAGGATATGAATGCCCCGGTTCCTCTGCTTCTCTGAAAACCCAAGCTGTACGTTAACCAAGACGGTCAAGAGCTGGCTGAAAAGGCATCGGAATTGATAGGATTTAAGCACATGCCTTAAAATATTTAGATAAATTAGGCACTTCAAATTTATCTGCTGCCTGACATGAAGCTCATTAGGTTTTATCAAAACAAGATCATTTAGGCTCCCACCTCCCTGCTTTTGTGCTGACAATTAATCAAACTCTAAAATTAGAAGCTGCTACATGATAGTTTTAAGCAAGAAAGCAGTCACATGAAGGCAGTTTGGAGTGGTAGGCACCTTTTGTCAAACTGAAGCATGCTGCTGCATGGCAGCGTATGCAAAAGGATACATGCTTACTCATTTGAATGCAAACCAGTTGTAGGCAAAACATCTTCAGGGCATGGCTAGAAAAGGGGAAATGATTGATTGAAATAGGTTTCCAAGTGATTTATCTAATCCAAAGTTATTTTGCACATCCTCTTCAATTGATGAAAAAACAACACAATACGCTGAAACCATTTTGCTCTCCAAGGTGTGAGGTTATACAGGAATTACTGGTACTTTTCAGTGGTTGGAAGCACTTAGCTCTTGGCCCCCTGCCTCATAATGCAGCCCAGGCTGGTACAAGCAGTTCTGCAAAACATATAATTTTACTTCACTTGTTTTAATGATCAGGAAACATATACTTTTAAACTGATCTCTACTGTGCAATTACATGTGTTTTGATGGAAATACTTTTTTTTTTAATTAGTTTCGTTCCCATAATGACGCTAGCTAGGCTGTTCTATTAGTAAGCAAAAGCATTGCATTCTTTTGTCAGGCTGCTTAGCTTTCAAATCCAATTTCAGTTCTATTAAGAAACCGGATCAAAACTGCTTGTTTAAAAAAAAAAAGTTCATTCCTCAACTCTGGAGAAAAAAAAAGCGCTGTTTTCAGGTCAGTTACCATTTGGTTGATAAATATATACAAATGTTTCTGTTTAAAACAAAACAAAAAGATATCCGAATCCTGAGTCTGTGTCTTCCTATTATTTTCTTGTGCTGGTGTGGTAACAGCGAATGGAACAAAAATCTCTTTTCCAGGTGAGTGGCAGATAAGACCAGAAATAATAGGTTAAAATTGTAGGTGAGACGGGCTATTCATGCTACTTAATAAAACCTGACTTTTTTCAAGTAGCCTGTAAAAGAATAGGATAAACCAGGCTGGATTTTGAAACTTTAGGGTCATAAATATTATCACAGACTCTCTTGCTCTTTGTTGGAAGGAACATGAAAACCATGGAGGTTTTGGGGGGAGCCGGATGTAAAATTGCAGGAATTTAGAGGTGGGGGTACGTGTTAGTCGTTCCGTGGGAATGTCGCTGGCTGTCTCTGGGACTGCAGATTGAGATATTATTGTGTAAATTAAACATGGGGTATTCATTTTCTGCATAGGATATTCAGTAATTACTGCACTCACACAGTAGATGACAGCTGTTATCATTCTGATGAAAAGAGCCCTAAATTAAAACCCTGTTCCTTTGCATAGATCCCTGTCAGAAACAAATGTTGATTTTTTTCTTTGTTGGTCAGCCTTGTTCCTTGAGTCCTCTGACAGGTACAAATAAGGACCAGATCTCTGTTTCTCCGTTCTTTGGCACGCTGATAGTTTTGCAGCCGAGAGAATAAATCCACGATTAATTCTTATTAGACTTATGCGTATACCCAGCGTTCAGACTTCAGCTAATACTGGAGCATTTTGCACATGTGCAAAGACTAAAAGTGCCCAGATCTTTTGTTTTGTTTGCTTTGTAAAATGTGGTGCACTTGTTGGAAGAGAAAAAGGTTAAATGAAGAGGATACACTCTTTGCACAGATGTCTGCAGAGATAGAGCAGGGTCTGTCTGAGAAGCAGCCAACTTTGCCCTGCTTTCCGACGGCAGAACGGAGTGGCTCACATGGATTAACTCGGTGACATCTGTTTGGGTAATACGCATTCAAGACGGGGAGGTGCTATTCGTACACCTCTGTTTTCTTTGGAAACCTTTCCCAATTATAGGAGATTAAAACCTTTAATATGTCATTATTTCAGGCCGGATGTCAACTGCCAAGCACTACCGCGCTCTTTAGATAACGAGTCAAAAAAAGGAGCTGGTTGAAAAGTCATGTTTGATGTACAGAATAACTGCTGCCCATTAGCTCCTTACGCGGGAGGGTTTTAAGATATATGGGAAAGCCCTGACACGCGCCCACGCTGCGAAGGGACGTGAGGGCTGAGTGAGCAGCAAAACTAAAGGCTTCTCTGTGCTGGTTTAACCACTAATACACGAATATCCTGCTACTGTTAGAGACCTCAAAATGCCACATGACTTGGACAGTAAATACACCTAATGGTAGCGAGCAGTCACTCTTGATTTCTGCTGTGATTAATAACCCAGTGGTATGACTTACAGCAGAAGAACTCTGTCTCTTACCCTTACTTGGAGTGACATCTGTTTTACAAGAACAAAAATCAGGGCTCCAAGAAGACTACTCTGTATCTTTATTTTTTATTTTTTTAAAAACCCACAGTTTATTGCAGTTGCTGCTGATTTCCTTCCAAAGGTGCAGGATAAAAAGAACTTGGATGGGGAAGGATAGATGCAGGGTGAAGCCCTGGATTACACGTGGGTTTTGAGGGCCCTTGTTCTGTGCCAATTAAGTGGGACAACAGCCCGAAGGGCAGAAGAGAGGCTTGAAACACTTGAAGGTCCTGGGGCCTGTTGGGGAAAATTTGGATCTGCTTTGGGTTCCTGACTTCATTCCCATACTGGAAATTTTCCATAAAGCAAATGAAAATCACTGAATTGTCCCCCAGAAACAAAGCAATCGGATCAATTCAAGAATAACAACAAAGATTTTTTTATTTTTTGAAGGCAATGATAAATCACCTCTTTAGAAAAACACAGCACACGTCCCAAAGCAGAACAGCAACAATAAAAGCTCTCTTGAGCAAACATTGCAAAAGAAACTTTAAATGTAGCCAAGCCCTCTATCTGTTTAAGACGGTTTGCTGCAAACCGTAACTTTACTGCAATAGTAGAGTGGCCCAGTAGTAAGTGAACCAGACTTCTGGTTTTCTGAGGCAGAGAAACGTCTCCTTGGGATTTATAGATGAGAATGTTTTGGCACTTAACAGCATTATGATTTGTTTTGGTTTGGGGTTTTTTTTCCCCCCTTCTGTCTAAAGCTGCAAGGATAGTGTGAATATTGCCTGTGGATGTCATTATTTCAGTGCCTGTATCATTTGCGTGCACAAAGTCTTTGGAGTTTCCATGTTGTATAGATTCTCCTTGACTACCTGGCCAAGGAAGGAAATGTGAGTTTAATAAGTTTTGTACTTTTAAAAGCTGGCTGGGCCGGGCTGGAGATAAATGTCTTAGCTCAGAGGACTTGCAGCTTGTGAGAATCTCACGCATCCCTCCTGAGAGGGAGACATGATGGCGTGTTGGTGCCTTTTAACTCAAATGCAGTTTTGAAGCTAACTTGGGTTGCTAAGATTGAAAATTGCCAGAAGCTTTTTTTTTTTTTTTTTTTTTGATCCCCTTTGGGCGTATGAAACAAGTTAGGGCTCTCTCCAAACAGACATGCGTGCAACTTTTCTTAATCAGGCAGCTGTCTTCATTTTCTTTAGTTTCTCTTCGTGGCTGAGGAGTTTGCATGTTTTTGGAGACGGGTGGTGGGAAGGGAGGAGAGAGGAGGCCTGTGCTCGCTCAAGGAATCGTCTGTTCTCATTGCTGGCCTGGCTGTGATGGGGAGAGTTCGTGGAGAAGCAGGACGCGCTGTGCTGCTGCTTCTCATTGCTGGGCTGTGCCTTGGGCCCTTGTGCGAGCAGTTACAATTTGGGGGTTTGTGAATATTCTAACTTCACAATTTCCTGAATACTTCTGCCATTTATTTATTCCTGCCTTTTATTTATATTAAGAGAAGTGCGTGCAGACGCAGAACTGAGGCTTAAAAAAGGTTCAAGCCAATACTTGCAATTTTTTCTGAGATATTTTCACAGCTCTAATATTCAAACGCTGCTTTTACTAATTAAGTTTTCATAATTATATGATTTGCAAGATTAAAAGGCCACTGCCAATATAAACCACATATTGCCCCTAAACTGTTAGATTATTAAATTGAATTTTTAAAATTAATTTTTACTTGCCATGATTTGTATTCTGTTTGTTCTGTGCTATTTTAAGCTTGGATAATAAATATCATGTCAGTCTCATATTCGTTTGTGGACAATTCCAAGTTTTCAGTGCTACAGGGTAAGGGTTTGACAGGCAACAGCACAATTTTTTGTTTTGTTTTAAAGAATTGTTTTCTTAATTCTATTCATCTTATGCTTTACAGAAGACTTTTATTTTTAAACAAAATAGAAAACTGGGCTAAATATAAGTTGACAGCATCCCTTGAAATGATATTCTTGTTTATGACAGTGTAGGAGAGAGGCACAAAAAGTCAGAGGTCATTTTTTATATGCAGTAGATTCTCGTATGCAGGAATGTCTGGATGTGTAAAGTGTCTGTACGAGACTGAGTCATCTCTTCTTTTCTGATGGGATTTCTCAGGGCTATTGCTGTAAAAACTGCTTGTGATAAGAACATCTCCCTGGTAATGTGTTTTGCAACCCTGGCACGTCCTATTTGAACCACGTAGCTCCCTGGCGATGGCCACAGCCCATCACAGACTACAGGTGGGTGACTGGACATAGCGGATAAGGTCATCTGGCAAAAGCAGGAGCTAAGCCACCACCATGGGTTAGCAGGAGAGCTGCGTGCAGGTCAAGCTCGCGCTGATTAGACAGAGACAGCGGAATTGTACTAGCGTAGGAATAGCACCTACGCGGCTTAGCCTGCTGCTGGTGAGCTGCTGCGCTGGGTGGGGACTGGGGCGCTCGACGGAGGGCACGTTTGGATGGAATTGGTGGGAGCCATGAAGTTATAGCCACACCATGGGAGTCTGACAGAGCATAGGGCAGTTTGGTAGTTCTGGTTGCTTGGGCTGGCGCTTAAGTCAGTTCTGCCTGTTCCTACTGGAAATAAACCCTTTGGTCCAGGGAAAGAGCTTGAATATGCAGTTGTGCTTGGGGACCCATTTTTGGGGGGTAATCAGCTCTATAGGTGGCAATCCAGTGTGGTTTGAGAATGGCTGGGGATTTGGCCCTGAGTGCCCTTACCCCAGCGATGCGGTGAGCAGTCGTGCAGGGCCAGGGCGCAGGCGGAGGCTGCTGGAGATGTCATGGCTAAACCTGGCCATCTCCACTCTGAGCGTTAAAGCGTGGTTGGTGTGATGTGAAAGTGAAAGCCACAGAGAGATGCAGGGGTAAAGCGAAGCGCCATCTTCAGATGTACGGCAGTTTCACAGATGATACAAAATCCTCGTCGAAAGCAGTGGTGATCAGTACAGGGAGCTCAGCCTTTAGGTCAAGAGCACAATGTATTAATATAATTACAGTTTTGGCTCCTGCGTGCTTGCTATCTTAGGCAAACTGAAAGCAGCGCACACTTCGTGGTGAGCAGAAACTTGCATAACGGCTATATTGTTAGTTTGTTGTGTAATGGAGGAAGGGTGAAACTCCTTGGCAAAGTTGCTTATTGTAATTTTTTTACCTAAATTTCAAATATTGTGGGCCAACACTATGAAGTGCTATAAAGAGCTATACCAGATTATCAAGTGGTTAAACTGATTTAATAAACTCTGCTGCTCTCACGCTACAAAATTCCCTTCCTGCCAGCAACGGCAATAAGAAAATATTGGTTGCATGATCGAATAAATAGCTTATGTGATTACTAATTGCATATACTTTTTCTGATCCATGAAACGTAGACCTTGTTCTGCATCCAGGTTAGAACAGGCAGCCCTTAACACCCACTGACTTTGGTAGATACTCGTCCAGGTGCAAAGGACTACTTGCACAAGTAAATAGTAGGACTAAGGCCAATATATGCTCCTTGTTTGAAATGCAGATGCCTTTTGAGGAGAGAGGAGAGCTGGAATCTGTTTAAATAGCAACAGTAGTGCTGAAGAAGTAAAAATGTGAACAGGGAAAGTAACTCCTAACACCAGTTGGGTTTTCGTGTGGGTTTTTTGGTGTTTTTTTTTTGGGGGGGTGGTTAGGCATGTAAGTATCTTGAATTCAGAATTCATGGGGGCAAAACTAAAATACTGGAAACTTACTGTTGGGGATGAATTTTTAAGAGAATGCAAGGTTCTTGATTATTTGTCTCCTATATAAAGTAAAACCGAGCGTTTCAAACAAAATGTGTTGAGCATATGCACGTAGTATTAGATATTGGGGAAGGAAGATTTTTCCCTGAAAGAAAAAGATCGATATTTTTGGTATCTGACAGAAACAAGATGTATTTAACAAAGCTTGAAATGGTGGGATTGGGGGGCATGGAGAGAAGCTTTTTTTCAGTTCATGACTTCCTGAAAAATCACGTTGGAAAAACCCACACCATGTGTGAGCACATGCGGAGGGATGACGGTGCAGACATGCCATTGGCTTTAGACACTGTCTTGATAAGGACCTTTCTCAGAGCCAAGACCGAGTCCCTTTCAGAAAGCTGCCTCTGTTATGCTGCTGTCCCAGTTTATGACTTTTTTTTTTTTCCTACTGCAAAAGATCTTGGATTGAGGGATTGTCCTGATGATCTGTTCAGTGTTCCAAAGGGGCTGATTAATCTGAAAAACCCAACAAGACAGCTGAAACCGCTGCCAAAAACTGTCATCCGTTCTGCTTTCTCAACTGCCAGCTTTCTGTGCTTTTGCTGCAGAGACAGGTCCACTCTTAAAGATGCAGCTTGATGTTTCGTAATCCAGCAGCAACAGGGTAACTGATGGGGGAGTGTGTTAGGGGTCTGTGGGCTTTCCCTTTATTCTGTCGCTTCCGAGTAGGGGTGTTTATCTCCTGAGGTAGCACAAAGCTCGGTACTGCTATTAATTCTTGTCTGTTGAACGCAGTTCATCCGGTGGCAGAGAGGATGGAAGTCTTCTGGAGGGGAAGGTGGCCCTTGAAAGTCAACATGATGGAGTTTGTATGGCTTGTTGTCTGTGCATCTCACAGCATCGCTGGTTCATGGCAGTAAGAGAGGTGAATTACTCCTGAACTGGATTTCCTATGCACTTACTTAAAGCAATTAAGCAGGGGAGTGTGAATGCTGATGCTAAGCAAGAGAAGAGGAGGCTCCTTGGTCTTTGAAGGGAGAGATTTTGGAGCTGTGGAAGGAAGGAGGGTGGCCTGGCTATCCCTTGCCTGACCCACACAGTGTGTTTGCGTAAGGCAGGGTGAGCCTCTGTCCCCCTCTTGTGGCTAGTGCACCCCGGGATTGATGGCAGGAGGCCTCCAGCCACACCAAGGTCCTGGGCTTAGGGCTTCTCAGGTGCCAGACCTGGGTGCCTTGCTGTGACTCCCTAAGGGTACTCTTCAGCTGCGGAAGCATAAGTCAAAAGGGGAAAAAATAATTTAAAAGAAAACTGGATAACTGCAATCGAAAGCTTGAGGGAGTGTTTAATGGGGCCATTAATAAATGACTCAGGCAGCCAATGGGACATAGCCTTTGGTCTCGTGCCTTGCAGTGCTCCAGAGGCACACTGTAACGAACCCATAAAACGTGCCCCATCAAGCCTTAGCGCTTTAGCACAAAACACTCCTGAATTTAATGTATGGTGGATGGCAAAGTGGTGTCTCTAGTAAACGCCTAGGACAGCTAGTGCTGAGAAAACCTGATTAGGGGATGAATTTTTTTAAATAGGGAAATCTTCAACTATTTTCAAAACTTTTAAGAATACCAGAGTGTTCTGGGTAAAGGAGAGGAACAACCTTCTGAACTTTAACTTGTTGGGAAACCTCTGTGTTAACCCCCACCATGTATGCAAATGGTGAAAAGTGTAAATGTCTCCAAGAATGTTTTGCTGCGTTAGCAATATGTTTTGATCCTGGATACAGCTACGGAAAACAGTGCATTGTAATAGCAATTATTAGTGTTCTAGATCCTCAGATAGTATAGTGCAGGGTGCTACAGAAGCCCCTAAATAAAGATTAAATTTGATTAAATACACTCCCAGCAAACTGGCTCAGTTGTGCCAATTAACTTGGAAACGCAGCAGTGTTTTATTGCTTTAGGAATGAATGGTACTTATTGGCTTCTTTATATAACAGTTTGACTTCCTCATCCAGTCAGAAAATTGAGCATCTGTCAGACCATCAACCCATAAATGTCTTCATTAGATCTGATAAGCAGACCATGGCAAGCCAGAAAGTTGGAAGGTACCACCCTTCTGCCTCGGGGGCTGGACTCACTTAACAGGCTTAAAACGAGGGAGCTATGTAAAACAGGGAGAAACGCTCTGGGTGAGCGATACAGAAGAGCTGCTCTGAGACATGCCCAGGTGCAGCACTGAAATGACCTCTTTTAGGGCCATAAGGGACTCTTCCCCATCCCTGTTACCAAACAGACAAAACCTTGGCAAGTGACCGGTTCAGGAAGCTGTCCCCAGACAAATTGCTGGGTGTGATCCCAATATAGTTGGGCTCGAGCCTACTGACAGCTGAGATCCCTCTGGAAAGCACAGGTTGTCGTTGATTTGAAGGAGCGCTGTGACCCAAAGACTGGGTTTCGTACCGGACTGAGTGGTGGTCGCTGGAGGCTCTCTTGCTGAGCCCTCCTGTTGCCTTGCCTCCAAGTATTCTGCTCCTGCACAAAGAAGCTGTGTGACAAGCCAGGAGCATCACCCCCAAAACGCTGCTTCTCCTGGCTAGGTTTTGAGACTATCAGAGCAGCCCTCACCTTGCGTGGTTGTACAGCCCTTCCACCTGACCTCAGTACAATGAAGTCTGTGGCACTGGCAACAGAGATGTTGACGATATTACAGTAGAAGGTGGAAGTCCTTAATAACACCGGGATGCATGGATATTTTATTATTTACACTAAAAGCACTAACAAGAATGGAGAAGACACAGGCAGGTGAGCTTTTAAATGCTGTACCACTGAGTCTTCCTTCAAAGTGAGAAATTCTTTTTCATCTTCCACAAACTCCTACCTTACTCTCTGCTCTGATAAATCTTTCCCTTTAAATGAAGCTGCTGCTGTTGCACAACCTTTGGTCTTGCAAAATGCAAAGCCATCTGTTACAACCTCAATTATAGGTTAGAGGAGACAGAAACTTATTTGATGGACTGCAACAGCAGGATTTACCTTCGCTGTATGTCTGAGCGAAAAGAGCCAACCTTTATGATGGAAGCCAGGTCAAGAACGAAGGGTTTTGTCTATCAAAGTAAATTGAAGAGCGGGAAAACCCTAAAAGACAGATTTTTAGTTCATACCTAACTTCTAAATGAAGTCAGAACTGATACGTATGTGCGTGTAGTGGTATGTACAAGCATTTTTTTTTCCCCCACAAAGTTTGCAAATATTATTTAAGGGCTGCTCTGCATTTTGAGAATCTATACCCTTGTGAAGGAAAACGTCAAAGCAGTGATAGCCGCTTGAATTGCTACGTGTATGTTGCTACTGAGACAAAATAATTTCTGTTGAGTTCATTCTTTGCAAGCTCAACCTAAGCAAAATAAACTTGGTGCTATATGAGATAAAATCAATAGCCTGCCAACTTGTTTGGTTTTTACTGGGAGATTTATATTCTATAGATTTTTCTTTGTAAAGCTGTAATCACATGATTACCTAAAAGAAAACTCTTTTGAATTAAAACTTTTTATGTATGTTGTAGTTGGAGGAAAAAAATCAAACTAAGTATATGGAAAAAGCCTATAAGAAATGCCAAAACGTAGCTTAAAAATATATTGTCTTTGTTTTCATTTCCCTATGGGTAATTCATGGGATCCTCGGAACGCACAACCAAGATTTATTTTTGATGCTCGGGGTTGTCATTAATGAAGCAGTCACCCTGCCAATTAAACCAAAGCTGTTTGCTTAACAGCTGTGTTTTTGTTCCCCCCCCCCCCCCCCCCNGGAAGCCCAGGTGCCCGTACTGGCTGTTTCTTGGGCGAGTGCTTGGGTCCAAGGCCTTTTGCTCACAGGGAGGACATTGGCTAGGCTCTGTCTCACCTGGGAAGCCTTGGATAGTATGTCCTACCCAGAGTAATGCAGCCGTGGTTGGGATTCTCCTCCTGCTCAAAGTGAGGTGAAAACCCAAGCTCAGATCATCAGTAGAGTTTCCCTTCCCTCATCCCGTCCGGCAGACCAGTACATGTCTGATTTATCTCTGCCCCAGTCTGTCGGAGCAGAGGGAGCTTATGGCTTTGTATTGCAACAAACCTGAACGTGCTCAGTTTACAAAAGCATAAAGAACTAGGTGCAAGCAGTAAATATGGTAACTATGCCAGTCTCTCCCAGTCTGCTTTTCTGCTACATTTTTGTTATACAATAGTAAGAGCTATTGCAGTGAGCGCTGTTGAAAGATGGGGGATTTGAGAGAGAGCTGTGATGGTTGTGTTGGATTGCTGCCTATATTTGGACTGTATTTATTATTCTTCTTCTATTAACGTGCTTAAGTTTTTCAGAGTTGGGTTTAGACAAGAAATAAATATCTGAGCAGCTGCGACTACGTGTCTTAGTGATTAGTCATCACTACAACTCTTAAGAGTTGGATTTACCAGCAAATTGTTAAAATTCCCACAAATGGACGACAGCATAGTGAAAAAAGTTGAGTTTTATTTTGTTGTGTTTGACTGGAAATTTAACCTGAAGCTATCCAACAGGCCGAGAGAAGAGAGATGCTGACCTGGGATATGGGAATGAGCTATTTAAGACTTTCCTTCCTTGCAGGTGCTATTTCCTGTAGCTCACCTGTCAGGATCCAGGGAAAATGCACAGATAGCAGGAAAAGATATCTCGGTGGTACTTGTTAGCGAGAGTAGAGAGAATCGCTAAAGTCTTGGGAAGGGGGAGCCTGATTCCACCTGCACTGCGGTGACTGCAGTCTCTAAGCGTTCAGCACGTTTTGGGTTTGGCTGTCTATTTGGAGCAGCAAGGAAGGATAGAACACTGCCCAATTTCAACCTCAGACGGGTACTGTAAGGGAGAGTTCTGCATGTACTGACTTATTTTTCTGAAAATGTTGAGAAGAAGGATCTCTATATTCTGTGTTTGACTGATGCAATACATCACAGTGCAACTGCAACTTCTGTAATTCTCCTTGTTTTGGTTTTGTTTTTTAAAAGCATAAAACATAACCGTTTTCTCTCCCTTCTAAACCTGAAGGAAGGATGCTCACAGTTACAGGAGAAAAAATGCCAGCTTTTTCTTGTCAAAAAAAAAAAAAAAGTAGTTTCAGTTGAAAGCAAAAAGAGAACTCTTTACATCTCTCCTGCTCACCCTTGTTGAAGGAGAAGAGGATTATTTTTCCGCTCAAGCAAATCCCGCAGCAAGATTTTTGCTTTATTTCAGGACAGCATTTCTCACTGGCTGGGGGAGGAGGGAAGAAAACACTGCAGTGAAATGTGGTTCTTGAAATCCATCCCTGATCAGCAAGTAAAAGTGTTCCCCACAAATGGTTTGGTGAGGGAAGGCCCATCCAGCAAGGAAGATGCTAATTGGGAGCATGGGGAAATTGGGATTTGGTTTCCTGTCCTGCCCTGCACAAGCTGGGTAACCTGGGGCATTTTGCTTGCAGGTGGGGCTATTCATGTCATGTCCCTTAGGTACCTAGGTTAAGTGCTGAAATGACGTTCCTGGGGAGCCACACTCTGCACCGACTGTTGCTCTGATGTCGCTGAAGTTGGATGCCTGGAGCCGTTGATGGGAATAGCTCTTCCCCTTGCCCTTTCTCCTCCTTAGCCTCGCTTGTGCAGAGGTGTTCAAATGCATCACGTATACAACACCAGCAGGGATGATATCAGTCCTTAAAACTGTTATGGGCCACATACAGATGTTTGCGTGACTGGTATTCAGTGCCCAATTAGAAGAATGCTTATATGAGAGAATCTGTCATCATTAGAAATACAGGTCCTGTTAGCTGAGAGGATTAGTAACTGGGGCTGCAGCTAACAGGTGTTGGGAATAGTAAGTTCTGAGGTCATGGGAAATAAAGCTTTCACTGAATCATGTTGTCTGCCACTGCTAATGAACCAGTGAGATGGAAACTCTGATTACCTTTTGCTGGTTCTGGGTATCGTGATAATCCAGACATCTGGATGTTCTTCTTCAGTGCTCGGAGCACTGCGGCCAGATGGGGTAAAGGGGTGCTAAGTTTTGTGCCATTGACTAGTGCAACCTAATTTGATCCTGAAACGGGTAAACTCGGTCATCTCTTCAGGTACAGAAAGGTCCTGTGGAGAAGCTTGCGTAACGGTTGTTGATGCCTTTGTAATTTTTAGATGGGGTGGTGGTACCAAACAATTTAGACTATTTAATGTTAGGAATAATTTTGACTTCCAAGTTTCATTTCCAGGCTAGTCTCATCACCCACCAGAACTTGTCAAATGGATGTAGTGTGAAAGGTTGCTGGTAAAGCCCCACAATTTTAGTGTCAGATCAGTGCAAATGATAAATCACATTTTATTAATAGGTAAATTTGTGATACCTGGTTTGTCTATTAGGGAGACATGTTTGTAAGACATATGTCTCTTGGTCCAGTGGTCCAGTTAATTTGCTGTTTCTGATGACACTGTGTGAAGGTTAGGAAACAATTTCTGTCCAAAAATTCCACGGCTCATAATTTTGGCAGGCTTGAACTATTGGGATGGATTTCCCATACCAAGTATCTGCCCTTCTTGAATAACCCAGGAGTGTTTCCGAGTGCCTCATTTGAGGTCTTGACTTCTCATTGGGGAATTACTGTGTAGTCACAGCTCTGAGTGAATTGCTCATTGGATATATCATATGCCATAAAAATACTGAATGCTCTTTTAAGTAAATTAGGTTTTGGCAGGGCATCCGGAAGTAGCTAATCCTCGAGAATTTTAGTTCCACAAGTACCGTCTGCCCCATGTGCTGAGCAGTGAGCTCCCATGGGGACAAAATATTTAAGTAGTAGTGGGCTGAATTTCTTCGCTCAAGCTTCTTACAATTCAAAAATGTGTTAATTCAAACATCTCCAAGCTTCTGGAGTCCTGATTATGCAACTGTAGAACAAAATTTTTTTCCTCTGTCGGTGAATAACTAAATATTTGCAGTGTGGTAGTACTGAGGAGGCACAAGCTGCGTTCCAAACACAAAGCAAGGTGTAGTTCCTGCCCTGACTTGTAGCTGTTTTTCTGATGAAATCCTTTGCTAATGATAAGACTTCTGCATTCACTTCGTTATTTTTGTTCTTCTGATCCCTCTTAATAGAATTACCATAATTAAAAAAAGAAAAAGTATATGTGAACCTTTGCAACAGAGTGTTTCAGTGGCGCAGGGAAAGGAAACCCCCAGTTTTGCCTGTACCCTGTGAGCGGTACCAGGCAGGGAGGCAGGTGAACTCGCTGGACCCAGCAGCAGTCCAGCCTGGCCTTTCTGCAGGGAAAAATGTGGACTGTATCTGAACTGTTTATACTCACCTGAGCCGGTATGTCAGTACGTAGTACTGCGCTAATATGTCTCAAGTGATTGACTTCTCCAAAGGCAGAAAATGCTACTCAAGTTTGAAACATCATCTGCTAAATACCCTGTGATTCTTTAGGAATTGCTCCATCAGTCAAAACGCACTCCTCCAACCCGCATAATGTGATGTCCCAGGTTTGTTTGCCTTTGCTGCCACGCTTCCAGTGTGGCAGACGGGTGCAGTTGTGAATGGGGTGTGGATAAATGCCGCAGCCCCGTGATACCACTCGATCGCTCGCAGTTTAGCAGATGCTGGCAAGGCAGTACCACATGCAGCTTGCCCTGCGTCTTGATGAGTTCTCCCAAAGTAAGCACCTTAAACTTGTGCAATCCTTCTCCTAATCCATGCATGAAGACATCCTTGGTGTTTACGTAACGTTCGCTGTGCAGCGTGGAACAGGCATGGTTTAGTTCATGCTGTCGTACAGAGGAGTCACCTTTGAGGGACAGCCTGCTAGATGTGCATTTTGATTCCAGCGGAAAAAAAAAAAATCAATACAGGAGATCTCCATTGTCGATCGCCTCTCCAAGGCTCTGTTCTCCCTCTTCTACCCCAACCCAAACTGAATTTCATAGGAAGATCCATGAGCAAAGGGCATTTGGGGTATGAAGCATGCTGCTTTCAACTCTGCAGACCTGAGAACAAGTTGAGGATTCAGCTGACCCATTTAACTGTGAATCTTTCCATTGACCCTTGCAGGCAGCTGAAATAAGGTCTGACCATTGTTATGTTGCCTTGATTTTTGTTTCCCCTTCTCCTGGTCGAGATTCATAGTATTTGCGGCTTCCTATGAAGTCTGGGAGTAAATACAGGGGTTACAGAAGTCTAAAGGTGACTGCTTTTCTTGAAGCTAAAATTCCCATCTTCCTTTTAGCAAAATATCCAGGATCCTTTCGTAACTAATGGAAAATAACACAAAAGAGAAGGAAGGTTGGTGCTATTGGATTTATTTTCTCTTGATTTCCCTTTATATAAAATTAATCATAACTAAACAAGTATTAAATGTTACAATGAAATTGGTTGGGTTACCATGGGTTCAAATATGGCATAGAGCAGCTTTTCAAATTGTAATATATATATATATTAAAAAAAAACAACCAACCCACCCCACCCCACCCCCCCCAAAAAAAAAAACAAAACCCAACAAAAAACACTGAGCTGTCAAGTGCACAGCATTTAAGGCCTAGCTTCTTTCATTTATTTTGGTAGAAAAAGATCTTTCTTGCTTCTCTGAAGGAAGGTTTGCTCTGCAGTATGACATGAAGGCTGGAAAAACGCTTAGAAATTCAACACCTATCAAACCCTTGAAACGGGTTCTCAGTGAGAACAGGGAGGTGCATCCCAGCACAATGGGCATGATGGGAACTGGAAATATACAGGTAGTCCAAGGAAGGAACTGGATCTCCATTGAACTACCTTTGCTCTTTTAGTACCGTACTTGGCGTATTGATTTTTTCTAGTAAAGATATGTTTTGGGTTTTTTTAGTTGTTCTGCATTTTAATGCCTAAACAGATTCTCAGATCTGAATTAAGAGCCACATTCCATGTTTTCATTGTGTTAGATAAATCTCTGAATACTTTAAATCTCTCTTGCTTAAAACTATTTGAAATAGTTTCTTGACAACGTGGTACAAAAATGAATGAGCTGGAAAGTGCTCATTGACAAGATGTTCCAATATGTGTGTGTCATTTCTGTCTTTAGTAGGTTTTGTTTTGTATCATTTTATGACAGTTTGGCATACAAAATTTTAGCAAGTTCATCAGTGATTTGGGTACCTAGCAGTTTCTGGCTCTGCAGATATTTACTATTGGAAACGACCTTTGGATTTGCCTTACTGGGTTCACAGGACTGTTGAAGTCAGCAGTGATGGCAGAAGCTGGCTCTGCTAAATGCACATGAAACAAACCTTGTAAGATCATAAAGAAAACTTTTTTGCAAGCCAGAGGATTGCCAATATGCTTTAATCCTTATCTCTGCAATAGTTCTCTGGATAACGTAAGCATTCAAATTTGTTATATTAAAAATTAACCAAAAAAGGGAACCTCCCTCTAACAAAACACTTGGTTTTGTGGAAGGGTGTAAATCTTTCTCCTCCAGGGCAGAAGGAAAACTTTACTTAACTGATGAATGCAAGTGATTTTTTCTTTTTCTGGTTGTTTTTTTTCTTTCTGTTTTCCTGTTGTGGAGAAGTCATTCTGTAGCTAAGTACTGCGAGGTGTCTTTCTGCGTGTAGCCAGAGTTGGGCTGTGTGGGTGTCAGGATGCAGAACTGTTGCGATTATCAGCTGAACTGGTCTGGCAGTTCCTGTATTGGCTAAACTTTGAGGTGAATTTGCTGAACACTGCAAAGGGAGAATTCCAAGTCTGATTTTTTAATTTATTTATTTAAAAAATTTTTTTCACCCTAGTCTTACCCATTAAATGCAGAGTTTGGTAGTGCATGAGCAGTTTTTGCCATAGATCTAATTTTTAAAAATTTTTATTTTTTAAAATTTTTTATTTAAAACCCCCATGAATTTAAGAGAACCTCCTCTCTAAGTCTAGCAAGCAAAAATATTTTTGCGGCATCCTCTACAAAGCAAATGAACTTTCACAAGACTGCATGGCTTTAGGCTATGCAGAAGGTATATGTACAATCCTGGGAAAGGAATTTGTGAACGTTGTTGGGAGCAGATGAAAAGCCTGGTAGACATTGGGCATCATGTAGGATTGTGGCAAAGCAATGGCAGGGTGGTTGGGTTTGACAACTCACAACATTGTAAAGCTTTGACAGAATAAGAACTTACATGTGGCGTCAATCATCCTCCGCATGCCACTTCCAATTTGTCTTGCTGTAAGAGGACATCCGTCCCCACTGGCATCTGAAATACAGCTGTCAATGTCACTGTGCCAAGGACAGAGAGCTCTGAAGGAGCAGAGCATGGGGTGGCGCATGCAGTTGTTTTGGTGTTGCCTATGAAAAGTGCAAGGCTGAAATGGAGGGAGAGATGGCTCCGAGATGTGTCCTCTACTCTGAAGAATAATCTTCAGAAAAGCGGACTAAGGGGAGAGCAGTAGGTGGGAGAGTGGCTGAAGCCGTGGCTTGGTCTTTCTTTAAAGTGAGTGAAGAACAAGAGTTTGCAGCACTAAGGTTGGGACGTTTGGAATGGGCTCGAGTTCATATTAGTGTTGCGTGGCTGCTGATTGAGCTCGTATATACTGCTTCTAGATTAACTTTAAGAGGATGAACATTTCCTCCTCTTAATTGTAATTAAATTTGCACTGTCTTAAGAGGAGGATAAAATTTTTTTACTATGTTTTTTTAAGCTGTAGAGGGTGTGGCATGAAGGCTCAGTATTTTCCTGCTTCAATCTTCATGTGTTTTCCTGTAAATCAATCCTGGAGCCAGGTAGAAACTTTGTTTTGGTTTTTTTGTTTGTGGTGTGGTTGTGTATTTTGGTTTTTTTTAGAAACAAGTACTCCCATGACACTTATAAAGCTTGGCTCCACAGGGGTCCTGTGGCTGATGAGCTTTGGTGTTGGAGAAGGTGAAGTGTCTAGCTGATGTTCTCTTGTGGCTGAACGTCTACCAGGTGTCCCTCTTCCTGTTGATTTTCTGGTACCTTTTGAAGTGTGAGAACACACTTTGTTTTTCTGAGTTAGTTTACCTTGATCAAGATTCAAACGATGTTGAGGCAGCAAGGAGAGCTCACACGTACACCCCATGTATTCACAAACCCGGTTTCTATGAGAAAGCAGACTACAAGCAAGCCAGACGTACCATTCCGAGGTGGGCTGGCTGATGCACGCTCTTCCTGTCCTGCCCTCACCCACACAGGCATGGGAAAGAAGGGTCTTGATGAGGAACAGTGTCTTCAGTATTTCACTGGACAGAATTTTCGGTGTTAAAAACGTAGAGAAGAAATGTATTATTGGTTTTGAAGTTACAAGGCAAATTCCCATTTCAGTTTGTTTTTAAGCTTCTTATGCCGTTTTCTGTCACTAGAAGGGTTAAGTTTTAAAAAACTTTCCCCACATTTCCCTTTTATTTTAGCTTCTTTTCTCTTTTTCTCAAAAGAAACAGAGCAGGCAGGAGGATTTTTTTTTTTCCTTTTAAAAAGAAACTATTCCAAAAGAAAACTTCTTTGAAAATGTCGAGTTAGGAAGTTAAAGAGCACTGCTCAACACTTTGTCCAAAACTGAAGTATGTATGATTTGTCAACCAAGCAGCCTATCCTGCATGCTTGAAATGAGAAAATTTTAAACAGAAGGATGCTGAGAGAGATGTGAAGAAAGGAGTGAATTTGCTTGAACAAATTTTTTCTCTTCTAAATGTGCTACCTAAGCCTGGGAGTCTCTCATCCCCTGGTCTCCATCAGCTGACCATGCTGCAGCACAAATGTCCTCCTGCTGCAACCTCCTCCTCAGAGAAAAATGAGGATATCTTGGTTTGGTTCCTTCCCACACTGGAAAGTTACAGGTTTCCCTTTTCTTTCTGCAAGTCTTCATTAAATGGAATTTTAGATCAAAGCAAACTTTAAAAAAGGATTAAGGAAAAGTTTTGAAGCAAAAGTCATTTGAAAGGTGATGGGATGACCAAAACCCTTGGCTGACATATCTTCATGATAGCTGCTAAACAGAAAATCCAAGGGTGCTTTGAGAGTACTGTGGTGCCCGATTGGTTTGGGGTTTCTTTTTTGGGGTTTTTTTTTTTTTGATTGGCTTTTTTTGAGTCATGCTAGACCAATTAACAAATTGTGAGCAAGTTGGTAGCTTGGAGTATACCCGCACGGGGGGTGGCGGGGAGCTTTGTTGGGCTGCTCAGGCACCCACAGTGTCACTGACAGAGGGAGGAGAGCTGTGTTGCCAAACCTGCTTGAGATGCCAGAAGAACTAAAGAGCTAAACTCCCCAGTCTGAGGCTGCTGTGACTGTGTCCCCTCCAGCTGCAGTGGCTTGATGCCCTCATTTGTTTGCACAACTGTCTTCAGTGCAGGCAAAGTCCTGTCTTGCAAAGCCAACTGCACATGGTAGCTTCACTAATGGAGTTTGTGAGTTAGGTGCCTATGCCGTCTGCATGTATACGCTCTTAGCAGCGTTTTGATTAAAAAGTTGCATATGGTAGGGAAGGAAGGCTATTTTTGCAAGCCTGCCTATGCTATAGTTGTATTTCGTCTCTGTTTTAATCTTCTGAGAAGCAAATATACCAAAATCTGAATGCCAGTGCAGTCCACACTAGTTCTCTGTCCTCTTGCTTTGCTCCACAAACCACTGTTGTGGGTGTTGCGTTTATCGTATTTGTACTGGGGGGTGCACAAGCTGTTCTGTGTCTGCTCTGGCTGCGTCTGTTAGAAGTAAAATAGTTACACTGTGCCCCGGGGCAGTGTCTGAGTGTGCGTGGTAGTGACAACTGTTGGTGGAAAGAATGACTGTGCATGTGCGTATGGGGCACCATGCCACGACGCAGGAGGCCATGCTTCTGCATGACTCCCTCAAATGCAACGAGTGATCGGAGAAATGAGGAAGGAATTTACAGGTCAGAATTGTAAATCAATTCCACGTAGTTTTGGATTGCTGTGAGAAAGAAGCCTTGACATCCACTGATGGTCTTCCACCTCTTTTAAAATGTTCTATTACAAATTTACTGCTTATTTATGATCCTGTTCTGGTGAGAGAAATAGATAAGGCCATCTAGGGTTGCCAGTACATATAAAACTGTGACTTTATTTGACATGATCTTAATGTACTTGAGAGGAAGGTGGGTGTAACAGTGTGAGGCTACTCCAAAATGCATGTCTCCAGTGCATCCTCATAGCTGCCTACTTGTCACTTTACCCTTAGTTATGCAAATAGCAGTAGTAAAAACATGTGTAAACTGTCATCTTCATGTGTGGATGAGCACAACTGCAAATTCATAGCTGTGAAAATTTGCTATTTTGATTCTCTTTGCTTTGTTTTGAATACCTAGGGATGCAACCAGAACCCTATTGTTGCACAGGCAAAGCTCCAAAGAACGATCGGCTCGCCTCCAATTTTTATTTGGAGTTTTACAAACTGCAATAAAAGAGCACCCAGACAATGCTCTGGGCACTGCGGGTGATCTTATTTAAAAAATACACTAGTAAACAAATGGCTCCATCAACAACCTTGGATCAGATCAAATAAAACTTGCTATATTTATGCCGTTGCTAAGTTAAGAGCCATCTGTTGCTATCTATTAACAGACTACATATATACAGATCCAAAATACTCTGGTAACAGGAACTGTCTTTTCTGTCAGAATCCCGCATTGTTTAGCAGCTCTTTCCACCTCCCAGATCCTCACAGTGAAAGGTGAAAAGAGGCTCTGTGGTGAGCTGGGAGGCTGAACCCCTGGTTTGCATTGACTTGGTGGGCAGATATTCCAGAGGTTGGGAGCTCTAAGGGAGTTAGTTGTGAAAATGTGGTTACCAGGGAGAGAACCGTCTGCTGGGCTGGAATAGACGGCATTAAATCTCTGCATCTAACAAATTGCTTTTTTGTCTTGTTTATGGAACAATAGAGTGCAAAGACGTATGAATTCTAGTAAGAATAGGCACAAGAGCTATATTTGTTCTTCTAAGATTGCTGAAGAAACTAAGGCTGCCTAAGAAACAGCATTCAACCAAGATGTTTAACCTGATCATCCAGAAACACAAAAACCCCCTGATGTGCAGGGCATGCTTGTGACTATTGCCTTTCTCTGATAGTGCCTGCTCTTGGTAGGTATGTTGTCTCACGTCTGGGGTCTGCATCTTACACAGAGAATTTCTGGAAGGCTCTTAATTTTTTCTGCCTAGGAAATGCTAGAATAAAATAAAAGAGAAGTCAGAAGTGACGTGCAGTCTGTGTCTGTTATGTGCATTGCTCACAATTGTCAGACATCCATTTTGCAGTGGTTTAATAATGCTGGGGAAACTAAATATACTCAGTTACAAGTTAAAATCAAGAACCAAAAGCCGTATCTGTGGAACGATCACATACAAAATTTTTCTCCAGATATCGTAGGTCGGGGGTGAGGGTGATCTGCCTTTTGATCTGGTCCCTGCTTTTACAACATTTGCTCCTAAGCAGCTAATTTAATATTTTGCTCAAGTGATGAGATCTTGTAGATCCAAGCTTTAGCATCAAAAATGATAGTCTCTTTTAAAGGAAAAAATAATAAATAGGCTGTTGAACTGAGTTCTGGAAGTGGGTATGGAGACTTCCAAGGAATATAGTTGTCTGTCACAGAATACGTGGCTACCTTTGGACCAAGATTTCTATCCAGTTAGCTGATTGGGGAATAGTAACTTCTCATTGCAATAAGCTGCCGGAGAGCTCTTGGGACCGTTTGGCCAGGAAGATCATTGCAGCCTTTTGCTCATACAGGAAAAGCCGCTACTGGAAACTCAGCTAACGCTGGTTCCATTCCCGACGGTGACGTTGTCCTCGCAGGTTTTCCCTTGCCCTGGTGGGTGCCTGGGTGCAGAGCTCGGGCCCCCCTCTGCCCACGCAGCGTGCCCTGAGGCTCCTGCGGTGCTGCGGGCTGCAGCGTTGGCTCAGGGCCAGGGAGAGCCGCAAGCGGTGTGCAACGTGCTGGCCTCCCTGCCGCCGATTGCTAGTTTGGGCAGAGTCCCTCTGCCTGGTGGAGAGCTAGTCTGCACACGCACATGTGCACCAACGTAACAGAAGTTGTGAATGAAAACCAACGGAGTCATCTTAGCTTAAGTCTTCGTAAGGGTGGTTTCGTCACGGAGTCAATGTGGTTGAAATTGCTTTCAGCTAAGCATAGTAACTGCTTTGGGTGGCCAAGGGGAAGCCGCATCTGTGTGAGTCCCTGGCCGCAGCAGAAGGGGACACTGGTTGAAGCGTTTTAGAGCGGACAGACAATCATACACACAGGCCTGCCGTGGGCCAGGAGCTCCTTGAGCTGCCCAGCAGGGTTTCAGTAGCTGACATTGCTTCCCCCCCTCCTTCTTTTTTTCTAAAGTGTTTGCAAAATGTAGAAAAATGCAGCAGGTCCAGAAAAACTGGAACTGTTTGGTGCAATTATTCAGAGCAACTGCTTAGCATAGACAAACCTACCATATTAAACCTCTGCCTAGAAAATGCTGCAAATGCAACAATTGAATAGTAAGAAAAAAAAATTATTTTTTTAATAACCCTCATCCTCCCTTCAGAGAAACCAGAGCTCAAGTATAAGCCTAATTTAAGGTGAACATGGTATGCAGTTTCTTTATGAAAACTGCAGACACCTTGTAGAGAACACAGTTCCATCGAATGCAGGGAAAGCGGAGGAGATGAGCTAGGCGAGGTGCTCCTCCCGGATCACATATGTTGTCCGGAAAATTTATAATCATGCCCTGGACAGCAGAGTTAGGTGTTTGTGGTGTTATAGTGCATCACACGGCAACGTAGCACAAGTGTGTGGTGACAGCTATAGGAACACCAACAGTGCAATACCACTATTCTGAAATTTCCTAAAATTATTAAATAACATAGTTGCCAGCTCTTCAGTCACTTAAGGATTGGTGACTCTTCTGCATGCTTTCTGCCCCTAAAGCATCAGGCCTGATAGTCAAAAGACTGGTTAGGCAATGGCACATACACCAGCAAAACGCACGAAGCATACTATTGCTTTTGGGTAAAAGAGCCCTTAGACCACATGAAAATCTGGTATTAGCATGTGTAGATGATCAGTCAGTGCCCCCTGCATTTGAGGGACGAGCAGTTGGCAGTGCGGTGCGACACTCGGGAGACACTTTGACTCCCTGCAAACTCAAGATTTCTTGTCTCCTCCGCAATAGGACGCAAACTGCCTCCTGTATCCTCCTCGCATCGATCCCATGTGCGGTATTGGGGGAACCAGTAATAATCTGCCAGTTTATTGTAGAAAATTGTGTGCGTGTACTCTATTAACAGTCATCGTAATGTCTTTCAAGGTTCTTCTTAGCAAGGGCAACTGCCGCTGGCATTTTGGCTCTCCTTCAAACCAGTCTTGTCAGCAAGAAAAACCATACGATCTTGGAGATTGAAATCAGTTGCCCCAGGGTACCAGGTCCGGTTTCATTTTAACAATAAAAGAATCTGATGTCTTTTAGCAGGCAGGTAGTTATTGCCTAGATGAAGGAAGAGTTGTAATAGTAAATCTAGAATTGCATTCAGATGTGACATCAGCTGATACATAAATACTGTATGTCTTGCCATATCCACCTACTCTTTCTGTATGCAGAGAAATGTGAACCAAGGGAAAAGTCAAATGCTGGGCTGGCTCCCCCAACTCCACAATTATGTGCTAGTAATCCTGAGCTTCCTCTACGTTTGCAGGTAGCTAGAGGGGCCCGAATCCTAACGCTGTGCTCAATGTCATACACTGTTTACATTAATCTACAAAAGCTTGAGTGTGTCTGTGTTTCCAGACACAGAAGACTTGAGGACAAAATAAATGTTGGAAAGTTCCTGGGAAATTACTATCATGGAAAGGCTCTTTGTGGACTGCCTTGTAGTTGTTATGCCCTGATCTCCCGTGGCCAAGGAGTTCACTGGAGCTAAACGTTCAGTTGACTGATTCCTACTAAAATTGGAGATGGGAGGCTTAAATAAGGTATTGGTCAATGGGTCCACATTACCTTTTACTATGACATAGGCAGAATAAGCCAACTTTGCCCCAGCAAAAGAATGAATCATGGATTATTTAGTATCTGAACATCTTATCATTGTGTCAGGTATACCATAACAGGTGTAATGACTTCCAGAGTTTTATCCAGATAGTTCCTTAATGTTGTCACCACTGCTAAACATCAGCTAACTACCAGTGGGGACACATGAAGGCAAAGGTTGTATCCTTGTCCTTAAAGAGAGGTTCCCAAGCAATTCTTTTCCTAGTACACTATTGTTTTGGCTTGCTGCGACTTATCTTTGTGACTGAAAATGAACCTGGCCAGTGTCTTTTTCTGAGTGCGGTCATAGCTTGTCGATCTGGAAGAGAGCTGTTAGCGGTGTGTTAATTGCAATCCGAGAGCCGTGTTTCAGAGCCCCAGCAGGATGGTGGCTTCTCAATGGTACAGGAGCAGCTGTTGAAGGTGGCTCTAATTGCTGCCCTGTACTCTTGATTAAAGTGGAGTAGGGGAGGGAAAGCCCTGCTGGGCTACAGCTTAACAGCTCCCCTTATGAATAATCTTCCCGAAGGTGCCACTCATTCTTCTAGTCAAGCATGGTAGAATTATTCTCACCCATGCAGCTTAATCAGCAAGAAGTGCATTTGGCATATTGTTGGGAAGGAAACTGCTCTCTGCCATTGAGCACTAGCTGGGGTGTAGCTGCCAAGATAAATAAACAGTTTGGTCTGTAGATCTAGGCATCTCCTTGGGTTGCTGTCTGTATCCAGAATTTAGTATCAGAAAGAACTGGAATTTTTGCTTTTCAGTTGTCTCCTGCCTCCAAAATGTAGCGTGTCTCACTTTTCAATCAAGTAAGCTGAAAACTCAGGGCACAGATTCATGCAGTTGCTGACGTGGTGCACCCCAACCTGTGGGAAAGCTTTCTGCTTTCCCGTCAGGTTCTTTAGAGGTTCACATTGCTCTCTTCCATGGGCATGGATGTAAAATAGCGATGCTCGTGCCTGCCCACAATGTCTGTGCATTAGTGCAGTGTGGAAGACTGTGGAGGACAACTAAATTAGGTGGTGGTTCTCGGGGTGTGTAGGGGTTTTTTTCTGTTTTTGTTGCTTGGGTTTTTTGCTGGTGTGGGTTTTTTGTTGTTTTTTTTTTTCAATTACGGGGAAAAGCGGAAAATGTGAAATAGTTAAAAACAAAAACCCTGAAATCAGTTATTTTGACATAATTAAAAGGCGTTAAGGTATTGTTTCAATTTCAACTGTTTCAAACTCGGTTAAAAAAAAAAAACTTCAGAAAGAAAAATCTGTTACAAAACCAAAAAGCTGTAAAAGTTTAGGTCTGGAAATTACAAATGGTACACTTAATTGTAGAAATGTTTTCATTGGGGGAAAAAAAAAAAGTTGTCCAAATTCACTAAGAGATTTAATTTTATAGGCAATTTACCACTTTGATGAAGTAGTTTTATCGACATATCTTAAAACAGTTTCGCTATCTATCTCTTATCTATGTGGGTTAATTTTTCGTGATGAAATTGCTTTGTCTTTCTTGTGTCTTCAAATTGATAGCAAGCTGATCCTTTACTCAACCTACTCCCTTTTGATCTGATGCTCCATTTGTCTCAGTCATAGAAAATGTTGCTCAACAGGATATCAGTCCCTTTGACCTTTTCCTGGGATACACAGGCCCATGCGATGCAGTACCACACGTGCCTTAAAGTAGGAGTTTGCAATCTTGCAGATTGAGCAAGGTAGAACTGGGGTGCTTTAATCTTTGTACAGCTTTAAGCAATCCAGAGATGACATTATTTCAGTACTGGGTTGCATGTGTTTGCTTCACTGTGGTTGGTAGGATCTATTAAAAAATGGTAAGTATGTGTTCAGTGGAAAAATCTTCAAAAGGGAAAAAAAATTTTAAAAAGTGTTGTTTTCTCCAATGACATAAGAAATCTCCTTTTGCATCCAAATAAATAAATCAATTATCTGGCATTTTTTGATAGAAAAATGGGGGGGGGGGGGGGGGGGNCTATTTTGACTGCTTACATAGCTAATTTTCTTTGCCTTTGGAAGCTCTCTTAAAAAAAAGTATGTAAAAGCTTTGTTCTGGTTGCTTGAGGAATTGGGCAAATGCCTAGCCAGAAGTTTGCTGAGGGATGGAGCCACCAGATCTTCCTGATACGTGTGTCAGGCCCAAGGAAAGAAACAGAGCCCAGAAGCTTGTAGGAGACAGTTTGTTCACCTCTGAGTTTGCCAGTAATTTCATGTGATCAAAACTCTTAATTCGTGTGATCACCCAGCATTCAGCAATGGATGTTACAATATTTCCACCTTTATCATGTTGTTTAAGTGAAACTCTTGTCCCCTCAATTAACATTAAACTGCTTTGACAAAGAGGATCTTCCGCTGCGACCAATAGTGTACCGAAGTCTGGATTCAAAATGTATTATACCCAGTGGGTGACACCGGCCTCAGCAGTTTTGAAGGCATTTTTTCAGAGGTACTTCAAATTTCCCCCGCTCAGTACAGTTTCAGTTGGCTGCAGGAAGTAATTTAGTACAGGATAGGTAGAAGCGCAGGCTGAGAATGCAATTTAATATACCTGACAGCTTTTTTTTTTACTTACTCATTTATCAACCTAAAAGCTAAAGCAAATAGGGATGCAACCTGTAAAGTTGTTGAATAATTTTAGTGAGCTTAACCACATGTTTAGCCTGAGGAAGAAAGAGTAGTTAATTTTATACCTAAACTCTTTTTTTTTTTTTTTGTCATCCAAAGCAAAGGACCCTCCTTTTTCCTGAAGGCAATTTCAAGCTGTTATCCAAGAATGAAAATTGATAATTGTTATGGTTGTACTCGGTTGATCTTAATTTTAGTGAAGCTCCAGGCTAGCAAATATGAAAATATCATCTTCCTGCCTGATAAACTGGTTAAATGCATTGGTGGAGGGTTTTGATGAAGTAGCAATAGTTAATATTTGTTGCTTAGCAAAGAGCAGTTATAATCCTGGCTTTGGAACTAATCCAAATAGGGAGGGAGGAAAAAAAATCATTCAGCAGCAGTATGAAGTGGTTTTTTTATATATGCAGACACACACAAACATCGTTAGACAGCATAAAATGCCCTCGTAGCAAATTGTTTGCTCGCCCTGCTGATGAGATGAACACAAGGAGGTTCCAGTGCCTGCGCCCATACCTTCTCCAATTTAAACATTGGATGATAGACTTTCCCATTGAATAGACTTTTCACCCCACGTCAATGTAATACTTACAGAAATTTGTGTAGAAAATACCTTTATCTTACCTGTGCTAAGGGCAGGAAGCTGTATGGAAAAGCTCTTAAAGGTGGGTGAGCTGCCCTACGCTTGAAACACAAACAGGGACCTCCTGCCTGGAGGTCGGCGCCTAGCTCCAGTAGAGGTCATGGAAAAAAAGGCCCCATCTATAAAACGGGAATCGTGATGCCTACCTGCACACTGGGCTTTTACAAATCACTGTTAACGCTTGTAAAAAATAATATATTCTTTTCATTGGGGAGAGTTATAAAAATTCAGGGTTGTGGTACCAGTTTGGACAGCTGTGAGTCCTCTCAGTCCTTGTATTGAAACTTAGTTTGTAATTGTTAGTGTCTTATCTTCAGAAAGGTATTTCTCTCTTGCTTTCTCCCTCCCATACTTTCTATGGCCAGAACTGTGTTCTCTGGGATACCTCAGGAGACATTGGATCATCCGAAGGCAATCTTGATAAGCATTTGAGCTGTAGGCACCAAAAAGGCACTTTCCTGCTTTTCGTTAATTGTCATTTCTGGTACTTACTGCCATCTGTGCTCCGCTGCTCAGCGTAAATAGGGGGACAAGGAGTTAGACGTTACTGGGAAGTCAGACCGGTGTAGGAGGCTTAGTTCAGGTGAAGAAAAAGAATTTGGCTACATCTTCGTATCTCTGATAATACGGTTCTTTAGCTCTAATCTGTATTTTCCTGTGGTGTCAGGACTTGCTGCGTTTAAAGTTAGAGAAATAAGTAAAAAGACAGTATCTATTTTGTCAGATCTGCACATTGGGCATGAGGGGCATCACGGATCATTGTGTTCAACTCTCGGCTCTTGAAGGTACTGCGCCATGTGGGTTTTCCCTAGAAAATGTCATTTTAAACTGAATTAGGACGTTGTGGGAGTTTTTTTTGTTTTCCTCCAAATGACCCTTCAATACTCCCATCAGAAACACTGCAAAGATATTAGAAATTCTGCTTCATCACAGGATCAGGAGTATTGGCCAAATGGATGCTGAGAAGTTAAGAGTAATACCTCCTGGAATTCAGTCAAGCAGAGTACTGGATCCTTTGCAGGAATATTTAACCTTAAAAGTTATTTCTCCAGTATATCTGCTCAGGAGGCAATGCAGCTTTCCAACTGTGTACACAACACTGATTCATAGAGATAGCTTCTTTCATTAAAACGGAAATCTTTGTGCTGTCATTTGCATTGGGATTTTAGATCATCATTATAGTAGACTGGTTGAAGTCTACAGTCTTCTTCCGTTCCACAGGCAACTGTTTTTTCTGGTGTATACAAGTAGTTGTGGTTTTATAACATGGGAGAAAAAATAAGCAACCGTGACTATTTCAGCAACTTGAATACTGCTGTGATGGAAGAAACCGAATATTACAGATTCATTCTAGGGCACGAAAATATTTATGAAGTATGAATTTATTAAAGGGCTTAAAGTACTTAAAATGTCTGCTGTGTATCTTATAGCTATACATGTAAGTTTTATTTGAATATATATGACACTATTGCTAACAGAGATCGCAATCAGAAATGAACCTTGAAATGCAGCACAAAGTTCTCTAGAATAACAATATTCAGGTAGTAAGTAGAGGGATATTCATTTAAAACACACGCAGTCCACGCTCCCAACTCAGCCGCAGGAAGTAAAAGCAGAAAATTAGGGACACGTTGAGATAATATGGTGATAACTGGGTAGAGAGGCAAAGGTGCCAGTTCAGCAGTGTGTCACACTTTGATTGCAATTATGCACAATTATGCAAGCTCATGAGACTCGAAGTCATGCTCATAGAAGAAGAGCAGGTGAGAAGATAAAATAAGGCCCTTAGAGGCAAAGCAATATAAGCTCCTTTCGATGACTTTGCGATAAAGGAGCAATGTCAAATGCTAGCAACAAGAGCTGAAACTTCACTCATTAAAAGTCAACTCCATCATTCCATTCTCCACTCTTCTTTCTTCTAAACTGTAACCCAAAGATGCTTTTACTACGCTCAGTGCTGGTCTCTACTTCTACAAGCTCATCATTTTATCTGTGGGCTTTCCTTAAAAACATTAAGGAAACAGAGACAGAAAAGATAAGTAACTTGCCAAAGGCCAAACAAAGCACCTGAGGTGGAGGCAGGCACAGAACCCAGTTCTCCGGGCTTGTTTGTTGAACTGGTTTTCCTATTTTCCATCTCTTTTCTGTTCCCTGTCAGTCCCTCTATTCTTGTTTGAAGTATAGGGGACTTTATAACCCTGTATGTCTTACAACTGTTTGAAAGCTCTACAAGAGCGCAATACTCCTGATTGTTTTTGTTCAAAGATGGGGGCGTTTCTAGACATGTCACATCTGAAAAGCGAATGACTTTTGGCATATAGTCCTTAGTTTTCAGACACAAGGGACACATGGAAGGAATATCAAATACATGACTGAAGCCAGACTGCGTGTCTCTAAGCATACAATGTATTATTCTGTACTGAAGGCCTAAAATAGGAATTTTCTCTGCCTATCTAGGCAGGGGAGCCTCCTTTTAGGTATTATCTGCTATACAAATATTGGCCTACTCCTTAAAGCTAGTTTCAGAGAAAGTTGAAGGCAGTCGAAGGAGGAGAGCATATCCTTTTATATATGTTGGATAAGGTAAATGATATCAAATAAAATGAAGGATTTAAGCATGCTTGAGCTTGAAGTAATAGACATAAAAAGGACAGGAATTATTGTTTACTTACATTTTTCAGCTGGGTGTGTGCAATCAGTTTTGCTGGGGATTTATGTATCGCATCAGTTGATTTACAGCCTGTGCCAACTCCCATGGCGTGCACCACACCAGCAGCCTCCGTCGTGAGCTACCCAGCTGCCGTGTGCACTTGTCCAGGCCCCTGCCCACCCCGTGCCGCCTTCTCTCTTTACACCTTTCTCCTCACACGCCGCCTCTTCCCCTGGTGCACCCTTCCCTTTCTCACCTTTTTGCCTGATTGCTTCCCTGATTTCTCAGCCTGCAGCGAGGAAAGACCCTCGGAGGAGGTCAGCTTTCTGCTACCCAAAAAGCTGCAAAGCATTCCCCAAAGTCCAGGTGATTCCAGGCATGGATCACCACCGGCTTTGTAGTTAGGATCTACCTGGAGATGTTTTCTTCTGGTGGTTTTTTTTTTTTTGTTTTCTTTTGGTTTTTTTGGTTTGTTTGGTTTTTTCCTTATCTCTGTTTTTGAAGGAGTTCATGCCTCTTTCTCTAAAGAGGGTAAGAGACGGAGGACTTAACCCACTAGCACAATCTTTTGCCTATCCTGAAGTATGGATCTTGCCATGGCTTTCTGACTTTAAAACGTATATGATGTTTCACTGTGATGCTGCTTCCCAGGATATGTTGCCCCTTTCCAAAACATTTGGCACGTGTATTTAGGTGCCGCCTGTAGCAGTCTTTGTTATCTTAAGCACATTTCAGTAAAACGGAGGTACTCTTAAAAAGCACAAAACAAAAAAGGGAAGGGAAAAAAAGAAGCTTCCTGGATGTTTCAGTCATGGCTGCTACTTGTGAAATTGAAATCTAAGCTCTTTAAGGAGGGTGTTTCACACTAAGAAAAGATAATCACTGAACGCCTTGCTTATTTTTTCTTTTTTTTTTTTTTTTAATTTGTTGAGATTTAGAAGCTTTGTTTTCTGCTTATCACAATGTTTCAAAGCATAATAATGCTAAGATCTCTCCTAGAAATCATGTGGAAAGAGCTGGGGCTTGCACCTTCAACAAAGACTAAAATACATATTGCAGTGACTTACGATCCATGCAACACATTTTATACTCCACATTGTTTATGAACACTATGACAGGGTCAAAACCAGTCTTAGTAATATAACAATGAAATGAATGAAACAAAAGATTTCAGAGGTCTTGAGACAAATTCATACAATTATACTTCATGTAAAAAAAAAAAAAAAATCAGGCATAAAGGTCACATAAAACATTAGAGGAGCAATGGTAAAGAGATAGTAACACAGTGGGAAATGCATATGCATTTACAACTGTTTAACCACAACTATTTGCAACTATGTAAGAATTTCTATAAAGAGTTTAAACAAACAGAAAAGATTTCAGTATACACACTATGCTACGAATAAGCTGGCTCAACAATAGAATTGTTCACCTGCAATAAATCAAACCCTTACAAAGTAATTCATGTACATAACTTTATTTCTAATGGCCAATAAGTAGGAATAACTCTACCAGGTCAAAGTTCTCTCTGTTTCATCAATGAAACCGGTAGTTGGGTTTTGCTCTTCGAGTGTTTTGTATGTGATAGTTGGAAACTTCAGGTAATTTGCTGGCATAACAGGGATTACATTCAGGTTTCCATAGAGAATTCAGACCTTGGTGCTTTGTTTTTCAGAGTCCTTTTGAATCCCTACAGCAGCAGCGAAGCAGAGGTTGGGCTGGGGGTAGGATTAAGGGTACGGCTGGGGTGTGGGCAAGGGTCCAGGGGAACCGGGCCAGAGAATGGTGATCTCTGGGAACACTTGTCTAGTCTCAGTCTGGATTTGCTTGCCAGTAGCTAAAATAGTAGTATGTGGCACTCTGAGTGCACAGAGGTTAATGAATGATTGTTAAGACTAGAGCTGAGGCTTTTTGAGACATCACAATGCTAAAAGAAACATCTAAAATCATCTCTTCCCCTGGTTTCTGCTTTGAGCCTGAAAACAAGGTTTCGCTTTAGAAATTGTTTCTGGATTTCTCAGGGTATCAGCTGGCCAAATGGAAGATCTGCATGTCCCCCCAAGCCTTGCTGTGTTCGTATCCTTGCCCCACCAGGGCTGCAAGCGTCCACAGCCTCAGAAGAGTGTCTTCCTCTAGCTTAACATGGGGAGAAGTACAGGTCTCTTGGCTCCTGGAGGAGGGAAGCAGATCGGGCAGAGTTGTGGCCAAACACTAGGCACGTTAGGCTGTTTTGGACCGTAACAGTGGAGTCGGGAGGCTTGCAGTGCAGGCCAGCGACAGCATGGCTAGAGAAGGGCCATAGGGCTGCTTTGTAGTTTTGTTTTTTTTTTTTTTTTTTTACCGTAGAGGTGTAATTACAATTGATCTAGTTGGCCTTGCCTTGTATTGATCTTTCTAGAAAAGCAAGCCCAACTAATAACAGCCGGCAAGTACATGTAGATGAACTCATGGGATTCATACAGATTTTTCGTAATGACCTTTGTGTTTGCCTATGCAAGTAGCTGGCTTAGTCCTCCTGTCCCGCACTTTGGGCGTGCAAGGCGGTTGCAGGAAGAGCAGGTGCCCCCGGAGCACTTGGTGATAGGAGCCTGGCTCCTTCAGAGGAACAACAACATGAAGTCCAGAAGTAAAAGCACACTCTGAGCATGCATTTTGCTTTGTTTCACACCCACCGCTCCTCCTCTTAATCAGATCAAACTTTTACAAGCCTTATGCAGAGGGTTGATACACAGAAAAATTCTTTCAGAATGAAAAATCTGTTTGCTGGTGGGAAAAGGGCAGCATAGCAACTCTTGTGTACTTTGGTAAAAAAGCAATGCACAAAAGTTGACTCTCTTTATGTTTCTCTGGGTGATTCAGGCTGGCTGGGTGTGGCAGCTGGAGAAATTTGATCCACCAACTATTTACATAAACCGAAAAGTGTTTGTCTAAGCACAAGGAGACATGGGCCTAGGTGGATAAAGTGCTGTAAAGAATTCTTTTTGCAGAATGATCCCTACTTGCCATCCAAAGAGGCAGGCTGATGCTTATATAACAGGATATAAACTTTTGAGGACTAGTTAAAATCCTTTCTCTTACAGCATGGTCAACCTTTCTGTCCTCTATCCCGTAGAGAGCCGAGTGCCTGGCTGGAGAGAGAACGGTAGAAGAGTGCCTCCCATCCTCCCAAAATTATCTCTTTAGGCCTTCCAAAAATAGAGAATACAAACAGACTACGAAGTAACAAAGAAATGAGTTGTAAAAATTACTTCCATTTTCTAAATGTTTACCAGAGCAACTGCAGAAATTTCATAATTACATAATTAACTATTCTGCCTGTCAAGTGGGTCTAGTTTCAGCTAATACTAGCCGTGTAAAGCTCTAATATGTAAATGAACTGGCAGAAAGGAGTTCAGAATTTAACATTAGGTGCTGATTTCAGTACTGATAAATTGCTTTGATCCATTGAGTCATGCCTTGTTGTCCTTCCAAATGAATGCAAGCACCTTCTCCTGGAAATGAGTCACCCCTGGAGATGGGGGCCAGCCTGACCTAGCTGTTGTCCATGTAGGGTATGTTCAGGCACAAGCATAACTGCTGTACTCAAGTGTTTTGCAGCCTATGGTATATTTATCCTCATGGTATTACTATGAGGTAGAGAAATGCTCTTTGTTCCATTTTATAGCAACAGAGCCAAGGCCTGAAACTTTCAAATGTGTTGAAGCAGCTAAGTCTTGAAATTAGTGGAAGCTGAGATACCCAAGCCTGACGCAGAATCCCAGCTCACACTGACTTCTATGGGAACTAGGTGATTTGCCCAAGGTAATCCAGGAAAACTGGAGCAGAGAGCAGAGTTAATCCAGATACGTGTCCTAGGCAGTAAACTTTCTTGCTTTTGATGGAATTGAGTTTTCAGTTATCATTTGTTATTTTAAAAGTCCTAGCCTCAAAATCTCATGAGAATGTATTTATGCTATAGAGTTTATGCTTTCTGCACATGAATTTAACATATTTGCAAACAGTTCACTGTAGAAGTCAGTATTTCTTAAGTTCCTGATGTGTGTGTGTGTGTGTGTGTGTAACCTTGAAGCAGAATAGTGTAAATTTTTAATATTCAGCTTGCATATGAAAACCAGCTCCTCCTTAGCACTCGCCTGCCTTGCTGTCTTTGACTTGTGCTCTTATGGGTGAGTGGGAACAAGACGAGGGATGATTATTCACGCAGCAAAGACAAGGTTATTTTTAGCAAGGGAGGATCCACTTCTGCAAGATGGAGCAATGATACATGCACTTCAGGACTTCTGCTGTGATTGCAATGGTGGATCTTAGGCTGCAATATCTCACGAAACAGTACATGTCTCGGTTTGTGCTTGCCCTCCAGAACAGACACAGGGCAAAGCCAAATCTAAAAGTAGAGCTTTCCTGTGAGAGGCTTCTACTGCCATTAACGCTTTACTACGTTCAAATGCATAAAAGAAATACTTTAAAGGCACAGACATTTGATGGGGCAGAGGTCCCTATGTGAGAGGACTGATTTGAAAGGTCAGTGTGTTCGATATAGCTGTATGTGTCTTCCCACAGGTGAGTCTGGGAAAGGATCGAGCACATTTTCCCCAGGACAGCTCCGTGCATTTTCTATTCCTGATCAAGATCTATTCATTGGGCAAGTGCTGTTTAATCAAGCAGCAGGAAAAGGGTGTGTGCTGTCTTCAGAAGTACAAAGAAATCTCATTCAAAGACAGTCCCATTCTTAAAAGGCTGGTGTTTAAATTAGACCTGCCCAGACAGGTCTGGCATGTTTAGTGTGACCCCCTTTTACTGTGGATGTTCCGGTTATAACTATCTTACTGCTTCCATTTAAAATAAAAACACAACTGCCATAGGAAAACATAGATCAAACCAAGCTCCAAACAGTTGTCAGCCCCTGTTGTGAGCAATGTTTCACAATAAACCACTGCTACTGAAAAGCAGCTACAAGGAAAAGTTTTAGAAAAGTACATAAAAGATCAAATTCAGCAGACAAACTTAAGATACGGTGTGCTGATTAATAAGGGCAGCGTGGGAGAAATGACATGGCTTTGCTTTATTCCCATATTTGGGCTTCATTGGTTTTGATGCCATGCAGACCTAAATGTGTTGAAGGCTCCATGATTGTCTTTGGTCCTAGAAACCAAGCAGAGTGTGTCCTTTTCAGCTGCGTTAACAGGAGAAGCTGCGTACCATCTTTGATAGTCAGAAGAGTGGTGTTCTTGGCTTCTCAAGATGTTTTTCCTCTTCTTGGTCATACTTCCTTTACGCAGTTCTACTTCACTCTTCCAATATTACATAAGATGAAAATGAGCCTTAAAGGTCACAAAAGCTTATTTTAATCTTGTTTGCTAGGATATGCTATAGCTTTGCAGGTTGTAAACAAAAGAGATGGTGCTGTGAGATG
This sequence comes from Fregata magnificens, assembly GCA_013389945.1. Taxonomy (NCBI): domain Eukaryota; kingdom Metazoa; phylum Chordata; class Aves; order Suliformes; family Fregatidae; genus Fregata; species Fregata magnificens. Next base: position 61,824 of record WAAD01001392.1, read on the forward strand.
TGCAGCTTTTCATTTCTGGTGTAAGGGCAGACCACCCTGGTAGCTACTAGAGTCCATATGTTCAGCTTTTTCCCTGGAAGGCCTCTTGGTGGGCTACAGCCTGCCGCCGTCTTCCTCAGTCTACTGGCAGAGGTAGCAGATGCTCAGCATAGGTCTTGCAGTGAGTCATGTACGGAGAATGAGTGATCCATCTGCACACAGCGATGCATGCCGGGAGAGGTGTATTCACACTACGGCTCCCTAGGAGCCACTCCCAGGCTGTGCTGCTTGTGGGGATGAGTGCAAGGTTCAATTCTTGAGGGCTTGCCAGGCCAGCACTCCCTAATTTCACCTGGTATTCACTGTTTCCCTTCAGCCCTGTGATGTCGAGGTCCCTGGAGAGAGGAGAAAGACGTTTGCGGCATGGGTGATAACTGCTGGCGGTGGGGTACCCCTTGAGGCGGGCTTGGAGAGCTTAGGGCTCCTTTTCTTCTTGTTTGATTGATGAAGTCTAGGAAGCTGTATTGTGCACAAAAGTACCTTACCTCAGCTCACAAAGCATGGGAGTGAAGGGGAATTTTCTTTTGATTGATGTGAGGTGGGATAGGGCAGAAATACAGGTATCACGCTTTCCAATGAAACTTCACCTTAAACTGTGCTTCCCTTCTTGAGTTATCTCATCACAAGCAGCTGGAGCCATTTACCGGGTTTCATGACCAATAATTTTGAGCCTGAACCCTGATGGACAACAAGAAGATAAGTTGTTGCAGGAGAAATCAGGAACTGCTCCAAAATAGCACTCTCTCACAGGCAGGAAACAGCAGATATTGCTTTATTGATCAAGAAAGGAGGGAGCTTTTGCCCAACTGCTGAGAGGAATGAACCCTGGACAGATAAACAGTGGTCAGGATGATAAGGGTTCAGCCTTCACACTTTTTTATGGATAAAAAAAGGAAACACAATCCTGTGCGTGTGAGGTACTGCAGGGTGTGAGTGAAATCCTGTATTTATAAAAGGGAGCCTGGCATCGCGTCTAGAGATTTCAGTACGGAGCCATTGCAAGGGAGAGGAGGCCAAAGATTTGTCTTTCCATACTTACGTGAACTTGGTGTTGAAATCTTTTGTCAAGTGTAGAAATTGCTGCCTTGTGGTTAGATTTTTCCAGATTGCCGCATTGCAATTGCGTCCTGGGCCCTGTGTGTTTGTGTCTAAGGGACGCCTCATTGTTGGGGAATATCTTTGTCACCAACTTTTGTGCTGGTTGCCTGTCAGCTTTGAGAGGAAGAAAGGAGGCGGGAGGTCTGCAGGGTACCGGATAGCTGAAGCTCTCTGGGGTCTTGCTGCTTTCAGCGGAAAGACCCAAAGGAAGCCTTTGGGAAGATGGCTTAGTCTATACTAATTTCAAGATTTGCCACTGTAACTCCCTCCTTATAATCCTCTTTAAAATCTATATTTGAAGTAGATCAGGTCCAAGACAAGGCAGTTTCTGTGACTGTTATAGCTTCCTTACTGTTAAAAGTGTGTGTAGTACTTTGGTAAGCATAAAAATGTCATGTAAAAATCACCACCTTCTGTCTGATATCCTCAGCTAGCAAAAGCTTTTATTGTAAACATGAATTTACACAGGACTGTGCTGATTTTTTTTTAATGGGTTTTGGCAAAATCTGGAGCATAGCATTTATTCTCCCAAGCTGTAGCCCCTGAGCCGGGATCAGAGTAGGGGTCTTGCAGTCATCTCAATCAGATCAAAATCTTCTGCAGGCAATAGTGATAATGCTCAGAGATTAAACCTGAGTCTAAGAACTAGGTTACACCTTGGTACAATTGCTTTATTCTTGCTTTTTTTAAAATATTTTTTTATTTGTCCCTCTTTTATAATTTGTAAAAGATGTGAGAAGATTGTGGTTTTTCCATAGCACAGCTGGGGTGGGGATTGTTTGCTAAGTTGGAGTCCCAGGTGCTAAATGCTGGAATATCTCTTGCTTGTTCCAACATCTGAGGCGCTTGCATGTGTCTTTCCACTACTCTACTGCAGTCAGCAGCACGGTTTATGGGGCTTCCAGGGAAAACCTCTTGTCAGAGTGGGAAAAGAGCTAATTGTACCTGTGTGGGGAATCTAAGAAATTGGATAAATGCACCCAAATGTTATATAGGACTGTGAGCCTTTGTGAAGCACGAAAGAATTACTTAATACCATGGAATGGCTAGCTGGTTTTGTTTTGCCTAAAAATGTTAGGAGTATTTCTGATGCTAAGACTTGTTCATTTCTTAGGGAGCTGTAAAACAGATACATTTACAAGTATGAGTAATGGAAAACAGAAAATTTCTGCACAATGCAGACAGTCCTTTCATGTTACATCATTCAAAGCAGTGTATTCACATGGGGATATATTCAGGCAAAACTCCACAGCCAGAAGACCAGGCTCTTCTGCTTGGCTGTGCTTTTAATGTAGGAAACTTTTGGTTGAGATTTGTGGGTATCTTTCACACAATGCATCAAAGAGCTGAAAAGTTGAGGATAATCATTCCCACACATGAAGCTACGTGGGCTAAAGTACAAGCCCTTTTCCGCTTACTGCAATTTAGGCATTATCCCTTACACTTGCTCTTGAAGATCCCCTAACAGCGTAGACACTTCAGCAGAGACACTGCTGAGATTACTGAGCTATCAAGCCAATGAAGAAGTGTAATATCTTAAAATTTGCAGAAATAAATGTAGTACAGAAGTGTGTTAGGAACTACATTTATTTCCTATGGGTAAATTTCTTCATATCACAGACATCAAAACCTGCCTTTATAACACAGACACATTTCAAAGCTAGAGGAACCAATGTGAATAGCTAGCTTTGCTGTCTGCATGTTGGAGTGAATCCCAATAATTGATAATTGAACGACAACGTGTCATGAAGAGGAGCAGTTCAGACTTTATATTATGATAAATGTTGTGTTGAAGGTGGAGGGAAGAAAAAAAAAATGCAGATTTCAAGACTTTTTTTTTTTACAATCGTGAGCTGTTTTCAGTAAGGTGTCTTGTTCTGAAATGTTAATGAGTCTCTTTGGATCTAACAGCGAGGTCCCAAATACCTTACAGTCAGGAACTATGGTTTTTAGGAAACATGTAGCACCATGTGAATATACAAAATCTGGAAGCATAAACGGATGTGTAAATGTATGTAAGGCTTATAGTTAGCCACACAAATGCCTAGCTGTAGACCCAGCTTGTGTACGATGTGAAGGCAGAAAACGTAGCCCTGTGCCTACCTCTGCCCTGGCTGCTAGCAAGGTGTCTTCATCCTGACACGCAACAATCTTTGCATTCCTGTCCAACCTGAAGCCGGAGTGGATTTAATTAGGAAAAGTTTATGCTAAGCTGTCCCACCTCAACACATGCGTCCTGAGAGTGAGCTTCAGCTTTGGTAGGTGCTAGGCAGAGCATATAAAGATTATGGAAAGTCTGTTTGGAGAAAATCCTGTCTTTGTCCTATTTCCCCGTTGAGAATGAGAGGGTTAGTCATGAGAGAAGATTTTTGGTAGCTGTTTAGAGGGACGGACTGACCCACCAGACCTGCAGCAGCTCAGCAGAGTGCTGGCCAGGCCCAGAGTCGGGACCCCCCCCGTGAGTGCCGAGCAAGGGGCCAGCGATGCAACCAGATGCCACTGCTGGCAACACTGATGATAAAAAGCGTCCAGACTTTTGGCACTCGGGTCTTGCATCTGCCAAGCTTTTCCCCCGTAAATGGCCCCGTGTACCACTCCAGATAAGGGAGTGTGCTGAGGGGGATGAGCTCCATGCAGCCGGGAGGAGGTGGCCGTGTGATGTGCCCGACGCTGCCCTCGCTCCTGGGGTTGCCTTTCCAACCCTACTAGAGTTCAGGGGTTCCTGGTTTTACACTCCTTTTGGTTTAATTTTTAAAAGCATAGTTGTTTGGAGAAATTAAGCATCTCAGTGATATGATTTTGATTTGTTCACTGCTTTGCTGGCATCTGGGTCCCATCTTGTTTAAATGCTGCCAGCCATCTGGGGCAGTCAGTCCTTACTTGCCAATACTGACTGACACGGCTGCCCATCCTGTTACAGGAACTATGGCTTGTGCCAATCTAGCTGGCAATCGGTTTCTTAGCAAACAATTAACGTTTATGAGGGTTGGGTTTTGTTGTTTGTGGGTTTTTTTTTTTTTTAGAGGTGCTGATCATTTCCAGGGAGAGAAACTGTGTTAGCTGAATTTTTTTTTCCTCTCTGAGTTTAATCGGCATACACCTAATCCCAATTACAGCAAGCAAGTTGCTAGCGTTCCACTTCATGCATTTAGTTATGAACAAATGCTCCTTTGCTACATCACGAATTAGTAGATTACCTGAATTTTGAGCACTTAACACAGACTATCAAGAGGTTGTGTATTTTAATTTGCACGTTCTGTGTTGGGCCAGCAAAGCGGTATCACGATGTTGTCTTTGTCCGGCTGGGATTGACATCTGTACTGAACATTTAAAATAACAGATGCTTGCCCAGGCCTTTAGGGACAAGGACTGGCGCATAGGTGGCACGTATCTGACACTTCCCTTGTACTTCGATCTATCTTTACCATATTTACTTCGGTGTGCTTCCGACTCAAGGAACTGCTGCTGTAGATCGCAAGTGACCTGTGGAGGAGATCTGCGGTAATATATTTTCAGACCTATAAAGATACCACAGGGTACTGTGAATTACTTCTTTTTACCCCTTCTTGGCAAAAGTTTTATATTAAAAATATGTGGAACGTGAAGTCTGTCTTTGCTGAAAACTTATTGGAAGAATCTAATTGAAGAAACGGGATGCCAAAACTTTAACAAAGGCTTTTTTTCTCTCTCCATCTGTTTAATCAGGTGTTTGAGTATAGAAGGTGTTTTAACAAAAGGTTGTGCAGATGGTAGGGAAAACATTCGACTGTTTGACTAAAAATCATTTCCTCTCTCCAAGAGGGAGCACTTTCACAGATCTCATTAGTTCAACTGTTGTAACTTCCAGGAGGTGCCACAGGGTACAAAATGTCTGGGTTCACAGCGGCAAAAATTTATAAGCAAGAAAAAATAAGTGAATGCCTAAATAGCTTTAGTTTCTGTGTATGCATCCGAAGGAATTACACGCTCCCTCATTTTCTCAATAGAAATTATGTATTCCTTTATTTGCCACACCATATTAACTCCAATATTGTTTTGCCACCTCTGTCGTATAAGCCGGGTGTTAATCGTGGCTGGTGTAGCAGCGCACGGAGCGAGTGCTGATTCACAGGGCTCGGAACTGCTGCTCGTAAGGGCTGTTGTCATCACCTTGTTATTTTGCTGCAGTGGGATCAGCTCCGTGATGGGAGCCGAGTGCTGTACAAGCAAAAAGATAGTCTCAAGACTTGAAGAGTCTGCGGTCTTAGCCAGCCTGTGTGTCTTACTCCAAACTGCAACGTCTGTCTGATTTTGCTGAGTGAGTCACACGGTTTTGTTTTGCCATATTCAGATGACACCTCCTCCTCGTAGTGAAAACATGCTGGAATAGCCTCCCAGCATAACCAAACAACAAAAGAGTACTGCTGATGGCTGACAGCTCTGACAGGTGCATTTTAAACTGGATTCAGTTTTGTCATTGTGCATATAAAGGAGCATTGACGGTGGAAAAAGCAGTAGATTTTTTTTTTAATGTAATTTTGTAACTTTGCCAAACGCGGCTTCATTAAGAGCTCCAAACATTGCGATCTTCCAAGCAGGGTGATTCAAATGCAGATATGTTTGTTTTGTGAGGGTGCTTAAATATTTAATTCTTTAGCAGAGTTTGCAGAGAATTTGATGTGGCTGTTGGGGAAAGATTCGCCCGTTCTGGTTTGAGGCGAGCGGGATGACTCTGGGGTTCTTCAGCGCTCTGAGCATGCTTCTGTTCCGTCCCTGTAATTTTTCATCACAAATTGCCTTGAGTGGTTCAACGATTTTTGTCATTGTGCAGGTCACTAATATTCAGTCGTAATCCGAAGCAGAATACTCTTGTTAGCCTTTTGCAGACTTTGGGGTATCACGTTTGTACTTTGGAAGGAAAACAGGGACCCAAAGCTCTGTTAAAAGCAAATGCCTTAGACTCCAGTTGTTTTATTTCTTTCCTTTTGCCATAGCCTCTCTGTACAAAGGCTTCAGGGTAAGCACAGGTGATCACATGAGAGAAATTTAGGAATGGTAAAGGATTAGGTTTTTTTTTTTTCTTCCCCAGCATCTGTTTTCAGCAATCTAAAGATTTATTTTTGTGAGCAAAACTTACAGGAACTTTAAGATCACCCGATTGACTGAGACACAGATGAGCCATCAAGAGGGCATCTTTAAATGTATATGTGGAAAAACACGAATGGAAGAAGGCTGATTTACCGTGTTTCATCTGGTGTAATTCTGAGGAACTGGGTAAGTTTAGAGCAAACACTGACTGTGGAAGGGTCTGGCTGTTGAATCCCTTGTGTGCTGAGAAAACGTTAAAACATTTTTGGTAGAAACAGTATCGTATTAGCTGGATGATGATTTGATAGATTGCTAACCCCTATTCCACCTACAACCAGACACATAAGTCCCAGGATCCGTAAACTGTCCGGGTCTCCAAAAGACCCATTGCTGGGTCCTAAATTTTCTGATGTTGGTAGTTTTCAATTAAGAGAGTAAACTAAGAGCAGTAGTATCAATGTGAGGCTTTGGTTGTCATTTTAGGGTGATTTTTTTTTTTTTCCCAAGCATTCTTCCCTCTTCCTTGGAAGTTACAGCCCTCCCTTTCTGGGTGTAGAATGGTGGATTTTTATTTTTTTAATATATNAGGGACCATAGCATTTTTGTTTGGAAAATTACGTCTAGTTCTTTATAACATTGGCTTCATGTTTAAAGAAGTCTCTGTGTATATTTTTACATGCACAATTCACATCTGCAGACAGGCCTAACTAGCGTTTGGACTTGACTTTCTTCTTGAAAAAAATCTGACTCTCAAATGCATTCTTTTCTTGTGAGGCTTAGGAATATTGATTTAATTTTTTTTTTTTTAAATAACTTACGTGTCAGACCACCCTTCACTTCTAGTACTGAAATTATGTGACAGTCTGTGGATGGCTGTGGAATAAGTGATGTCTTGGTAACGGCCCAACACAGATTTCAGGCGCAGCACTTCTGCCTCCCTTGCCAGCCTCTGAGGCTAAAAGTCTGCCTCTGTCCCAGTATCTCATCTGCTTTCTCACTTGGACTCAAAAAAAAGGTCAAGCCTTGACTTTACAGGTCAGTGCAATGAGTGGCAACGAACTAAGGACTGATGGGGAAGTGTCGGAAGAAGAAAGCCTTTAAATTTGTGTCTTCTGGTCGAAACACAGACAGGACACAGTTCTAGGTTTGTCCTTCGTGCTATCGGTACAGGGTCTGCTTCCCTCCCTGGTCTCTACGCTGCGAGGTGCCAGGCGCTTTTTGCTCCCACTGACTTCAGCAGAGCCGATTTCCAGCAACTTGTCCGACCACCCCTTGCCTGAAAACCTCCACCACGGAACAGCAGTGTCCCGCGTAACAAGGGGCTGTAGAGCAGGTATTTGGAGAGAAAGAGATCTTCATTGTAGAACGGGGTGTGATATTTTAAGACTTAGACATCAGTTTCACAGCTTGCTTTATGAAAGCTGTGTGTCGTTGTTTTGCACTTATTTCCATTTGCTTAAAATTCTCCTACCCGGAGCTCCGGACGCATACGCGCGTGTGTACTTATTAAAAAAAATTATATATACTATGTCAACATAGAAAATTCTCATTTCTGTATTTTTAAACTCTGCCAAAAAAAGCAGCTTAAAACTGAACACAGACAAATACTTCATCTGAGCCCGGAAGCGACTGCAGACTCTGTGATTACACCTTTCATTCTGCTTGCTAGAGCTCAGTAAAATGAGGCGCAGCTTGGCTAAATACGTGCTGAAGGTCCCAAAGCAAGTCTGGCAATGCTGAAAATCCCACGCGGGAGTCTTGCTTCTCAGTACATTCATGTGACAAACTGTTGTCTGAGGTGCTTTAAACTGAGGAATATCTTTACGAACAATCAAATAAAAAACATTAAGGGAACAAACCCCAAATTTAAAGTGTGTTATGCAGAGGTGTATCACAAAAAAGTCATATCTAAGAAAGGATATGGAGTTTCTGATATTTCTCCAGGGAGCAATTCAGAAGCCTTAGTATTTCGTTCAAACTTTACATGGGTTTATCATCTGATTCGCATGGGAATGAACAGAGAAAAATGTCAAGTAGGTGGGGAGAAAAAGATGAAGTGTGACCCGAGATGTAAGGGAATGGCTAAGAAGGTAGAGCATTGCTATATTCTAGCTTGAATATTATTCCTCCCAAAAATAAAAGGAGAGGGAAGCAGGTGTGAAAAGCACCGTGTGATGATTGTCCTGTCAAGCAACTAATGGAGACTATTCTGAGCTGTTTGCTGTTATACAACCTTGGGAGTAGAGAATAAGCATGTCTGGAATTTAGCATAAGCGGTGAAGGAATAGTTCCCATACTCTGGCACAGGTGTGCAGTTTGTTGCTCTGGGTTGTTACCTGTGAGTAGGGAGCGGGGTAGGCAGTCCCTGTCCTGTCCCCTTGGGAAAGCACCATGGGAGCAGCACTTGGGTACAGCACTGGGAACCACAGCAGGGGATGGAGGGGATGCTCACAGTTTTGTTAGGTTACTGCCCAAAATGCTAGAGGGAAAAACCCCAAACACTGGTCCTATATTTATTTATCTACTGGTTGTGCACCTGGGTTCTCGGCACAGTTTTACACTGGGATGCTGTTCCAACGAGATCTTTGCAACTGACATTAAGACAGTGAGGAGAACTGATTTAAATTGTTTGATGGCCCAGGAAGCTGTTTCCTAAATGCTAGCTGTACGCACTCCTTTGGGGGGGAGTATTAGAAGGTGCTTTCACAGCAAAGCTAAGACAGGATGGTGCTACCTGTTGTAGAAGAAAAATAAGCACAATCCTTTTTTTTAGTACAAGAGGTTAATCCTAGAACAGAATGAGTTTAGCAGGAAAATGAGAGTTACAAGAAGATTTTCCCTACAACTTATGAAGAACTTGGGGAAGGGAAATTCACTTCATGTGTCAAGGAAGGTAGGAGGCCGGGGAAGGGAAGGATACCAGGGGTTGTGTTTGTCATGTTACTGTTGAGCCAATTTCAGTCACGTCATGGCCAGATACCAGAAACTTGCATTGTCTTAACTTCCCAGGAGTTAATTCATATTTTGGTGGAGTTCAAGGAGGACTTGTAGGACTAGCAAAGCAGCTCTTTATTAAGCTTATGAAAACTAAGACTTGTGATGTATTTTGTAACATCCATATGCTGGATCCAAGTCTCAGATATCCCATTAATTATAAATTCTTGCAATGAAGGCAGGCTGCAGTGACCAGCTAGAGACTAGCACAGGGGTAACATGTTTCAGTAATTATTTAGCCCCAGATGAAGCTTTGGAAAAGGAATTGGATGCATAACCACCCACCACCCCCCCCGCTACCCCTCCCCAGTAAAGCATCTAAATACTGAAATTTGAAGGGAATAACAAATTTGCATGAATTAGTGTAGATTTGGCAGACAATTTATCACCCAAAATAGGGGAAGGAGTTGGTGAATATCAAAGTGTTTTCTTTTTTGAATTCAAGTTTTTTATTTTCATTTCAGCATGACAATTTTCTTTGTTAAGTTATTGGCATAAATTGAAGAAATATTTCCCTTTGAGTAAAAAAGAATGTTTCCGTTTGAATCAATTATACAGGCGCGTGTGTGTGTACAAATTTTTCTTTCACTAACCAAAAATTGCAATAATTAGAGAGCTCTTTCAGGAGGCTGTTGATTCATATATAACAGCAGGTTTAAAAAAAAAAAAAAAAGTAGCAATGTTTTGACTTTTTACATGTGTTCATTCTTGCTATTTAGAACCTAGTAACAGAGGCAAAAAAATAATTTTCTGCACAAAGGGGAAATTGGTTATAATAAAGTAATGGAGTTTTCTTTTAAATTTTTTTTTCTTCTCTAAATGAACTGTCCATTTGGCAGAAACACGTCTTTGGCAAACGTGCAGGTTTTCTTCTAGTTTTTTTTTTTGTTTGCTTTGTTGCCCCAAATATCTACAGAATGAGTAAACTGTAGGATTTTTTTTTTCCCTCCTCTTGTGCAAATTACATGGGAGCACATAATTACCTGTTATGGTAATTACTTCGTTTCTGCACAGAGGTAGCAACTATATGCAAATAAAGCACACAAATACCTGAATATTTTGGTATTTGTTTCATGCGCATGAAAATATGCGTCACAATTTCTATGTAAAGGTAAGCGATGATCACCTCATTTCTAGTGAAATGCAAACAAGTTCTGAATGGCATATCTCAAGATCTAAATTCAATTAGACTCGTGTAATGATCTGTCAAGAGAGGGTATTACGTGCAAGGTTTTCTAGATATCAAAACCTTTATATCTTCTATCAAACACTTGAACAAAATAGTTGTGAATTAGTAGTATTAAATTAAATAAAATCTGCCTCGGCATCGTGAGATTTCTCCCCAAGGATGCTCCCACAGATACTACGAAAGAACAACAGGGTATTTAACATCCTACCGATGACTCCTTCCCCACGTAAGGATTAGACAAGGACAGGCTTAAAATTCACCCTCGGCAAGAGTCCGTGCTTGAATGGGGTTCTCTCTGATCTGGGTTATTTAAGTCCTCAGTAATGAAAGCGTGCCTCTTGCTGTATTTTTGGAACCGTCTCCTTAAAACTTCTCACCTCTTACACCCCAGACAGCGAAGAATGTCGGTGCTTCTGAAGCTCTGCAAGTTTTGATATACTTTATGCCATTTGGTCCAGATTAAATAAGACAAAGAAACCTCAGCCCTAATTGGCATCATTGGAAGTGGTGGATGCTTAGGATTATTCCCTTTTCCCTGAAAATGCTGAAGGCTCCCCAGAATGAAGGCATGGCACCAATATGGAGGGATTATGCATGTCTGATTCAGCCTAGATTGTTTATCTTCTAAACACCATTAACTACAAATTAGCTGGCTCTTCTGCGGCCATAAATTAGTAGATTCCATTAGTGAGCAGTCAATTACAGGATGATTATTTTTCCCTTCCACCTTGTGCGCTTGGCTATTTGCATCTGTGATGCTTTTCTTTTGTCTGTGAGGCAGAGCAGAAGGCGACGCAGCCAGCACCGATCCCATGTGGGACTGACTCCGACCACTGCTCGCACCCCTTCCCAGAGACTAGTGTGTGCCTAGCCCCATCTGTCCTCACTCGGCTGATGCTTTCGATGTAATCAGCCAGGTCTCTCTTCTTGAAATCTTTGGATTTTTGCTTTCTGTGCCTTCCCTCTTGCAATCGTTGCGTTGCTCACCTGTATGTGTGTGTTTTCTAGATGTGTCTGTAGTTCTCTCCTCTCTCAAAGTCACCTGCTCTGTGGCAAAGGCATTGTTTGCCTCTATTCAGATCTCTGTAGATCACAGCCTGTGACTCCAGCAGGACCAGGGAAGTGATCGTGCCCCTGTACTCGGCACTGGCGAGGCCGCACCTCGAGTACTGTGTTCAGTTTTGGGCCCCTCACTACAAGAAGGACACTGAGGTGCTGGAGCGTGTCCAGAGAAGGGCAACGAGGCTGGTGAAGGGACTAGAAAACAAGTCTGATGAGGAGCGGCTGAGGGAACTGGGGCTGTTTAGTCTGGAGAAGAGGAGGCTGAGGGGAGACCTTCTCACTCTCTACAACTACCTGAAGGGAGGTTGTAGGGAAGCGGGTGTTGGACTCTTCTCCCAAGAAACTAGCGATAGGACGAGAGGGAATGGCTTCAAGTTGTGTCAGGGGAGGTTTAGGTGGGATATTAGGAAAAATTCCTTTACTGAAGGAGTGGTTAGGCATTGGAACAGGCTCCCCAGAGAGGTGGTGGAGTCGTCATCCCTGGAGGCGTTCAAAAAAGGTGTAGACGTGGCACTCCAGGGCCTGGTTTAGGAGTCATGGTGGTGTTGGGTTGATGGTTGGACTTGATGATCTTAGAGGTCTTTTCCAACCTTAATGATTCTGTGATTCTACAATTGTCTAATTCCTGCATGGCAGATCTTTCATAAGGCCTTTTTTACCTAACTACGTCTTGTCCAGGCTCCGAGTTCATGTTATTGCAAATCCCCCTAGGTAAAGAAACCGTGGCTGTGTTTGGAAGTCGGTTGAGAACTCTTGTCCCAAACACGTTGCTCTGACCATAGCAGTTCTCAGTAGCCATCCGTCCCTGGCCTCCCCATGCCGTGTCTGTTACAACCTGTCTTGACCTCACAGTCGTCGTCGCTGTGCATCAATTCTTGTCTTACGCTGTATGTTTTTTAGAGGACAGAGTGTGTTTCTTTACCCCTGTGTTTATATATCAACTAGTCCAGTGAAGTGTAGATTAACTGATAGTCCTAACTGCTCTCTGGAAGCACAAATAGTAATATAGAGAAATAAATTCATTCTGAATTTACAAATTAAGGATTTTCTCTCCATACATAGGACATGAAATAGATCAGCACAAAATTAATGTGTAATTAGATATAGAGAATATTTTGTCTGTTATGAAGCGTCCTAGACAGGAACAGGAAGTATTAGTCCATTCTTCTAAACCCAAGTTTTTCCAGTTCTTTAATCCCTCCTTAATGATTTCCTAAATTAAATTCATAAAAGCTATAGGAAAAAAAGAATAATGGCATTGATATTATTCTTTTTTTTTTTTTTTATTCTTTGAAAGGTCTGGTATTGAACATATAAATGAAAATATAATGAAAAAATCTTTTCATTTAGATGAAAAGATAGATAGTAGATGGATTTTTAGATCTAGTAAATTCTGTGCTTTCAGTCTTTCAGTTCGGTAGATCAGGTATTGCTAGATAGCTGAACTGTGGTAAGCTGGCCAAACACATCCTGGGAATTTAAGGGAACGATGTAGAACTGGGGGCAATGCAGGTGAAGGAGGCGTTTCTTGCAGGCGCCCGGTCTCACTCCCCAGTGCAAACTGGTCCAACGGGAGGAATGGATGCCTTTAAAACACCCTATTTCTGGGAGGACTAGTCCCCTAAAGCACCTGCTTTTAGCAGTGCCTTTGAAGAATGCTTTGCAATCTTGGAGCACAATCTTATTCCTGTTCAAACTGCAGATTAGACTGAGGTACGAGATGGGTTGTTTGGTGGCGGTCTTTAAAAGAAATGATTTATAAACACAAACTGTAACTAAATTTTGAAGGGAACTGGATCTCCAGACATCAATGGCATTATTAGAAACACCGTGGGGAGTACATGCATAAAGCTTCTTTTAATTCTCGGCTTTTCAAGCGTTTAATAGCTTGACAGCAACATTTTAATCACAGCCGACTAGGCCCAGTTTTGGCATGCACCGCATACGGAAACAGCTTCTGGAACCTGTCCATGGAACAGTGAATTCCGTTTCTGCAGGCTAGAGCTCATACGGAGATAGAGCGCCGAGATAGAGCACTTTGAATTCAGGAAGCTTTTCCATTGCTTGGTGCTTGGGAACGTTACATGTTCTATGTACCGACGCGTTACTCACCACCCCTCAGCAGGGGGTTGCGCTGAATTCATTTTTCAACACACATTTTCTTTCTAAACTGACTCCACTGAGTAGTGCTGAAGAAAGCTGTCTTTTAGCAGTGAAGTTTCGGTTCTGGAATTTTGTGGCGTGCTCTGAGCCTCCATCAGTGACAAGGCAGAATGGGTACCACGTCTGGAGACCCTTTGAATAGGGCTCTTGTCAGTAGTTACTGCCTTTAAAAAAAGAAAAAGGTTTGACCCTTCTGAACCTTGGTTTTAACCTATAGAAGGGAAAGTGCTTTTTTTTAAAAAAAAAAAAAAAAAAAAAAAAAAGCATTTTAAACTTAGTTGAGTTTCAAAAGGACTCAAAAAACTGTATTTCCCGATAATAAGACATCCTTGATTCTCTCTTGTGTTGTATTTTGTACAGTCCCTTATACCCCTGAAAGAAAAATGTAAATATGGTTATGCAAAGTGGATGCTGATTGCTACAGGAACAGTATGTACCGATAAATAATTTATTCAAGGAAATGGAAAATAAGGGAAGTTTAGACTATTAAAATTGAACTGCTGCTTAGGGCCTTGCATGCAGTAAGACTTCAGTCTTCCATCAGAATCAAGATGTAGGTTTAGACCAAAACAATTATCTTTATAATGCTTTGTTGCTACTTTGTTTGGTTGATTATCTTTGCTTTCTCCTTGTGGGATGTTACTTTTCTTAAAAAAAAAAAAAAAAAGTAAAGGGAAAAAAAAGTGGAAACTGAATTAAAAAATACATATTTCTCTTGGAAGAAACTTCCGGGGACTTTTAGCTTTTATGAATTCAAAATCTTTGTCAAATTTGATCTTGCTATGTCCTTTTCCAAAAGGTGGAAAAAGACAGTATTTGCTAAAAAAACAGCTTACAAAACACTGCAGTGGGAATTAGATTCACAAGGTATTTCTCAGTAGTACGTGTTTTTACGTTTTAAGACATAAGAGAAATAAACTGCTTTCATTCATCGTGTTTCTATCTTAATGTAGCAGAGATTGCATACCGCTGACCTTGTTAAATATATGTGGGCTTTTGCAGGCAAGTGTCCTAAATATAGAAGCAAATTGCAAATGTTGTTTGACCAAATGGTCTTACATTGGCTGGCAAATTCTGCTCATGCAGGATGCACGCAAATGCTGGAAAATGAATTTATTTACCTGTTGTTTGAGCGTATTAGCTCATAATGTGAAACAATACATGCAAGCAGAGATATCCAAAGACACAGGCACTAAGCAATTCAAGTTTGGTCCAACCTTTACCACGGCAGTAATTGTATACTTTAATTTTGTTATGTAGAGGTTTCTCGTTCTTTTGGCTAGTTTCCCTCTCTGTCTGAGCCCTGGTCGTAGCTCATCTGTTTCCCAGGGCTGTTCTGGCTCAAGGGTGGCGCAGCTGCCGTGGGCGATGTTGCACCCTGGCAGCGAGCGGGCGCTGCCAGCTCGAATTCCCAGGGACTCGGCATGGCTTTTCCTCAACAAGTTCAGTCACCAGGTTAGGCATTTTTTAATCTAAAAAAATCAGGAAGAGCAATTGGAGACAAAGAACTACACCATCCCTGTAACCGCGTGTTGCCTCTCAAAGTGAGTAAAACAAATTGTTCGATAAACTTTAAAGATGATGGATGTGGTGAATAATTGTACAATAAAATGGCAGTGGAGAAGGGGAGGTTCCTTTATTTGGATTATGAGTTTTCTGAGCTGAATTTTTAAGGGACATATTCCCCCCGCTTGGTTCCTGTGTTACAGAAGAGTAGAGCGTGGAGACCCTCTGGATCCCTGGGCAAGCAATCAACCGTATGTATTTTCAGTATCAACAAATTTCAAAGCTGCAGTCATTTATGCATGTGCTTATTTTTAAGCACGTGAATAATCCCATTGCCATCAAACATAAATCTCCTTTGGAGGTGCCTGACTGGACTTAGAAATCCGTTAGAAATCAGAAAAAGTCAGGTATCAAACCCTAGCTTTTTCTCATGGCATTTTGGCCAAAATAAGCCATACAACAGAAAATGTATTGAGGCCCAAGTCAACTGAGTTAAAGTTTTTGAAACTCTGGCTTCAAAACCTATGTAGAAGGGGTAGCATCTTTAGGTCAGATGATGTTCTTGCTGATAAGCTATATGCTTGCTCCTAATATCAACATCACTTTCAGGATCATATATAAATTCAGTTCCACTGCTCCATGCACAGGATGTCCGTCAGCGTCGGTGGCAGCTCCAGGCTGGGGTCGTTCCCCTCCTGAAATGAGCAGCTGGAAATACAGAAAGGTACAAAGACAGCAGCTCTCCTCCCCACCGAGCAGGTTCCCCAAGGGAGCGACCGTGCTGTGCCCTTCGCGGTAACGGCGGCGTTGGGCCCTTTGGCTACAGCCTATTGCTCGGTTGTGGTCTTCCTCTGTCAGGTGCCAGCGTCAGGTGGAAATTGCACAAAAGCATTCAGAACGTGCAAGAGAGAAGTTCTACACTTGCAAAGACTTTTTTATTTCTAGCACGTAAAGGGATATTAACATCCTCTCAACTAACCCTTGCCTTGACAATAGCATGTTTTAAAATATGGCTGGATTTAAAAAAAATATTTCAACTCTTCCATTTGGATTTTTCCCAGGATTAAATGCATTAAGTTGCTACACCGATGATTGCAAAGGTTAGATTAGAGATCTGGGTAACTGCTTCTGAGATGAAAACATACATAAAAGCACGTTTTAGATGTTTTATACCTTTTTTTGCTCCTTTTAAGGTAGTAAAACCCCACATTCCAGTGTAAAGATGTTTACTGCAGAAAAATCAGGACCAAAGTAAACAGATAAGATTTGAACAAGACTGATCACTCAACAGCATCTATATGATCCATAGACTTTAATCCCTCTTACTAGGAAATCTTTTCTGAGTTCAGTGGCATTGTTTGTTTTACTTCCCTAAAAAATGCACGTGATGGGAAGAGGTATGTTGATAATAATGTGCTGTGACTAGCATGAAGGCATTCTGTGTGCAGCGTATCATATCATCCATCATTAAGTTTTTCTTCTCCCTCTCTTGCTAATGGCAGTGAATAAAATATTTAAATGCATTTGTTATTCCTACGTGCAACTATAAGAGTATGTTGAGCAGGAAAGAAACAGACTGTGTAGTACAAAATTAGGCTATAAAGTGCATTTTAAACTGGAGATTTAGTAATGGACACAGAGCAAATGAACTCAGAAAATTAACATTAGAATTTGCACTTAAAATGTTCCCTAATTGGCACCTCTTGGGATACGTTTTGAACTCACCCAACGTGATTTTTTTCTTTTTACTGAAAACAGTCAGTTTGGGCTGACAGCACCTGGGTCATAGTGAATGAGAGATGATGATGTATTTGGCAGCTTTTCTAGCTGAGCACTGACAAGTCTTGTTCTCTAAAGAAAAAAATCAAAACATATCAATCCACATGCTCACTGTACTGAGGAACTTCGTTGTCATATCTTTCAAATTGTTTTAATGTTGCGGCGCTGCAGAAGTGAATGCATAACAGAAGGAGACAACTATATGCAGTTTCACTTTGTTGAAAACAACTGCATAAGGAAAGCAGAACATAACTAGCAGAGTCCTGATAAGGTCATGTCAAACAAATTAATAGGAGACGGAAAAGAAAAGCTTAAAAATCATTCTTTTAAGATGATAGTCCCGCTGGATGGAAAACTAGTTGGGCCAGCCAATCCAGTCCTCCTCTTGACTTACTGCCTTTTGTGTCCCCAGGATCCTATGCTGTCTAGATCTTCTGAGTTTATTTACTAATCCTTTTCTAGGGTGTTTGTGTGTGTGTGTGCTGACCCGATCTGCCATCCAGACCTCATTAGAACTGTTTACTGACTCTGATCCAAAAAGCCACCTCCTGCTCCCTCTTCCAGGTGGGAGAAAGACCAGACCAGAAAGACGTCATACTGGCTTAAACTTATTTTTGAGTGCAGAATGCCCGGGTTTCCAGAGTGAGTGCTCAGAGTGCACCGTTTCCAGCGGCTCTGCATAGGCTTTAGCAGCTGGAAACCCGCCTCGTCGTTGGCTGGATTTGCTGAGACATCAAACAACCCGGGGCTGATACTTGGTGGTATTTTTTGCATCACGGTGCTGTATCACTGCTTAGTTACTGTTCATCGCCATAGCCTCAAATGGACTCCCTGTGATGCTGTCACAGGGTGACCCAAGCCCGCAGGTAGAAGACTGAGGATGTGCAGGAGGGAATCTCGCCCTTCCTGTTGGGAGAAGGGTTGATTCCAATCTTAGTCTGGGGACAAGTGCTAATAATATGTAAAGACTTTTTTCACTTCTTTTGGGGAAGGGCAGGGTTGCTTGTGCTCTCATCGCCAGTCTATCTGCACCAGCAGAATGGAGCAAGTGCTAAAAGCCCCCACTGAAAGGTGATTTCCAACCTTAACTAGATGCTACAGTTCCTTGAAGTTCTGGCTTCTAGTTGGATCACCCAGGAGTTCTGTATTTTTCTTGCAATGGAACTTTACAATTACATTTATGAATACTTAAATTCTCTGACAGAATGAAGAAAAATAGTTTTGAATGCAAATACGTAGCGTGGTTCTTACTGTTTCAAGCACAAGGGGCCAAATCTGCGAAAGGTGTTCATGAATATGGTTAGGCTTTGTTGAAGGACTTCATTAAATAAAGAATAGGATAAATTCTTTTTTTTTCCTGCCTTTCTTCACAACAAACAGTAGTGGTAAAATTGAGAGTCAAGGGAGAAAAAGAGGATAGACGAGTAAGTTGAAAGGATATCCTCACATAAAAATTTGTAACAATAATATCTGTGACCGTGAATCCTTTCATTCTGCTGCCTTCTGTTAAATTGTCCAAAGATTACTCAGAAGTATATGAGCATTTTTAGGAATCAAAATTTTTTTTCCTGCATTGAAAATAATCTAGTCAATAGGTTTGTGTTTAAATATAGCCTTGTTTGCTTCTCTGTAACCTGTTGCTTAGTTCTACTGACTAAATGTCCTGAGGCACAGTCTTCTCATCCTTTTGTCAGTGGAATCTACTTAATTATTCACCTTAGAGCAAAGATGTTACAATTATAGCCTTCCCTTTGTGTAAGTAACCAAATATCTCTTTGACTGTTATGTTAACTGTTTAAGAATTAAAATATCTGGGTATAAATCTGGCCCCTTTATTCATCTGAATTCATGGGGTTGCGTTGCCTAGCTGAGAAGTTGGGGTTTAATCTGATAACTGCTATTTTACAGATCACATAGGATGAATCTGAAATTCTGATTAAAGGAGTGTGGGAAAGCATCTACGCATTTGTTTTTTTTCAAAGGACTTCTGTGGGCTTGGGATCTGGCGCTCTTTTTCTTCCGTAATGATTTACAATTATCTCTCTTCTATCCTCAACAATATGTGTGAAAAGAGCTGCCACGTCTAACAATTCCCCATCCTGAAACCTTCCTGCAAATTTCCCGGTGTTTCCCAGTCCTCTCCCTTCTAGCAAAGAAGGAACCGGAGCGCGTTCCCCGTTGTTTGCAGCAAATGCTTGTTAACATATTTACCGTCATATATCCCTGTTTGCTCAAGGTGGGAGCACTGCAGAGATCCTGCTTACACAGATCTATACTCAATCCTGGTTGAGTAAATTAGTGTTCAAATTATTACTGTGTTTTTACTGGTCCACGCTTTTGGGAGTCAGTGGGGTTTTCTGTGCGTGTGAATGCGTGAAAGCAAAGTTTTGGAGCTTTTTCTATGTAAGATGCACAAGTGTGATAAAGCATCTTAAGTTGGAAACTCTCAAAGTGAGTGCTTTCTAAGTGGCTGCAGATTTTAAATGCCTCATTTTCCAATTTTAATTGGGACGACTAGTTTTCAGGCACTACAAACTACGGTTCGGGACCCGCAGGAAATGAGGACTCAGCACCTTGGAAGGACTGGTCCCTGATCAAACAGCGCTGGATTCATTGAAATCATTCTCTGTGCTCATGACATCATGCCATGCTTTTCAATCTCGAGGTTGTTTTTTGTATTTAGTATAAAGGTCATGTTAGGATTAAAAACAATGAACAGCTCACAGCATGTCTAGTGACCCTGTAAGAGAAATGGTAACGCATTTCACAGTAAAATATATGTGTGCTAAGCGTAGTGCTGTGTCCAAGAAGTGGAATTTTCTAATTATGTAGTCATTTTGAGAAGGAATGTGCTTGTTAGAAGCAGGCCAGGTGTGCACTTGTGATGGGAGTTTGAAACACTGTGTAATTACACACCTTGCATAATATAAAGTTTACAATAGCCATACAATTGATGCAGCAAGATGTAAATACAACAAGTTAAAGTGTCTAAAAGGACACCTGTAATCTAGCCTACAGCTATTACAATTATGTTGGAAACACTGTCTTGCATTAAGATTTATTAGCGTGTTGAAGTTGCCACTATTCTGAAACAAAAAAAAAATATATGAGAAATGCTTCGGATAATTACTTGAATAACATATTTTCAATGACAAATGAAAGTCATTTGAGGAATTTTCCTGTAGTTCCCTGAGGGGAGAAGTCACAGTAAAATCACATTTATTTAAATGTTCTTCAATTCAGTAATTACGCAGTAGTTTCCAGTAAATTGGTTTTATAGTTTTACGTTTGTGAGGACTTGCATAGTGTGTGCCTGTCCAAAAGATCACCAAAGCTTTACCACATTGCAACGACTGAAAACCATTGGAGCAAATTTAGAGAGAGAGAGGAAGGGGAAAAGAAGAGATTTCTACTGTAGTTCCCGCATAAGCTAATGTGGTTTCCAAAGGGCTTTGCTTGCAGGGTGTAGAGGTTAGAGTTGAAAGGCATCAGCGAGAAGACTTCCCCAGCATTGCTGAAAAATGCTTGTTGTAAAGGTGGTGTTCTCCAGCAGCACAGTGCAGCACTGCCGAACGACCCTCCGAAGCAGGGAGTGCCTCGCCTTGGGTTTTGCAGCCATTCCTGTCACGAGGGGACCGTGCTCAGCTGTAGCGTCATGCAGGAGGGGACAAGACCTCTTGGTCCTGGTATCAGCCCTTGCCTGATCCTCCCGCCCTGTGCATGCAGCCCCCTTCCCTGTGGTGTCGCTAATCCCATCCCGGGCACAAGGGCTGCAGGAACCCCTCAAAATCCAACGCGCTGCAGCTACTTCGCTCTTTCCCTGCAGCTTGGGGCCACTCTTTCTCAAGCCGCCCCTGGGGCAGACACAGCTCCAGGACCCGGGAGCTCCGTGGCTGCCCTGCACCCAGGGGACCTGCATGGCCCTGGGGACCGGCCAGGTGGTGACTCAGAGCCAGGTGTCCATGTGGGCAGAGCAGAGGGATGTGCTGGGGCTTGTGCGGGCTCTCCCTGCTGCGGTGCCCCCGCCGAGCTGGGCACAGGAGGGGCCGTGCTGGGACAAGCAGCTGGCAGAGGGGCTGGGAGCGCCCGGCCACGGCCCGCTCTGCCGCAGCCTTGCCTAGGCAGGTCACCCACTGCTCTGGGCCACTCTGCACCTAGAAGTTACATGTATGTGCATGCAGGTGTGTAATACATATACATGAGGGCTGTTCGCATGAGCAAGTACCATCCTGGGAGAGGCTCCTAGGGCAGCCGTACTCTGCAGTGCGTGGATAACTTTTGCGTTCTGCGTCTTTATAGCTAAAAGCCTTGTGCGGGTCTTGGGTCTGCACCAAGGACCTCACCGTTAAAGCCGTCTTGTTTTTCTGTCCCTGCTCTTGCAGTCCTTTTCTCTCTCATCGCGCCCAGCTCCCTGTGATGCTCAGTTTGTTTCGATTCTGTTACTGTTTAGGATATTCAGCCCATACCTGTCCCCCTTCAGTCATAAAATTGGGCATGCTAATTATACTAAAGGGAAAAATGAGTCTCTTTTTCTGATTGAGCTGGGAGGTTATTGCTCAGTTTTCCTGATTTATTTGCTGCTGCTCTGTGAATAATAGGACAAGCCTTCCGGACAGGAACTCAGACCAAGCAACGCTCACAGTTTCCTTCCCTGGTTAAGCCACCCACCAGCTTTCCGTGCCTTGAGGTAGGAAAAGGAGTATGCTGCTGGTGACCAACGTTCCTCGCGCTGCCATCGCAAACACACAATTACCGGTGACGATATCAAGTGCTCGTGAAGAGGAAGGCGCGTGCCGGAGGGGTGAAGTAATACAAATAAAGGCTCTGTACGTTACAGGCAGCGCTGACAGGTAACAGGTGGTTTGTGGAAAAGAAAAAGCATGTATCTTTGCGTAGCAGCCTCTCTCTGAAATACGGCATGGAGAGGAGAAGGTGGCCAGTACCAGGTGTCTTCTGTTCGCGGAGATACAGCCGAGATCTATGAGCGACCAGCATTCATCGCTAAACTGTTCGCTACCCCCAGGCATTGGTGGATGATTTAGCAACGGCAGTGGGAAGCGAGATGAGCAGCACAGAGCTGGGCTGGGTGTGACACCCAGCAGGCTGGGGAAATCCAGGTGCCCTGAGCTATCCATTAGGGGCATTTCCGCGTCTCCAGGAGCGGAGACTGCTGTGAGCAGGAGACGGGAACTTGGCTGCACTGCGTGATTATGATCTGTATCCATCAAAGTGGAAAAATGACAAACAAAGGGTTCTTTTTACTCATAATTTAGAAGGAACTGTAAAATCTGGTGTGACAAGTTTAGTAAAATAAAGGCACTGGAAAGAGCCATTCAGTGCTTGCGTGCATCCCATAAAGAACAGCAGCTCTCCTTGGCTCTGACCACTGCCTTGTAAATTTAGAAAAAACCAATTTTACAAACAAGCTATTCCTTGAATCTTCCTTTGCCCAATTATTATCATAATCGACTAACTCATCTTTCATTTCTTCGTATTTGAACACAGTTTTTGAATTGGATGTGGCTGACACGTAGGCAAATGGCCTTCAAGAAAGGGCAAAAGAACTGTTGGGAAAGGTGAAAGGAGAGAAACACAAGATAGAAATCATGACTTTGGACTGGAGACATGGAAACCTGCATGAGAAGGGAGCCGATGGGAAGGCGGGATGGTAGTGACTCGCAGAGGATTTGCACAAAGCACCGTGTACGCTCCTTGCTCTTTTGACCTGCACTAAACACTGCTCGTCAACTCTCATCATCATTTTGGCTCCATTGTACTAAATTGTGATCGAAAATTTAAATTGAAGAATTAGCACCATGTGACGATCACTTCAGGTGTACTGGAGGGTAGCACTGGTGATGTGCAGAATAGCAGCTGAAATGTTTCCTCCCCACCAGCTGAACCCATGTTAAAATTGTGGCTGCTCTTTATGTGAACTTCTTTGCCTGCAAGGAAGGGGTCTTCATGGTGTCACAGCATGGAGAGAAGAGAGCAAAGACGAATGAGTTTTGTTTGTTTGGGGTTGGGGTTTTTGGTGTGGGTTTTTTTTTTTTTTTTTTTTTTTAAGGACTCAAANGAGAAGAGCAAAAAGCTCACAAGTATTACTGTATTTGTGAAGAATGTCCCTTACCGTGAAAACTGAAGGGCTCCGTCTGTTAAATTTTTCAAAAAGAGAGGTGACCTGGTATAAGTGCCTCCAGGGCAAGGTATGAAAGATATGTTTCTAATCTAGTGAAGAAAGACATAGGAAGAACCAAAGACTGGAAGGGAAGCCAGTTAAGTTCACCTTAGAGGTAAAGCATCAAGTAACAGGGCATTTAGCCTTCAGGACAAAAAAAAAATTACTAAGTGAAATAATAGTTTCTCATCTTGGTCAAGAGAATGTCATTCTAAAAGCAGCACTTGATCCAAACACAGATGATTGGACTTAAAACAGATTACAACAGATAAGGGGAATATCTTAAAATTCAGGGGTGGCCTGATGGCCTAGCGTAGCTATCTGTGGCTTTCCTAAATTGGTTATGGTCTTAAATAAATTAGAGACATGTCGAATTGGAATAGCAGACCTCTGACTCTCTTCCTTTGCCCACTCTGACTCATACAATCTCTATAAAGACATCTATATTTTGAGGGTGGGAAGGGAGTCCTGCGCCTTTAGTTTACCAAACATGTCACACCAGATTTTACACTTTCCTGTATATTGTAAGAAATGTAAATCTAGCAGTTGTGGCCAGATTCCAGTCCCTTTACATCATTTAGGCGGATAATTTGTTCCGCTGTGTTTTTCTTTCTTGTCAGCTGTACTTTCTCTTTGAAGCCTCCAGCTACCGGATTGGGGAGGTAAATTACAGTCTTTCTTGGTCCTGAGTTGTGCCTCTTGTTTCAATTTTTGGAAATCACATAATTGATTCATTGCGGGATCGCTTGCATTCACATGATTAAATAACTGGAACCCCTTTTCAACAGAAGCTGCTGTGTGAAAATTGTTATGATACTTAAGAATGATCTTTTAGTCCTCCCTTTCTTGGGGCTCCAGGAGAAACTGTTTTCTCTGTGCCACTAAGTGCAAAATAGGTAGTTGCTCAGTTTTCAACGTGTGCGCTCATTGGCTTGGTGCTGCTGCTTTGGTGCATGTTTGTAAGGGTCGTTCGTTCTTGTTGCTTTATGTAGTTACAGACACAGGTACCTTGTGTGGGGCTTTGCCTAGTGAGAATTTGGCCCTAACTACTGGCTGTGAAATAACACATCTCTCTCTATATCAGGGAAATATGCTGGTGATAACGTCTCTGGTTGTAACGATGCTTTGCCAGATGCTACAGGGGATGTGTGGATGGTAATTGCTGGGACTGGGTATGGGTATGGCTCAGCTGTGCATTGGGTCCGGGCAGCGAAGCTCTGCAGTGCCAGCAGCGGTGAAGCACAACCAGACTTTTTTTTAGGGTAGGTGGTTTTTTGGCTGTGTTTTGTTTGTTTTATAGTATACAGAGTCAAATCTCTCTTAGTTTTGAAGCATCTGGAATCTTGCAAAGATAAGTGAAATTATAATGGAGGGGAAAAAAAGGAGCTTTGAGAAATGACGGGGATTTTCAGTCCCCTGAACTGCACTGGTTTTCATATGCAGTTAACCCTTATTCACTGCCACTGTTTTGGAAAACATGGCAACGTTTTTCACCCATCAGGTACGTCTGAGGAACCCATCAAAAATGGAGAAGATCAAAGTTGATCTTTCTGATATTTTAAAAGAGGAAAACTAAAGGAAAGTCTTCCCCTTGTCAGAACTGAGATGGAAGGGTAAAAACCTCTCAGGCTTTCTTTTAAAAGAAGGTGTCTTTTACAGGTCACCCTCATATAAGCATTGGGAACTGCAGCGTGTCTTTGTCATCGGCTCACTGTGAAAGTCTGCTTAATGCTAATTAATGCCTGTGCGTGATGGACACCTGCAAACCAAGGTCTGGATTTTGTAGACCACATTATTGTATTATCCATGTGTATTTTAAGGAGCTGCTGTGGACGCATTTATGCCATTCATGCATTTTTTTTTTTTTATCTTACGCATATTTAGATTCTTCTGTCCTAAACGTAAACATATTTAGAAGAAATAAAAATGCAAATTAATAACTGGTTTGTGTTTGGTTAGCAAACAGAGCAGGAAGTGTGGATGTGCAAATGCCCAGCAGGCTCAGGGGTTAAACCTCCTCCCTTTAATTTTTACAATGGGTTCTCAACATCCAGTATAAACAAAACTCAGCAAATTATTCCTTGTGCTGTGCTCGGTTGTCCAATCATCTTACTCCTTTATTTCTTATTATATACATGCTGCTTGAAAAAGTTATTTATGCAACTGGGAAAGTGCCATGTGAGATGCAGAGGAAGTCTTAAACACCAGGAATTAACTTAAAATTTAAAGCCGTGTAGTATACAAGTCACATAACCAGGAAGTTGTTACTTTAATCAGTTCAACAGTGGCCAAGACCTGAAGAAGAAAGTTAATGTAAAAGTTACAAGAGAAGCATCTCAAAACCATTATTGGGAGTGAAACAAAAATAATTAATAATGCATTTCATCTGTGGTAGAATTTGGTGTGTTTAAAGAGCCTGTGTAGAAATAGTCTTGAATATTGATCGTATCATGATAGCTCCTGCACGTGTGAAAGGAGATGGGTACCCCACTGAAGAAGCTATTAATGAAATATTGTCTGTGCTGTAAAGAGCTTAGAGTTGAAATTCCATGTTAAATTTTCCGAAGAAAACTTGTTACAGATGAGAATGACGTCCTAAAATCTCTCTGTAGAGATAGATTTAACGTTCTCTAGTCATTAAGTAAAAGTCTCAGATGGAACTTACATAATTGTGATGGACCTTCAATAGTAAAAGGAGTAGGTTAACAGCTAGTGGTGTAAATAGTTTCAAAGGGAAAGGAGGGATATGTATTGGATTGGGTCAGATTATTAGTATTAACATTCCCTTTTTCTGCGTGCATGTGCTATATTGCAAATACACAGATGTCCGGTACCCCGCAGACCTGGCACGGTCACTCCCCACGTGTCTGACTCGAGTGCATGGATTGCACGTGGGTGAGAGAAGTTACTAAATATCTAGAAATTTTGCAGATAGGAAATCTTCTTGGAAAGCCCTGATTTATGGCTGCCGCGTTCATACCACTCCAGCAGCTGAGTGTTAGAATTGGGCTGGACCAGGAAGATGCATAATTTACCCTAGAGCATCCTAGGGAAGGAAAGAACAACAGGATCCAGAAACGACAGGTTGGCCCAGCAAAGCAGATGGTCTCTGAGGTGGCTCAGAGTTGTGCATGCAGTCTCACCACTGAGCAAAAATAGGAGCTTCTTTAAGGGGGGGGAAATCAAAGAGAAAGAAAATAAAAATTGAAAGAAAAAAATCCTGCTGTGAATTTGGCAGACAACAAAGGAAACCAAACTGGATGAACGAAAACTTTTGTGAAAAGAATTTTCTGCAGAAAAACATGGTTTTAACCAAACCTTGGGATGGTCCAAGCAACTTATTTTTTCTTTACAAAATGGTGAGGATTTTGGTGAAATTTTATTTAAAAAAATTAAAACAGTGAAACATTGTTTTTAATTTCAGAGTAGCTTTTTCCTTAGAAAATGTATATTAAAAAATAAGGTAAAACAGTCAACATAGAAACCAGACATTCCTACTCCATTGAAACAAAAATCTTTCGATTGACTAAATTGAAATTTTGTCTGGAGATAACCCTTATTTCAAGTCATGTTGCTGTTGATAATTTATCTTTTTGTCCTGATCCTAGAATATTATTATTTTATTTAACTTACATGTTTTACCTTATAAAAAGTTATTTATCGACTAGCCCTATTCAGAAACTGTACTGAATTGGTCCAGCACAGTTGAGGCACTACACATCAGCAATGCGCGTATAAGGTTGTTCTTGAATTTACTCTTTCATTTTCACTCTTACTCACATCTCTTAACACAGCAGTTTTCACACATGCGTTTCTGAAACCGTCCACAATGGGACTGAAGGCACGACAAGAATCAGTGTAATCTGTTTTTTATAAGAGGGATCTTAAGGGCTGCGGTGGGGTGCTGTCTCTAACGCTGATGTAGAGCTATGCATCATAGTTGCGCTTACTTTCTGCCGGTGGTGTAACATAGGATTGAAAGTTCATATCCAATCTTGTCCACCGACTGTAAACTGTATTTGGTTGTATTTTCTGTGGGACTTCCTCCTTCCCCCTCCCCTAGCTCAGCATTAATTGATGTCTTATTCCCCCAGCCAACTTACTGTAAGCAAAGGATTACTTAAGCAGGTAACATCCAGCAGAAATGTCAGACTTATGCAATCAGCTGTAATCAGGCACAGCCCATATCAAACTGGCTGGAGCTACACTGCAGCTGGGTTAGAGGATACATGTATTGCAGACACCTTCTGTGCGTTTAATAAAGGTTTGTAGAATTTTTAAAAGATACCTCCAAATTAAGGATTTTCAACAAAAAATTCCTGAAATGCATTATCATTTCTATTCATTTGTCGTGCAAGAGGAACGTGTAATTCTTGCCCATTTAAGAGAAAAAACACACCAAACATCTGGGATAGCTCCCCGGTATTTTGAGGCACCTTCTGCTTATTTCTCAAGTTGGTGTTGCTGTGGTAAGTTGAGATGTTGCGGTTGTCCATGTCAGAGGTCAGACACAACTCACAACGCCTCGAGGAAAGCGTGATGGGTATCAAAGTAGGTCTTGGAGGACCTCATGCAACCCTTGGGCGACTCATTGTGCATCCATGCTTTAACAGGAAGCTTTCTTTGTTCTAAGATTTACATTTTGTTTTCTGCAGCAGGCTTTATTTCTGCTTGAAAAGTTCTTCTCCTCCATGGTTAAAAAGTCTCCTCTTGCTTGCTGCTGGCTGTGCAATGCCCGGTGAATGAGTTTTGATAATTTCTGTTGGGATTAATTAATTAATTGCAAATGTCTTCAGGCTAAATTGTGAGTTTGCATGTCAGGATGCTGTACATAATCAACAAAATCACTCAGGGGCTTGACATTATGGAGGTTATATGGAGATGGTGAGAGGAGCACATTCAATGCATATTAGTCAAAACTTTTTTTACGTTATTTATAGAATTCTTACGTTACAAATTCTCAGAGTCAGAAGCACAGATTTAAGGTGAAATGTTAGGATAAGAACAGAAGCAGGGAGATAATTCCACTAATTGAGCCTATTTGATGAAATTGCAGAATTTTTTAATAGGATGACTTACAATTGTAAGGGGGAAGTAAGGCTGTGGAAGAAATAAAGATCCATAGTAATATTTCAGGTTAGATGGAACACTGCTATCCCAAGTGAATAAGCACTAATGAAGCGTTGTATGAACTTCTAGAGACTGGCTACACCAGCTAAGTGAAGGGTACAGGATACATTAATAAAGTCAGAGAAAGATCTTTAACGTGGATGTTATCATCACCAACTGACCCATGAGAATAACAATGCATGAGGCACATAAAAAGCTTTTTTTTTTTTTTTGTTATTTATAAACCTGAAAGTTTTGGCTTCTGTCCTGACCCTAGATTATTGGGTTGTGTTTTTCTTTTTTTTTTTTTTTAACTGACACGTTCTGTCTTATAAAAAAGCTTATTCAGAAACCACACTGAGTAAGTCCGGCAAAGTTGAGGCAAACTCAGCTACACAAAGGCTTTATGGCCTATAATGAAACAAGAGGCAGACTTTCTGAATGTCTTATATTTGCATTTTGAAATCATCAGTTTAAATCCCCTTGGCAATGAAAGCACTATTGCTTCTGCTGGATTCACCAGTTTTCAGGCACTCAGTAAAGGACTCTGATCTTGTTGCTTCAAGTAAGTGCTTATGTTTTTGCTCCGTAGTATCTTGCCATCTCTGTCCCACACCGAGTTTGTTGGTTTTTTGCCTATTTGTGAATGCAACTCATTGGTCTTATAAAGCGTGCAACAGATCTAGACCCTGTACGTTGCCAGTCAGGGGCCAGTTTTTTCCTCAGTAGGGTCTGGGAGGAATACCCACCAGGCTGGCTGCCTTTCCCTAAGAGCAATACTATGGTTGTACTATTTTCATTTCAGGAGCAAAGAATATAATCAAAAGTAAAAACAAGGAAATTTGCGAGGAGGACACCTTTGCTGTTGCTGTATGTGGTGGTGTTTGTCACTAGTGTGTATGCCCAGGCTGGCACAGGCGGTTACAATTACGGGAAGAAGGCTGAGGAGCAACACAAATCTCAGCTACTTGGCATGGCTGTCCAGAAACTTAACAGCACCTATAGAAAAGTTACAGCTAAACAGTTTTCAAAAAGAGAACAACAAAAACAACAACAACAAGCCCACCAAATATCACCAAGCTTTAAGAAAACCTGGAATAACAATACATCTGACTGGATACCATCAAGCTCCTGTACAACCTTACTGTCTATAAGCCACAAAATTGTAAAAGTAAGTTCTTGGATGGGCTCCCCAAGCTCCCCCTTCCTTTCTGCTGTGGATCACAAGAACTGTCTTCATTGCCAAAGAAATTATTTAAGTGTTCATCAAAACAGATTCCAAACTTACACTTTTAATGTTTAATGATATGGCTTAAATAAGGTTCAGACTTTGCATTATTCACGTTTCGGGCTAGATATTTTGGTTGCATAACCAGGTGCACATGGAAATCTGGCATCCAGCAAAAAGCTCTAAGCATGCGTGAAAATGCAACATATGGTTGTTGAGATTGGACAATATTTAAAGGTCATCTTTGTTGTCAACATTTAAGATTTTTAATGATGTTGCTGTAATAACAGCAAAAGCAAAACTCTGCCTGATTGACTTGAAAACTACTCCAAGAAACTAGCTTAGTCTTGGCTTTTGATAACCACATTTTGTTAAAAAGGATGTAGAATAGTAATGCAAAAGTGGTTTTTATTCAACCTGTGAATGTTCTTTCTTTCCAAACACTTGCATATAGACTTTCATGAGCATTATAGATAGGTGGGAAAAATGCAGCTGTCATAGAAACTGTGTGTGTCGTTGACTAGAATTGGCCAGTTGTGCCTGCAGTTATTTGATTTATATGCGTATTTGTCTTTTATACATGTGGAAATTAGACGTGCACTACAAGTGTGTTGGAGCATATATTTCACTAAGTCAAAGAAGCGTACATAAATAGATGCCATAGTAAAATCTGCTGTTAAAATTCAGGGTTGAGACAATATTCCTAGATGTTCTCCAGAGATATGACAGCTCTGGAATGCAGCATTGGAGCTTGATCTCCCTCTCAGCTCTCTAAAACTTGTTTTCCAGCCATCAGGGCTTGGACAAGCAGAAATGGGAGGAAAGACCTACTTCTCAATTCATGCAGTGTAGAAGGGCCAGAGTAGCACAAGGGACTCCCAACAAGGGGAGGGTGCTTCCAACCCAAGTACTGCAAGAGGTGACCATAAAACTGCCTCCGGAAGGCTTGTGTTACACTCCCAAGCATATTAAATAGGGACACGGAGGCACGAGGCAGGTGTGATAGAGATAGCCCTGGTCTAAGTGGAGGTGAGGTACAGCTCATGGCCGTACTGAGCCAGTGCTGGGGCTGAAGGGTTTCTTCAGTGCGAAAAGGTGTGGAAGAGCACTGCTGGTGCTTGAGCTGCCCAAGACCAGAGGATGAAAGTGCTAGTCAAAGCTGCCTTTGCCTGCCCTCCTTTATTGTGGGCTCAGTTCTCTGGAGACGGGGTACAAAATCTTCTCCTTGGGCGTTGTTCCATGAGGACCTTGTCCGTGGGATCGGCATCCCTTGAGCATCCTTTGAAATCACAGTGATCTTGATAAATACTAATTCCCAATGTATTTTGGGGATTGCTCTATACTTTGTTACTGACTTAGAATTTTGGAGGTATAATTTTCTGTTCTTCCCCATCCTTCACGTTTTCACTTAGCCCACAGTAACATGGAGCTCTCGATGCTGGAGGAGTTTGAAGGGTAATCTCTCTCTTGGTCCGAATCTGGATCACATTCACGGTTAGGCCCTCACCCTTTAATCAGTCCCTGTTTGCAAAATCCCATCTTTCACAGTATTTCACAGAGTGGGTTGGGTTTTTTTTTTTATTTATTGTTGGACTTCATCTGGTACAAAGGTTTAAACTACAGAAGTAATTTAAAATATTGCGGCATTTCCTTTCTTAATTAATCCCAACTGTTTTCCTTGGTAGTACAGAAAGTATCAGTATTTGATGAGGACATTATGCCTTCATCACTGGGGCAGTGGATTCTTCCTGCCGAGTCTGTAAACAGCAGACAAGCCACAGAGTTCAGCCTTCATGTTCTGGTTTTCATTAAGCCCAGACTAGAGGAGCACCCAGCTGTGTCTTCCTGTAAGGTCTGTCAGTCTTCCAAAGCTTGTTAACATGCTAATATAAAAGGAAATAGGGCTGACTTCAAGGAATTTACAACTAGTCTTAAACTTCAAAGACTAGAGCTACATCTCTTCAATTCAACAACAACAACAACAAAAATCCTATAATAAAAGTTCTGTTAGCCTACGAGAACAGATCTGTATGCATCGAACACGTAAGCCATAATGCATGATGCCACGTTTTTTTGTTGCAAGTTGCAACGCACAGCCTCCTGCAGTTGTGAAACTTTGTTCATGGCTGGTAGGTTTGGTCGGAGACAAGATAAATTGCTGTCCAGCCCACAAACAGAATATCAGGAACCATGTTGTCAATCTCTCCTTCCCTAAACCTGTTTTCTATGTAAATGTTTACAGTGGGTAGGTGAATGGGGTTTGAACAGTAGGTAGCATTCTCAGGTGGCAGAAATTGGAAGAACTCCTGTGACTTCAAGGGAATTACCCCGATTCTTAACATCTGAATATTTGGCCCAGTCTGAGGAAACATCTGCAGCGTGCTTACCTAGTCATCTGAAGATGTTCAAACAAGGTCGGACACATTCTGTTGCTTTTCATGGAAAAAGAGAGCACTGTTGTGTGGAAGTAGGGTGAGGCACCTTTTCGTGCTGAAGAATGACTCACTGTTCTCATTCGGCATGGGCAAATGGATGTTCAGGAAGGATTATATAAATGGGCCAAACACTTGGTGACGCTTCCCCAGTCTCCGATGATTGGAGGATCAGGGACTTCCTGAATCAGAATCAATGTCATTTGTATCAAGAAGCAATCAATGATATTTTTTTTTCCCCGTCTCCATACTACATCTCTTCTTTAGTTAAATGGATAACACGAAGGATTAATTGCAAATGCCTCTTTCACCCCTTTGAGTGCTCTCTGATCCTGTTGGGGTCTATAGGAGCTTTGAGGTCTTGCATGAACGCAGCGGGATGAGATCACGCATCCCCAAAGTTCTCAGACAGGTACTTTTCATCAGTGCTGAGAGTAAATTGCCTTTTTTATCATCTGTAGATCAGATCTCTGATAGAGGAAAAACACTTCAGACATCCAATAACATACCATTATTTTGATGTTGGAAAAGATTTCCATTAAAATTCTCCTGGAGAAATCTGAAGAATTTAAATGCATAGAAATAAGGGTTGTTGCACAGCTGAGATAATTATATATTGAAGAACTTTGGCAGGGACCCTGAGCAATAAATGTGTCAGATGACACATCCCTGAGTCATCTGAGATTTCTTCATGGGCTTGTTTTCTATTGAGACTGAACTCTTTGTGTCAAGGAACTATAAGAATTTGTGTGTATTCAGTTGACCTCAAAATTGGTTGCTTTGGTCACCCAGAAATATTAAAAGCAACTCAATGAGAGAAAAAAAAAAAAAGCAAAGTAGGATATTAAACTCAGCTGTTATTCACACTGTTGCCTCTCTGACAGCTTGTTAAAAATGTTGGTAGAATAGGTGCTGCAGTTATACTTGCCTTATTCAGTGCTAATTAGAACAAACTTACACAGAATCAAAAGTGATTTCTAAAGGGAGCTGATTGTTTTAATAGGAATTAATTGAAAATCCAGACCACGGTGGTGAAGAAGGCCACGGGGAGCAATGGCGCACGTTTAGATTCGCTTACCGATGCGTTTTGTGCTTATTGCAGATAGAGTTGTTATGACTACGTCCGCATGGCGAAAGCGCAGGGGGTGAGAAGGCTGTAGGCCACCGACGGCTGGGCTGGTGCCAGACACAAGCAGGACAGCTCTGTCAGGGTCACATTTCCCAACTTTCTTTTGCCTCAGAAGAGATAAAGCAGAGACGTGAAAGGTAACAGGTTATGTATCTGCTCCGCTGCTGTGTCTAGAAGTACTGTGTGTGCAAAGTGACAGCAACTGGCCAGATATCCTATATAATAAGCTTTGTAGGTTGCTTCCCTCGTGCATTTATACTATATGTGACTGCAGTTTCTATCATCAGTTCAGTTGGCTGAGTCCTCCCATGCGTAGGAATTTCTGTTCTTTCTACTGGCTTGTGTTGCTCTTATCAGGGTCATTGGAAAATAAACCCCCCCAAAACAAATGAAAGAGTCCTTAAGTAAACAAACAAACTGCCCCACAGAGCCTTTGTTTTCCTGACAGTAAAGCTGGGCATTTAGGCAGTGATGTGCCATTTTTTTCAATGTTCTTGAAAATCCTGTTTTAAGAGGAAAAATGACAGGAAAGGCTGCATCAGTCTTGTTAAATTTCTGGGAATGGAGCTAAATCTGATACGGTGTGGATCTATTGCCTTCTGCCAAAAGCACCTCAATTTTGCAAGAGAAAAATGGTAGGAGACACTGTGCCATAAGCTGATAAGGTCATATTAAATCAGCTGTCTATTGAGTCTCACATATTTTATATATAATCATCCCCTGAGGGTGTGTTGTATTCAGACCCTCGGACAGCTAATAGCACATAGGTGATGGCTGACAAGCACAGCAAATCAGCTAGAAGGGAACCACCCTTTTTTTGGGGAAAAAAATGTGCAAATTAAAAATAAATGCAAGAGGACATTATGTTGGAATGATGATTATGTGACATTATGAACATTTGTAACAACAACGGAGAACTTTGCAACTAGGCCTTTGAGGTGAGGAGTCCAGAGTCCAGCCGAGATGCTGGAGCACTGACAGCAGTTTGGGAACAGCCCCCTTCCCTGCAGGAGTAGTAATGAGGAACAGCAGGAAAATGGGAAATTAATGTTAAAAAGGAAATCAAGTTCCACGGTGAAGTTATTAAAATTATCATAGAATTTGCTTTGGAAAAAAATTGTTGCTTAACATAGCCTTAAGAATCTGGCACATTCTTGATGATGTTAATCCATCTGCTGACATTTCATCTTATTCTTATTGGTTTTGTTTCCAGTTTTTTGATACCTCAAGCATTTTAGATGTTATGTTATTGAAGTCATGGGTCTTGTAGAAAACAAATTACCCCATAGACTTAATTGCACCCATCTCACTCTTTATCTTGTTGAGGTGAACTTCTTATCTGCATTTCATTGTGAAATAAAAAAATCTTTGGTAGGAAACAAACACACAAAACAGGAGCAGAAGTTGATCACCTCTTGCCGTTTTCCCAAGAGCAAAATTAATGAGATAAGCCTTTATTACTTGTCAGGTATTATTTGAACCCCAAATAATCTGTTCCCTGGGTAGACCTGAGGAAACCTTGCGCTTTTGTGGTGAAGTGTAAAAAAATTTTCTTAGTTATATTATTATTTGGAGGGTGCAGTTTGAGATTTTCTGGCTGAACAGCTTCCTTAGTGCAGAAAGATGATATTAGAGCAAGCATGATACATTTATCACGCTGAAACATAGAGCTAGAGAAGGAATACACGTGAAGTGATAATCTAAAACTCCAGTTTCACTGCTGCGATTTCAAATTTTCACTGAAAGCATCTTGTTTTTCCAGACTATTCCCTTTTCCCTTACTGTCATCTCTCTGCGAGAAGTCATATAGAATTTCCAGGTTTATTTTACTGGTGCAATACTTTAAATGTTGGGTTTGGGTTGGGTTTTTTTTTGGTTTTTTGGTAATTACTGCATTGTTGTGGACAGAATAATTCAAGCAACCAGAAGATTAACGGAGTGTGTTGTACGTATTTCTCAAGGTGGATCAGATTCCCTCTTTAAGACAAGCATGTGCTTGTGTGCAGTTATGCTCATGTAGCTTTGCGGTTAATGTCTATAAGTTATTTCACTTGATTGTGAATATATAGATTCACTGTTGGAATTAGTGGAGTGTGTGGATTGGGGAAGTCAAGGCAGTAGGGGAATCTGCGGGGAAAACCCAATTGACTGGCTTACCCGAGACTTCTGAAGACTTGTTCCTTAATTTCTTTGTATTTTCTCTTTTGCTTCAAGGTTTTTCTTTGTTTGTACGTGTTTAATTAGTATCTCAAAAACATATGCAAACTAGCTGTCTGGCTAAAGATTTTGAAGCACACGGGAGTGGATGAAAGTGGTTGAAGAATACAAAGGAGCACCTACAGGGAAAACGTGCTTTTACCTCCTGTCCCTTGATTGCCAACAAGACAAACTAGAATCTGGGTCTGTTGAAGCCAAATGCAAAACTTCTCTCTCTGTGGCCAGGATTTCACCTCAGGTGAAAATATGTATTTGACAAAGGTCCGACTCCTCTATTTGCTGCAGGGGTGTCCTGCATAGATTGCAGGGCTGCTTGGTGGGATGCGTCCATAACCCAGATTATATTGTGGGTTGATTTCCATCAGTAGGATGGTCAAGAGGGACTGCTAAATCTGGGCCTTAGAAAGACTGACTCTTTGCATGTTTCACATAGGTTCTCCTTCTTCCTTACTGTCAGAAAATGCTGAATTAGAAAGCTATTATAAGATCCAGCTTTGTTGAAGAAACATATTCAGATAAGGAGGAATTCAATGAT
This sequence comes from Fregata magnificens, assembly GCA_013389945.1. Taxonomy (NCBI): domain Eukaryota; kingdom Metazoa; phylum Chordata; class Aves; order Suliformes; family Fregatidae; genus Fregata; species Fregata magnificens. Next base: position 97,549 of record WAAD01001392.1, read on the forward strand.
TTATTCACCGGATGATACAGAATGAATGGTGTCTGTTTTCTGTGTATGAATCATAATTGACTTTATTATGATGTTCTCAATGTATTCGTTATTTGAACTGACTTCCTGATTCATTCTTTGTCAGTAGATCGGTTGCCAGCAGTTCATTGTGGGTTTCCAACGCTTAAAATTTAAGCTCTTTGTAATGGGTATCCAAGTCACATGATGTACTTCTTTTTCCTGATTGGAAAAATGGGTTGGGGGAAGGGTTGGTGCAAATGCTAAAAATGTATATAAATTTAAAATTCACTTTTTTCGCATTCTAAAACACTTTTAAAATACATTCTTTCTAGGCAAAATTCACCTCAGAGCAACAATCTTAAAACCTGTTCCCTTCCCACGTCCCGATCAAGCAACATACCAAAGTCTTAAGTGACACGCAGGTTTTTGCTCTGGTATTTGCACAGAGATTGATGTGTAGGAACTCACTTGAAGAATCAGGTTGGAAAGCAACTTGAATGCAGTGAAACAGAATATTCACAGACTTATTTACAGCTTTCTCTCAGTTCTAATAATAAGTGTAAGTGTGGATCACTTGAGCTGTCTCACTCTGTTTCCAGCTCTCTGCAAATTCTTCAGGGATTTATTTCTTTTTCTGTAGGGCTGCATATTGGAAAACAGGACACTATCAGGCTGAATTCGCCTTGCACGTGTACAGTGTTGATCTCTTATTATGTAATTAAGCTGTGACTCAAGAGACTAGCTGCAACCCATGCGCCAGTTATTTGACCCTCTGGAAGTTTTGCATTCCTTCAAGCAGCAGGGTTATGTGGGCTGACAATGTGCTAGGTGTTTCGAGGATGTTCTCTTTGGCTCAGGTTTCTGTTCTGTTTACCGTGTAGATTTATGGATAGGTAGAATTTTTAGGGCATAGGACATATCATACGAATGTGAAATGGAAGTTGATCTTTTTGGCTCTTTGGTATACACATCAGCATCCTGCGACACGAGCCGTGGCTCGACTTAACTTTCCTACTCCTGTCCTTCATGGGCTGATCAGCTGCTAAGTCCATGTATTGATGCCTGTAGAGAAAGGTCTTTCGTTTTGAAACGCTTCTGGGTAAATCACTATATTCCCCCGGCCTTTCACATCTTCATTTGTGTGTTAGGAATAACATGTAAGTGGTGTTTTGTAAAGTAGGATGCATAAACCTTTGTCTAGCTCATTGTGATTCTTGGGTGGAAATTGAGAAATACAATGAACCCTTAATAGAATTAAAAAGCTGGTAATATTTTTCTGCCACTTATATGTAATTGGCAGTTGAAATGGACTGAGAGTTTTGATATTCAGAGCCATAAAAACAGTAGTATCTGCTGCTATAATAGTATCTTTCTATTTGTGGTATGTTTAATCATTGCAGGCAGACTTCCACAAAGCCTTCAGTGGAGGGACAAAAAGCTGTTGCTGCGGCTCCTTTGAGGGTTGCCAACTAGTAACAGTGTCCATTTGACTGAGGAAGCAAGGTCACGCATCTGGTGTCTCACCGTCCTTTCAGGGTCATGATACGTTAGGAAATTCTTAACCGGAGAAGAACAGGTTGAGGTTCTGAAGATGGTTCTGATAGTCAGTGATGCTGTGAAGCACAGTATTAATGCTCTGGGCATTACCATTCACATTAATTCTGGGATCTCCTACCCCATTAGTAATTAGTGGAATGTCAGCAAGTCCTGTGAGGTAGGTAATAACCCTATGCCCAGTTATAGTGATGACTAAATATAGCAAAACTTTTGTGCACGCATTTCATGAGGGGTCAGCCGCCAACCGTTTTCATTAATGGTCAAAACTCTTTTATTAACAGATGTTAACCAAGCAAGTTTTGATTAGAAAAATCATCAGAGGATAAAAAGAATTAAGTTAAAGTAATTTAGAATAAATGTTCAAGAGGGTGTTTCCTTGACATGTTAGAACAATCATTGCTATTTTCGTCTTGGTATCCAAGACGTTGGAGAGGAAAGGAAGAGGTGAGGAGAACAAAGGCACTAATAGGGGTTTCACATCCTGAGTGTAGAATATCATTATCTATCCCAATTTTAAGAGATACTCCTCAGTGCTAGTTTCTGAAGGACTTAGGATATTATTAGATTAGAGCCTGTCTCCAGTAATCTCTGTCCTTGCAACACCCTAATAATAAGATTGATTTATTCCATATACAGATACACTGTGAGAACTCAGGAAGCTTTAAAATTCCCTCCTGCACAAGCTCTCGCTGTTGCGATGCAGGTCTCAATTTCAAACAGAATAATCCCAGGTGCAAGATCCTCTCCCCGTCAAAGATTTTCTTCTCTTCCTATTGTAACTGGTCCTGCTTGTCTTTGGGTACATATTCAACTGAACTCTTTCTATAAATGAAGGAAAGAAATCCATGACGAAGCGCTCGCTGTACTTTTTTTTTTTTTTTTTTTTTTTTTTTTAATAACAGTATGGTTAGTTATCTTTAAAATCTGCTGAACAATTAAAGACATTCACATAAACAGCAAAGGCATTCATCCAGCCCCTGTATATTAGCAGCATCATGCAGCACGTTACGTAACCAACGCTGCTCCCAAAAATGGGCTACATGGATCAATAGACCAGTTGGTAAAAATCCTACAGATTTTTACTTCTTGCTGAAAATGGCTTTCTAAGCAATTTCAGAGAGCAGACCATTTGCTAAAACAGCTTGTGAAACGGCTTTCAAATAGAAGAAAATCTCTACATTTGCTAGATAAAACAAGGACTAATTCAGCCAGTCCTGTCCACTCTGCAGATCGAGAAAGTGAGGCACGGAAGGGGTGACTTTCTTCAAGCTCTGAGAGTGAACTGGTGGCAGAGGAGGGAGTGAAACCCCGGTGCGCTGGTTGGGAGCCGTATGCTCCAGCCTCCAGTCTCTTCTGTATAGTCCATCTGCAACATTTTGCTTCAGCCAGGAAATGTTGGTCCTACGATGTCACATTTTATAATATATATATAGAAAGTGTGTGTATTTTTATATATAACTTTAAAGTAGGTGGATTTTTTCATGTTAAATTTATAGGTAATTTACATAACTAATTTGTAAGCCAACGTGTAAGTGACGCTCAGCTGAAGTGACCATTTTGACAAGCAAGTGCAAACATTGTCAGAACATTGGCAGATCTGCTTTGGACAAGACTGAGCTTGACAGCTTTTTCTGTGTGCATCTGGGTTTTCTTGGGGGGGGCAGCAAGGGGGGAGTGTGTTTTGTCCTGTGTGTTTTTTTTTTTTTTTTTTTTTTTTCTTCCAAGAACTACTTAAGAATATTGCATTATAATAATCTGATTTTTAAATTATCTATCTAGCGATGTCATTTAAAATATTAAAAAAGCTGGCATGCAAACCAGAAAGCTGTTTTTTTCTGTGTTTGTTGTGCCCAATACTGTTTAAACAAATGCAAAACTATTGTGAAACATGCAATGCTCTCAACTCTCTGACATAATAATTCAGCTCCAGTTAAAGATGATGACTTAAAGAAAGCTTGCAAGACGCCTTACACCAATGTTAGATATGGATGACATGAATGATAGGGATTGGGAAGGAGGAGATGAACATTTTAAAATCAAAGAAATATGCAAGGTAATTTTTTTTTTTTTTTGGTCTTAGAACACTAAAGTTGAGGATTTGCATGGCTTGATTTTTTGGAAATTTTAAAAGCGTACAACTTGGTATAAAGCCCATGGAAACTCATGCTGTTCCTAATTTTCCATTTTTTTAGGCCTATAGATCCTTTTCTTTACTTCCACCCTTCTCGCGTCTCAGTTTGGACAGAGTCTCTTCCTGTCAGCTTTGTCTCTAGCTCTCATCCAGCCGAGCGCTCCCAGGAGGTGGTGGGAATCTCTCCTGTAGCTTTGAAGCGAGTTCTAGACAGCTGGTATTTCAAAACGTGGGTCCTAGCACATGTCTGCTTACACTGACATAAAAGAAACCCCAGAAGAAGATTCTTTTATTTCTGTCTGAAAAATAGATACAGGTTTTAAATAGAATGCAAGTTAGCTTTGGACACTTAGTGGTAAGTAGCAAGCTGGGGATATCCAGGGTCACAAAAACATGATTTTCCCATTCTTGTATTGCACAATTAGTGTGATGTCTCCAGGTCTAGTGGCTCTTTAAGGCCAAAATATACAAAAGACGGACCGATTATAATTTCGCCTGTGGACCATTATTTATCATTGTTCTTCTTGATGATCTGCATCTGCTTTAATAAAAAGAATATTTAAGAAACATAAAGAAAGCTAACCCAATTCTCTCTTAATGCATTATGTAATTAAATCTTCATTGAGATTTGAGAGCTGCGCAACCATAGAAGAAACTAAAAAAAACCCCACTCAAAACCAGGAGTGACCGTATCTTTCTAGATACGTATTTGGGATAAATCTGCACGTAGAAAGAAAATGTATAGTCTGTCACGTATACGGTCAGGTAAAAAATTCTGACTATCCCACAGGCCTGTCCTGCAAATATTAACGCATGTGGTAGGGTTATGGAAGTGAATAGTTCCCTTATGTGCAGTAAGATTTCTCTGCCGTGTAGCTTAGACTTGCATACCTGCAAAATTAAAGCCTGTGTATTCCAAGTCTCCTTTAGCCGCTGTGAGAATGAGAAGAGAAGACTAATGGAGCTAAATTATTTTTGAAATACCTGGGACTTTTTCAGGGCATTTTCAGTGGACGTTACCAGGTTCAGACTGGATGAGCTTTCTAGCTTATTTCTTAATGATGTATTTTGAGGATAGCCAAGCTGTGGTTCGGGAGGCTCGTGCAGTTCACAAGTGGTTCAGGTTGCGGCTGGATCGCGTGAACAGCCTCATCCCATGGGTACCAGCAGGAGCCGTGGGATTCCGCAGCTCCGTCTCCCTCTAGCTCTCCACCATAACTCCCGCCCCATGAAAATCTCAGCAAGTGGTTCAGGATCAGAAAGACCGGCTTTCATATTTTAACACTGGGTTTTACTGGTATGCATACATGAATGTGCCCTACCAATTAACCTGCGCTTACAAACGTGTAAAATCTCACCACCGGCTCTGCCGATTTGCACCAAACTGTGTGGACTATCGATCCTCTTCGCACTGAATAAGGTATCCAGAACTGAGAAATACTAAATTGTTAGTTTGTCCCAGAGGTATAATGTATGATAGACATTTTGGATAATGGATCTCTGTCTCAATACGTAGAGACAACCTCGGATTTTCAGTAATAATTTTTTACAGTTATGAAGCTTGTAGAATATAAGTCTTCCCCTTTACTGCCCTAAGAGTTCACTGAGAAATGAGGGAAACCCCCCCTATTCAGAATACAGGTTATCTTGTATTTTTGCTAACGTATATAATTACTGATGTGGGTGTTCCCACATCTTAGAATGGAAAAAGTGCTTGCCAAGATTGAAAAACTGTAGTAAGCAATATAAATGATTTCTCTCACACACCAGCATTTCTTGCTGAGACAAGTGAACTGGAACTGTGTTTAAAACCATATAATTATACTCCTATATATCATTTATTAAATCAGATTTCCCCCACCCTCTTTTCTTTCAAGTCACTTCTGAAAATGCTTTTCTTCCAAGAGGCCTGCTCGCTGGGGTCCTCCCCTTTGAAGAATTCTTTCCAAACAATGGAAACAAACAGAAATGTAAACAGCGCGACAAGACCCACGTGACATATTGTCGCTATACCATTATTGCTCTTTGCTTAAATCTTTGCTCTAGCTTCAGTGTCACTGAAGCTTGCTTGGGCCAGATATGAGCTGTTGCCTGTCTGGGGTCTACCCCAGACATCCATGGGTTGCATGGAGCATTTTGATCATCCAGCCTGGCTTTCTCCATGACACAGGCCATATAATTTCGTCTCTCCATTCCTCGGTCAGGGCCAGAACTGCCTGTTCAGATAGTCCGTGTGCTGTAGAAAGATGTTTGTGGATTTCCTTATTTCACACTCTTTTCTATGCTGTTTAAAATATAAAGAAGCTGACCCAGTGTTTTCACACCCCTGAAATAGAAGGACTAATGAACGATTTTGCCAAAGCACACAGATTGTATATGCAAAGGTCCAGTGCGCAAATCCTGACTTGTTTATGCCTCAGGTTGTGCATACAAAAAGCTATTTAACTTTGAGCCAATATATCTTTCTTTCCAGCACCCACACCTCACTCAACCCACCTCCTCTGAGAAAGCCTGGGGAAAAGACTTTATACCGTGCTCCAAAAGGCTGGGGAGTAAGGCTGTGTTGGACAAAGGGACCATCTGAATATGAACTGGTACCAGCAATGAAACCCTTTGCAATTATAATCAAAGCAGAGGTTCCAGCTGTTGGCTTATTAGCAGGGTCCTGCCAGCCATGAAGGTTGTAGCTGGTGTAAGCGTGTGGGGATTGGGACCGTTCCTGTTGAATTTGTGGTGTAGGTGGTACCGCTCACGTTCTTAGAAGAGCTTTCCCCAGTTTGTACTGGAGGTTGCCTGTTAAGGTTTGGTAGCATCTTTTGGGACTTTCGCTAAGGACCTCTTAGAATAGTTCTTATATTCTGAGACCTTTGCACTGCAGACCACAGAGTCTGGACGGTGGTTTTTTTCAGGTTTAAATATTAATTCACATGAGCAAGAGTTGTCAGTGCGGCACTGCAGTTTTCTCTTAGGCTCATTTTTTCCCTTGGTCGTTCTGTTAGTAACTGTCACTGAGAAAAGAAAGTTGTATATTAAGGGTTTGGTATATCAAAGGAAGAAATTTGTTTACGACTCATTGATATGTGCACGTGATGAAGATGCGTTAGATTTCAGTCTGAATTTCCCATCAATCTTTTATTTTTTTCCTATTTTTTTTCGCTCTTCAACCTATTCTTACCTCCTATCCTAGTTTTTTTTGTCGCTCTTTGTTTTTACTCCTTCTCTGTTCAATCCTTCTGAAGCGTTGTCAAGCAATGCTCCAGTTCTGGTTGAACTCTTCAGTCCTGTAGTGCGAGAATAGAGCTCCGTCAGTTCTCATGTGGTGCTGCTGTATCCGAGATGCCTAACTTCTAACTCAAGTGTTTAATGAGATGTGCTTTATGTTTTCCTTGGGGTTTAATTTCTTTACTTAACGGCTCTGTTTCATACTACCCAATCTACCATGTGTTTTCACAAAGCACAATATGAAATAGAACAAAACACCGTTATTGGAGGAAGATGCTGAGAAGTATGAGTGTTATTTATGCTGATTGTTATTTAGTGAATACTTGAAAACTGTCGTGTTCAGGACTATCCTTGTTAAGGAAGTATTTATTTGTTCTCATGAAAGAAAGGTACAAACCGTGCAAAATATAGAGAAAACAAACCCAGCTATAAGAAAAACAAACATGCACTGGGTACCTACCATGATCAGAAGTCTGCTGAATTTACAGCGATGTCTGTCATAGGAAAAATTATAACATATTGTTCTTTTGTTGTGTTTTATGCCTTTTATTAGCTTGCAAATCTAATTAGGAAACCAATTGGCACACGGTATGCAATGACGGAAGCAGTACCACCTATTCTTGTGGCAGCTTTGGTTTTGCTTTATGGGTGGTCTTTGTTCTGAAAGGCTTATATGAATACCACATATTAGCTGAGCTGGTTCTCCCTTGATGTCTGTGTTGTATTGTACACATGTTGTCACTGTTTGACACTTAAACAATCCAGATTCTTACCCAGCCCATATTTAGTGCCATAATAAACTTCCGAGCATATGTTTTTGAGAGCAACAGTAACATTCATCACTGCAATGTGACATATAAATAAGCACTACTGGAGAGCGTACATGCCTTCAGAGGGCAGAGCTGGACTAGAAGGTGTGTGCCAAAGGGATGTGGTCATCTGCCTTGCCCTTGCTGGGCTTTTTTCTTCTTCGCCTTTTTTCAGTAAATCAAAACGGTTGTTGAAGTGACCTACAAAGTTCACCCTCTACATGTGAAAAACACACGTTGTTACAAAACTTTTTTAGGGAAATGTTTCCTGTTTGGGGCTTTGGCTTGACAAGCAGTAGATGTAAGGCATAAACCATTCCTCTTCTCTCTTCATCTCACTTGCTCTGTCTTTCAGCACGGAGCTCCATCGAGGCCTTTGTCTGAAGCACCAGTCTGGCAGGTGTGACTTACTGACCCTGCCTGCTCCCGTGAGTCCCTTTCCGTTGTTTTTGCAAAATTCCTGTATTTGAATGGCTTTGTTTTGTCAGAGGTGGTTTGGGGGTGTGTGTGTTGGGTTTTGTTTTGAATTCTTTGGGGGTTTTCTTGTTGGTTTGGGTTTTTTTTTTTTTGCGGGGGGGGGGGGTTGGTGTTTTTGAGGTGGCTCTGGTAGAAATGGAGAGGGAATCACACATGAAGGCCTTCAGGATTTGACTTGTCCCTTGCTCTCTCTGAGCAAGACCAGAGGCTTACAAAGACTAAGGGCAGTGCAACAGGTTTAAAGTGTGGTCATATTCTGTCTTAGTTGGGGAAACACATTCTGATTCAATGAGAGCTTTGTCTGAACAAGGACAGAAGAGTTGAGGCTTGAACAAGGAAATAATTTATTTAAGTCTTAACAAACATTTAATGTGGAATGTTCTTTATAAAAAAGAGGGTATCTATTTTGATGTCCGGCCTTTAAGTGACAGATCATCTAGTGTCTCCTTGGCCTGAGGAGGACCATCAGCTTGCTAATTGCAGATGTACATCAATTCAGTGAGAGCATCCTCCCATTATACCAATACCTCTTTAAAGAAACAGGTGTTGTAGTTGAAAAAGAGAAAGTATGTTTAAAACTGAAATAAGAGCCATCTGCTTTTATTGCTTAGTTAATACTTGAATTTTCTATTGATCAATATTGCTGAATACAAAAGATAGATATTAAATAAATAGAGTAGGATTCAGAAATTCCTGAGTGCCAAATGTTTGTTATACAAACACAATTATTACAACAATATTACTGTGTGAAGATGTAAAAATCCTTGAAGTTCCTTGTGCCGAAGGAGTATTTCTTTGAAAATAAGTGGCTTTCCTGAGGTAGCCTTTCTGCTCTGAACCTGTATGTTCTTCCACCCTCTTGGACCGTGTGAAAGGACTCCTCTGTAAACTATTTGCATCTCCTGTGAGAGGCCGATGGGGTGGCTCTGCAGATAAGAGGCAGCAGATGCAGTGTGAGCTTCTACCACACTGAAAATGAAAAAACCCCAATATGCAACATGTTCCAGCGCTCGACAGCAGCTCATGCTATGAACTGAAACAAAAATAAAGGTGAAGCTACTAGGTGTTGTCACAATACCAACAATGCATATGTTTATTTTAAGACTGACTCTTAGCTTCTCATGGCAAAATACATGCGTGCATCAGCAATGGGTCCTACTTGAAAAGTGAGATTCATTCGTATCTGACCTTGGTTTGAATTTTATCCACTGTCCTCATTAGGAAAATGAAGCCCAGCACCATTCACCTTCTGTCTTCCCCAAAGCACAGGCATTTGAAGCTGCATCTAGGCCTGGACTCTCTGCCCTGATTTCATGCTCTGCAGACGTGTACGGTGTGCGAGAGAGCAGAGAACGCATTTGAGAATAAACTGCATTAGCTCTCAAAGAGAGATTTTAAAATTTTAATATTATGGTTGTCTAGTTTGATCTAGTATTTGGTCATTGAATTGTATCATTGCAAGATACATGAGAACAGCAGCATGACCATGAGGTATATTGTATTACAGAATGAGGTTACACAGCACCAAAGCACCACCATATTTCAGTAACAAATGCAGCTTCTGGGGAGTTTTGTTATCATTGCATAAGCTTCACTGCTCCCTAGAAGATGACACTGATTCAGACAGAAAACACTAATTCAGTTCTTGCCAGCAGAGCCAATTGTCTCTTTGATTACATTAGACTGACAACTGGTTTTCAATGTCATTGTCAGCCGCAACTTCTCATACATGGTGCAGTGGAGCATGAACTGGGCTCCCTTTATTTAATTATTTCTGCCCGTTTCTGTATTTGTGAATAAGGCAAATGTGAGGCTCCCACCGAGTAGCTAGAAAAATGTCAGATGTTTAGATTACAAAACTCAGGCTTCAACAGTGGTGTCCGGCATCCTTTTTAAAGGCAGATCCTGAATGTATGTGTCAATCCAAAGAACAAATTTGAAACTATGATTTTTTTTTGTGTGTGTTGGTTGTCTAGAAGTGACCTAGGATTTTCTTGATTAAATAATTGTTGCATTAAACAATTTGCTGAATATCTTTAAATTTTGTCTTAATTAAGTTTTAATTGGAAGACTGTATGTGACCTGCCCATTGCAGGCACTTGCTATTTAAAATTTGCCTTGCATTGGTTGCTGTTGTTTGGGCACACAAACCTTGGGGCCCATTTTGTGCCTGGGTCTGGCCAAGCGTGAAGCTCAGAGGATGTCTCTCCAGTGCAATGAAGGTCTGACTGTGGCCCGTGCTGGTACTCCTGCACTAAGCTAATGCAGCCGCGGTGGTGGTGAAGGCATGGCAATGCAGACCAGAGGGTGTGGGAGCTGTCACCTGGCAGGCAGGCAGGGTACGAATGTCGGCTTCAGCCTGTGCTCGTTTCAGCCAGCACATGCAGCGCATGGGGATCTCTGTGAAGTCAAACCCCTCTTAGTCCAGCCAGCTGTGCTGTTTAACAGGGAGCGTTGCACTTCCCGGTGTGTCCCAGCCGTGATGGGTTGACACCAGTTTCCTCCTTTGCAAGTAGACCATGGACAGCTGAGATACAGCCTGGTCACAAGCCGTCCATAGTGCAGAAAACAGCGTGTTCTCTGCATTTTTGCCCAGGCTGTGGTTTGGTGTGTTATCTGTAGCACAGGACTCCCAATGCAACTCTGAGCACTGTACACATGTGCGTGTCTAAAACCACCGGAGATGATCAGCCTCTTCCCTTCCCCTCTGCCTCCCTCACACGTACTGTTCCATGAAAGGGGGATTAGGGAACCGGGAGGTTGCTGTGGGGGTTCAGGAGTGCGCTGCAGAAATGTTACTCTTCTGTGCAAGTTTATCCTATACCCCACTGGTCCTTCCTGTTCCCTCTCAGCAGAAAAGGGATAAAGTGGGGGGGGGGGGGGGGGGGGGAGGGGGCAGCTTTTTTACTTTTTAAAAATCTTTTTATCCACCTTTTCTTGAATAGAGTTAAGGAAAAGCTTTTTTCTTTTAATGTTTTCTTCTCTGTTAAGGTTATAAATGTATTTTAAAAAAATATAGCTGAAATTTTTCACCAGATCTTGTTCCTTGAGGAGCTGTGGGCTTAAGAAAAAACAAGAGGTTGACAATAAAATCAAGAGAGGTATCAGCAATAAAGGTTGCTCTGTAAAATAATATGCTGTTAAAATAATATTTTTGCATTCGTTTTATATACGTTTATTAAAAGTACCCCAGAATGTCTTAAAGAGTAGGTAGTCAAGGAGGAAGCTCCACAAGCTCACAGTAGCTCTGTGAAATGTAGCCCCATGAAATAATTGCTGCCAACTCTCTGTGATTCTTCCATGCCTGCAGAAGAAGAGATTTATGTTCTTCATAAACGTGTATCCTTCTATTTCTGAATTCTCTTCTACTGCTCCCATTGCCCAAAAGCCAAACAAAGCTAACCTCCTCCAGGTCCCAGAGTGAAAAAATGCAAACACACTGCATTTAAAAGTAGATTTAGCAACTCCAAAGTGGGCGATTTGGTTCCACCCATCAAACCTGAGTTCTCTGATCTAAAGTCAGATGGGTGCTACTCCTAGCGAGGTGTGTGCCAAATCTAATTAAGCTTTGCATAATGTGCATCTTGGGTGATTTGATTTATTAGCTTTGTTTGAAGAAAGTAATAATAAAAAAAGAAAATGGCTTTGGTAATAAGCTGTTTGAATTCCCTGTGCAAGTAGGCACAGTCCCTCCTGGATCTCCCTGAAATGCTCTTGGGGTGCGCAGGTTACCTATCAACAGACTGATGCAATGCTGGGAACTGGTGCAAAGAGGGTGTTGGGTCTGGGGTCATACCTCCGTGGCTCTCCTGGCTTTTGGCTCGGCATAGGTATTCAAGTGGTCCCCACTGTGTCTGATGATTTCCATTCTCACAACCACCATAAAACCCAGGAAATTGTTATTTATCTCCATTTATACCAAATGGAACCTGGTGCACAGAGAGACTAGAGATGGCCTACAGCCACATGCAGTGCAGCAGAGGTACCTGCATTAGCACTAAACACTGGGGTTCGCAACTAGAAAAATAGTCCCAGACCCCATGCTAGCGTAGCAAGGTTGCTTTTGATACTTAAACCAGCTCTTAGGTTTCTCTCTGTTAATTTGAAGCCTACGTTGCAGATGTTTCTTGTGGCCTAGATCTTCAGTACCTCAGTCCTATTGATACTGGTGGGCCAAGTTATGGTGGTTGGCATTGGCACTGTCTCATATCCTGTAGCATTCCTGAAGCTGGGTTCTCATTTGTCATCCTAATACTGGCCTGCCTTTCTTGTCTTTGATGTCTTGTGCTCCATGGGTTAATGAGGACGATTTCCTGCAGGGCTCCTGATAAGGCTAGCCCTTATTCTGGCAAGGTTCCTTCTTCTTCTCCGTCCCCCAAAGCACCAACTTGTAGGTCTATTGCAGCCTGACCCAAGATGAATCTGTATTTGTAAACATCGACATTGCAGTGCTGGTGTTCATCACTTAGCTTGGAGAGATTTACTGGAAAGTGGCACGCACTGAAAATTTATAGATACTGCTTGGCTGGCTGCAATAACTGCCCCGGGATCAGTTGGAAAGGCAATTGCCTTGGGGTCAGATCAACAGTGATATTTCAGCATATAACTTCTGGTAATTTGGATATGAATCAGGGGCAATAGGTCTCGGACCTGGATATTAGGACCTCTTTTCCCAATTGTACTCCTTAGCTGCAGCAGGCACAAAAACATGACCAAACATTGAGCATCTGCAACTTCTATTCAGTGGCTGTTAATTATTTCCAGGGAAAATGTCTGAAACTTTTACTTTGCAATTACAATGAAAACAAGAGCCTTGAGGATGAGCAGTTCACAGTGCTGTTATGTTATCCTGGGGTAGAATAATTCATTTAAGACATCCTGTTCTAGGAATGTTCCTATTAGAGTGTGAAGGGAAGAGTTGTATGTTTATCTCCACTCTTTTCAGGATGATCTCTTCTAAAAACTTTCAAGGGTTATTGCTGTTTACAACTTGCAAAGTGGGAATTAGGTGTAGGATCAGATTTGCTCTTAGGTGGTCACAGAATCGCATGCTATTTTATATGGACATTGGAGATTATTAGGGTACACAACCTGTGTGTAGGTGCTAACCTGTCTCTTCAACAATGCTATTTCATGCTACTGAAACTAGGCAAACGATACAAACACGTCTGCATGATTTGATGAAACGTTACTTTTTTGGGTTTTTTTTGGATTTATGTTAAATGCATTGGGAAAATCACTTATTTTGGAGAGTATTTATAGAGTAAAATGATTAGATGCAAATCATTTTTGCAGTTTAGTTCTTTCTGTTAGAAAAATTAGACATGATTATTCTGAAAAATCCAGCTTTGAAATGTTTTACTAGCTTTGATGTGAATAACCTCTTTTCTTCTGATTGCTAAAAAAAAAAAAAAAAATCCATTTTCTTTCCACTGGAATAATAAAGAGTGAAGAAAAATACGTGGATTAACAACAATTTCAAGTGAGTTGAAATCAACACAAATGTAAGTGAGTACCCCCAAGATGCTTCCCGCGTTTTTAATAGTGATACTTGCTTTGTTGGGGTGTTTTGGGTTTTTACTTTTTTGATCAAACATACAACTGAACCTTGGGGCAGAAACATTCACCTAAAATACTGGTACTAAGCAAATATGAGTAAATATCCATACAAACATTGAATACATACACCTTCTTACCAGAAAACTATTCATAGCATTTTGCTACAGCCAGGCAGCAGAAACAAGCCATGCAGCCTCTTGAGTGTAATCAACATGGTTTGAATTTTGAATATTGAAATATTCAAAATTTCCTTACAGACCTTTATTACCTCCCAGAACTTACCTGGCAAATAATTTCAAATGCCGTATTGGGGGGAGAGGGGAATTAATATGTTTTGCCAGGGTTTTTTTTGTCAGACACATGTGAAATGGTTCATTAAGAAAAATTCCCATTTCTGTGCAGCTAGATACGAAATGAAAGTTTGAAGAAGAAATGAAAAGGGTATTTATGCTTTCCACAGTATCGCTACTTTGTGACAGTGACCATTTATCCGCTCCAGCTGCGCAATGACTGGCATATGGGGGAAAATCGCAGGGGGAGCTTTGGGGGAGTGCGAAAGTTTGCAGCAGTTGCGGTGATGAGCAGAAGGGGCTCGCGATACCTGTCTTTGCAGTTATGGACCCTCCTTTGTCCGTAGACAACACAGCGACAAGGTGAAAGCTCCTGTCCTCATCTCCTTGATTTAACACCAGGAGAGAGGCTGGGATTTTCAAAGGCACCTGAGAGCGCAAGTGCTCCGCTCCCATTGAATTTTAATGGGTTTTGAATGCTCGACTCCTTTAGGCTTCTCTGAAAACCTCAGCTTTGGTTCATCTGCCTGCTTAGGGGCTTGACTAACAAGGTTTAACCCAAGGGGCAAAAGCTCTTTCCTGCAAGTCAGGCGCTCTCTTCCAACAAGCTGTGTGTATGGCGGGAAACTGCAGCGTTCCTGTGTGCGGAGAGGGGCCGATGGAGGGGCCAAGGGAGGATGAGTTTATTTTTAAACTGGTTTGACTGAATTACAGACACAATGCAGCGTACCGCCTCTGCTGACTCTGCAGACTGTTCTGTGCTGGGCTCCGTCTGACAGTGACTCAGAGGCAGCAAGAGCGCGATTACAGCTGCTGGCTCAAACATTGAGTCTGTTGGGAGGAGGAGAATAATTCCTTAATCTATTTGGGACACTGGATGGTTTTCTTGCTGTCTGCAACAACAGGGTGTGAGCAGCCCCAGTTCCAGCTGCTGGCGGATGGGTTTTTGCAAAAGCAAATGTTCCCTCCCCAGCACCTGCCAGCCGGAGCGGCACGGCGGCGAATGCACCGGGCTGAGCCTCCTGCGCCAACGTCCAGCGAAGCCAGCAGAGGGGCTCGGGAGAGCTCGTAATTAAATTCTCACAATGTTCATGTGTTCAGTAATTAGAGATCCCCCCCCCCCCCAAGCCTGCTAGGGGAATTTTCCATAGTGCTAAGTCTTTTCACTTTCACTGGAAACGATAGGACTTAAGTGTCGGTGCCTTTTGGTAGGGCAGGGATTTGCTTAGGAGCAGGAAGGGAAACCAGGTAGTAACATCACGCTCAAGGGGTTTACCAGCCTTGTACTGAGCTGGTGAAAGTTGGTGTGGCCGATGGATATGTCCCTGAGAGTACCTATTAATTGATGAGTCAAATACCCTCAGAAACTTGTAGGCCTACATTCCTTCTCCTGCTAGTGCAAATCCGGAGCAATTCCATTAAAACACGTGCTTTGGGAGTGTTGGAGAGTGGTGCAGGTGACAAAAGAAAAGCTTACTATTATTTTTTCCAATGAGTGAGATTTCCCCGAGTACCACAGCGTCAAGTGTAATCAAATATTAAAATAATTTAAGAATTCCATTTATGGTAATTGCATTTCACAAAGATGATCCTCCATCCTGACAATAGTTTAATCTTTGCACTTCAGCTCACTCTCAGGGAGCTGCATGGCTGCGAATGCAATGCCACAGGAGGAAAGTCCACCCTACAGTACAGTAGGTGCAACTGCAGAAGCAACATTTCATTTCCTTATTTTGTGAGATGCTATTACCACAAATTGAAATCTACCAACATACACATTATTTAGACGTACACGTTACAGGGTCACTATCTTGAGTGGGAATTTTGTGTACTTCCGTCATATAAATATTTAGTAGTAATAACAGTAATAAGAAATTAGTCTTCTGTTTGGTTTCTAAATGTTTGCACTAATGAAAAACTGTAACATCTGCATTCCTGTGCACTGCAAGGACTAAATATGAAATATGCATTCCAAGCATTATACTTCTAAGTTAACAAATGATGCTTAGCTAGAGTATTGGGAGACATTATTTCCAAAGACATCTATGGAGTTCATTTTTGCCATCAGTCTTAATCTCTGCAGGATGTGGTAAAGAAGGTTAGTTTTGGCAGTTTAATGCTTCCAAAGAAAATATTTTGCAAAATCTGTTGCAAATAGGCAAGTTTTTAAACCATTTTGTTTACCAGAGACAATATTTTCGAGCGCGGTTGATCTTGATGCGATTGATGTGCGCCCATTACAACACAGACTCTCTTCAAAGCGCTCAGTAGCCCCAGATCAGAAGAGCAGTTTGGGTCTTGTCTTAATATTTTGGATATGATTGTGAATGAAGCACTCCAGCATTGTGTTACAGCAGGAAAACCAGCCAGCAGAAAATGCAGATACAAAGATGTGTGTTGGCTCCAAAGTCCATTTTTAAGCTTGATTTCAAGAAGTACTGAATGGAAAATTACTTTAGGGCTATGTATTTTAAATACCAAGTAGGAATTTCTAAAAGCATTCGAGCAACTCCTGAACATAATCCCACTCACTTTTAAATGAGACTGGTCCTGGGAATTTTCAGGAGACTCTTCAAATCTACTTTAGGAGGTTAAAATAACTTGTTTTCATATCTTAAGGAGTCAGATATTAAATGTTAAGAAGCTAGCATGATGGATCAGTGGTAATTGCTCCCATTAAGTGGATGATTTTTAGCATCTAAGGAAAGGATTGGATTCTGTTAGCCCGTTGTTCAGTGGACCTACTTGTGGAACAAGCTCTTACTAAATGCAGGTTCAAAACCTGGTTTTAATTTGTGAGTCAACTTGAATGGAGCCTGTGAGAGGCGTTTGCACTACTGCAGTGGCTGGAGCACCGAGTCTCTCTCTGGTCTGCAACTGTAATGAAGTTTCACCAGCTTATTCCATGGCTGATTTTTGGGGTCTGAAACATGGCGAAAACATCAACACAACCTCGTGTCTCATCACTACTTGTCTTGGACAAGAATTACATAATTGCACTTTTTGCTAGGAGGAACTATTTTGAAGTGATAATGGTTTTCTTAAGGAGATACTGTGAAGATATGCATCAAATATTTATTTCCATAAAAATATCCATTCTCAGCCATGAGAGAACACCACCTTCGTTTATTAAAACTGAAAATGTCTTAATAATATGATTGACTAATGAGTTGTATGACCCTGCAAAGGGAGGATGGCACATATTCCCCGACTACTCTGTAATTACCATCTGGGATGAGGGATTTGATCTTGCAGTCAGGCAAAGGGAATTTTGTGTGTGTAATAAGGTGGAGCAGAAACGAGGATGATTTAAATTAGCAGTAGGATGGCATTTTGTCTTTTTTGAACTATAAACTGGAATTTAACATATCGAACCGTAGACCCCAAACCTGTAAATGGATATATGACTGGTGCAGTGCGTGAGTGTGGGCTTCCAATGACATCCCAGTGATTTTTTCAAAAACCAGAGGCCTATCGGTAAAGATTAATTTACAGTATTCACACCTTAATCATGGCACTTGTTCGTATCTCAGAAAACCAGCATATTTCATAGGTGAGAAAGAGCAGCGAGTCCCTCCACCCTGCATTGCCAGTGACCATGACTTCTCTGTCCTTTAAAAACCGGTTACTTTGGACCGTTTTAGCTATTCTCTGAAGTCTAACTACGTGACACAATCTCTCCTAGGAAGGTGACAGTCTTGCAAGTGCCATAGCCATGTGTCTGACAATTAATTAATCACTGTTCCACTTCCAAAAATGAAGTTCTGACTGCTAGCACACTGAAACAATTTCTGGGTTACCGTATTCAAACAGATATGTCCCGCTGTTTATGACTGTTAAGGAGAAGTTCAAAACCCCACTGGAAAAACCATAAAAATCTCCCACAGTTTTGAATGAGTTTTTCTCCAGATTGGTGATTTGCAACCTCTTCCAATGGGCTGGGTGCACTTCTTTATAAAATATTTAAGCTTTCTCATTATAGGCTTGCTTTTTTTTAAAGTTATCGATCCAAGGCCCTGCCCTCCTTCAGGTCTTAGGCCACAAGCTGAAAATCACGGGGTGGGACAGCTCATCTGTAGAGCTTTGTGGTCTTGGACGCTGTATTTTCACCATTCACCCGTTCATGGATGCCAGGGGTTTGAAAACCTGATGAACTTCAGTGACTTTATGAGTGGGATCCAAGCTAGCTCACAAGTCTTTGGCACTCGAGTTAGGAGGAAGCACCGTATTTCACTTTTGTTTCATAGCAAGAGAACTGTTTTCATTTCCAAAGATCTGTATCAGGGAAATTGTCTTCCAAAAAGCACTGTTCATTACTGCAGCCACCTGGAAGATGTACACCATTTAAGGTAAAGCCACAGCTCAGCAAAACCTGAAGAAATCATGACAATTATTGCCTAAATTGAATTTTAAATGAGATTTAAATTGATTTTTTTTTTTTTAAAACGCATTGCAGGGTCTTGGACCATAATTTGACCTGTATTAATTGGTGGTTTTGTTCCTCCTGGACAATTTTAAATTTAGGAAAACAATTAGGCCGGGTAAGTAATAATAATAAAATTCTAAAATATTTTTGTCAATTGAAAAGTTGTGGAAAAGTTAAAAGACATGTTTAGTTTGACCCAAAGTAAACAGTTTCTTTATTTTTGAACACTTAACACTTACATATATGAAATTGAGGAAAACGTGAGAATGACCAACTGCTTGGAAAAGAAATCAGTTATTTTAGCAGAAGCTCAAATGAGAAGTTCTAGTTTTCAGGGAAGTATTTCTGTTTGTTTTGGTCTCTGAAAGGAACGCTTGGCTGAAACTGGCACAAAGACAGAGAGTGATTCAAGTCTGCTGAATTTGCAGTTTTAGTCTGAATGCTGTGGAGAGTTTTTCTCGCTTTTGGAGAGCCGTAGAAAGCTCGGTAGCGTTTTCATGTATGTTCATGCAAACACTTTATCGCTTTATTTTTGCTTGTCCCCCCAGATAGAATACTTTCACTACCTTACCAAACCAACATCATTTACACATCAAAACAATAATTCATTTTCAGATTCAGACCTTCATTAAAAAGATAAGTAGGGCTTAATTGGTATTTAGTGCCTGTGTAGCTATTCTGTACTGGAGTGGAGTGAAGTGGGGTTTCTCAGACAAGGGCCTTGGGCAAGCCCTCTGTCTGGGATGAATTTCTCCCCAATTAAACTCATTTGTTTTCACATTCACATAATGGCACCTGAGATATGGAATGTCTCAACCACTTCCTTCAGCTTTTTTCTGAGGGTGGGGAATTGTTAAAATCTGGGCTGCAAACTCATTACTGTAGAATATACCGTGCAAATAAATGTCCAATGTGCTGGAGGATTATCTGATTAAAGAGGTTAAATTATCCTCTTATTACTTTAATAGTTTATCTTTTCTGAGGTTCAGGTAGAATGATGTTTTATTGAAGATACGCCAAGAGGTGGAGTTCTGCCTTGGATTATGTTTAGGATAGAAGCTGAGTTGGAAGCTGAATCAGAGGTGCCAAATCTTATGACCTGTTCATGCCAGAGTGGGGTTAGGGTGGTGGGAATTGTGGAAGATTTGCCATCTCAAAGGTTGTGAGAAACACTCCCTTTGCAAAGAGCTCTGCTGCATTTGAGCTGGAACTGGTCGGACTCAGAGAAAGAAGCCCAAACAGTTTAGAACAAAATTCAAAGGGTTTTTGCTAAGCAAAACCTACCTACTAAGCTATCTCACTGCATTGCCTAGAACCAAGCAAAAAACAGCTCTGTCATCTTATCCGAAATTTTTAACCTTTATCTTTTTCATATTTTGGATTCCTGTAATTAAAATGAAGGGAGGAGAAGCTGGGCTGATCTAGACTATGAATTGTCTCAGTCTGATCTGTGGACACTTAGGGCCAAACTTTTACAGGCCCTTGAATGCCTAACGGTGCAAATAGATGCCCACAGGCATTATCGCCTCATTAGAAGCACAGTATTTTTTGAAATCCCCGGGAGACACTGGGGTAGAAATCAAATATCTTTTCAAGGTCTTTATTCTGCATTTGCTTTTGAGCTGCTGCCTCCTTGCTGAGAAAGGCAGCATCATCTGTGGAAAGCAAAGGATTGATGGATTCTGGTCTTGCCTCTGTTATCACCTCTCTGTGAAGGTCTGTTTGAGATTAGGCACAAAGTCCAACTTTGGGGATCGTCTGCTTTGTGGGAATGCAGACCAGCGCCCAGGCACAGGCTAAAGCAAGTCTGGAGCATGTCGGGGGGAGGGGAGGAACTTCAACCTGCATTATCCCTTTGCAAGGGTCCAAAAATGTGGCTCCCATGCTCATGGGTGGGGATGGCAGCTACTGCTGCTGTGCTGGGGGTTGCAAAGGCATCAGGCCAGGAACATCACCCAAGCCCCTCTCATATCTGCTCAGTTTTCTTTCACCACAAAACCAAAAAGGATAAATTCTGAGTCATGTTTGTATTGTGCTTTGAGACTGCTGGCTGGAAAAAAATTATAGAAGGATTTATATTATTATTCTCATGAACAAATACCTTGATAGGACTCATGATCTTCTTGCCCTCTTATGTTGAAATCCTGCACATCACGAAGCGTAATACAAACCTCTGTTCCATTAGGACAAAGATGTCCAGATGGAAGGAGAGAAATAATTAGATATATTTGAAAACTGTGTCAAGAAGTTAATCTTTCTTCCAGTTTGGCATTCCTCTGCATGTTAATAACCACAAGAATTAGAGATGGAAAGATCTAATGTTGCAAGAGCAGTAACATGGGTAGCTATGGAAAATCATCTCTGTCTCCATCTGGCATCAGTAACAAGCAAAGAGGACATGACACAGCCGAAACTGAGCCTGCAGCTTCTGCGATCAGAGCAAATAAACAGTAGTATTTTCTGTGTACCTTTGAAATGCCCTGGTTGCACAGAGAACAACACGTGTTTAAAACCACGGTGCCGAATTTGTATGGTCTAAATCTGTGCTCCAGCAAAGTGAATCAGGCGCGGTGTCTTTTCTGTAGTCTTGCATCTGTGGTGGCTGCAACTTAATGTATTATAACAAACTGCACCTTAAAAAAAAAAAAAAAAAAAATAAAAAGAGCAACCATGCAGGCAAGAAGAAGTATCTGCATTTGCTTTACTGGATCTTTTTGTCAGGCATTGTGATCAGGCTGACAGTTAGCCCTGAGGAAAGTTATAAATTCTGCGCTGAATTGCGGTACAATCTTTCACCATGGCATTTCTGCCCTCTGGCCACGCTCTGGTTATCCATAATTGTGGCAGATAATGGTTTTTTATGGCTGGAAACATTCTTTGCAGGCACAGGGACAATAACCAGGGCTGAAAATGTAATTAAAGTGAATGGATGAACTTTCTTAAAGAAACAGTGTAGATTATTACTGGAGCTTAACACCTAAAAAGCCTGAGGCAAAATGGCAGCATCTGAAAAAACTTGTATAAATTTTAAATGTAGGGCAAGCTTGAAGGTGGATATTAGATTACAGAAGGAAAACTGAGACATTTGATGTAACAGATAACTAAGGGCTTAGATCATCTCCAGAAATATAAAGTAATGTAACACATCTTTCTCTGTCAGTTGGAATACGTTATTTGTGTTCAGTGGCACCTTGTTTTCGTGAATCTATGGAGAAGTTTGCTGCAGATTTTGTCCACTTATGCAGCTGTAAAAGCATCTTCCTTAAATAATTAGAGTAGGAAAGAGATGGTACGTCTTCTGTTTGTAATACCTATTTCTTATCAAGGAGTGCAACAGATTTTGTTTTCTTTTCCGCATGGCACCATTAAGGATCAGCAAATCAGGTTTTTATTGAACAGTTCCGTAAAGGCACAAATGAATAGATAATAGCAGACTTCTATTTATTATAGCACTTCTGCTGCAACTTTGAAAGCCAAATGAGTCATAGCACATCATCATCTTTTTCTGGTTTACTCTCCTCTTGGGGCTACCTTAGTTACCTGCAGGTAGTTCCTTTTCCCAGATGGAGCTGTTTTCTTGCGAGGCTGAAAGCTTCCTAACTTCTGAAGAATGTCATCATTCTCCTATATCTGCTGAAAACCGAAATGAGATAATGCATTAATTATTATTAATATGGAGTTAATACTTCTGATGGTATTAATTTAACCATTCGTGAGCTGATACTTAATGGGCAGCCTAAATATGTCCGACTTAGACTTGGCTCCTGTATTTTCTCTCGTCCTGCGTGCGGAGATGTTGCTGAGCTGGAGCTGGAGAGCCTTCACTGTTTTGGGGCTGGCAAGGCAATATTTGTGTGCTGGCTCTGTTGGCAGCAGGCATTAGCTGCATGGCCTTCTGAGACTACGTTGCTGGGCTGCTCTCAGTTTGCATGCATAAAAACCGGTTGCAAAGCTTAGAAGCAAATTGATTTTTGTTTCCCCCTCTTCTATTTTTAGTACACAGCTTTATTCCCACAGAAACATTCCCTCAGACACACCAGGACAGTAGAAGTACAGGTAACACGCAGCCTGTCATGGCACAGGTGTAACAGCTGACTTCGCCACTGACTGCAAATTAAGACAACTTTCTGTGTGGGATAAAATGAGAACTGGCAAAGCTGCTTTTTTGTGTTTTAAATAAGCTTCACAGTTAAGGATAAATTATGCTAATCTACAACCACAAACAATACAGGCATCTGGTTTTTGCACGCTTTGTACCTGGTAAGTGAGCTTGGTCTTTGAGTTATGGGCTCATATGATCAAGCTGGATTTGGAAGCCGTGAGCGTGTATTCAGTTTTTTTCAGCAAATTATTTTCTGTTTGAGTTCATTGTGAAAAGGTGGGTCTTGTGAAAAGCATCATGGACCAAAGGGATAGCTGGGGACAGTCTCACCACAACAAGTGAAAA
Organism: Fregata magnificens; assembly: GCA_013389945.1. Taxonomy (NCBI): domain Eukaryota; kingdom Metazoa; phylum Chordata; class Aves; order Suliformes; family Fregatidae; genus Fregata; species Fregata magnificens. Next base: position 120,467 of record WAAD01001392.1, read on the forward strand.
CCACCGTGTGATGGAAGGGACGTAGGAAAGAGACCTTAAAAAGTTTATCTGAAGCTCTGCTAGAACATGTTCTTGGCAGAAACCTCTGCCCAGTTCTGTTTCCTGGTTACCAGCACCAGAGACCTGCATCACGAGATACACTTTCTTTCCTGAAGCACAAAAAATACGTCTGCATGATAAACAAGAATTAATGTTTCATAGCGCATTCAACTCTTGGTGGGCCCTTCCCCTCTTACAGTGCCACCCCTCTGAGCGAATAGCACTGAAAAGCCACGTGGGATCCCAGGTTTTGGGTGTCACTAGTGCCATACGTTTTTTACCTCTGAGTCGATAGCAACAGCCTGGGTATAGAGTTGGTTGCATGTGGCCAAATGTAATCACTGAGCTATTCAGCAGAGTGAGGGGTGTAAGTGGAAGCAGAATCTGGCCCCGTGCCCTTCCCCAGTACACAACAGACATTTCTGTCACCCATCGTGGTGGTTTGGGCTGCCAGGAGGCTTGTCGCATGTCAGGGAGTCTGTGAAAGATCCCATGTATTTCCAATTTTTTTTTTTTCCCTAGTCTTCAGGTGAAAGATGATCTCAGATACTGTTCCTCTCGCTGCGTTTCAGTGATATAATGAAGAGGGAAAATTAGAGAAAGGAGATTCCCCACAAACTGATTTTGTAGAAGAAAAATGCTATAGCAACAGCTGAGCCCAAAGAAAATGGTAGGAAAGCTTACTTTCGTTTTCATCTAATGGCTTTCCTATTATTGGTGCTCTGATCCACCCACACAAATTTGGGAGTTTGGGCTTGGTAGAAGGTTCTCTGGGATTTAGCTGCTGCTTGTAGCTCAGTATTCTTTCTTCTTTAAAAAGAAGGTAAGAAAAAGAGAGAAGTCAGCTAAGATACTGCCCAAAAAAAATCTTTCCCCTTCTTCTGTATTAGTACAGTCAACTTATACATGGCTGATTCGCATTAGGGCATAAATATCATTGACATGATCCCACCTGACAAGATCACGTGGTATGGCATATTAAACTTAAAGAAAAGAATCTTTTAGATCAGATGTCCTCCATCAATTTCAATTTCAGAGTAATACAGCTTAAAGAATTTGGCATATGGAAGAAATTCTGGTGTTTGTCTAGAGTAAATAACTTCATGTGTTACAGTTATTGCTCAGGGTAGGGACCAGAAAATTCATTAAAAAACTTTGTAACTTTTCAACGGGAAATTATAAGAAACATGATTTTTTTCTGTTTAATTTTTCTTACTAAATGCAAACCAACGCAACAGACACACCAGAACAAGCAAAATGCTGAGCAGAACATTTCTCTCAATTAACCATGCTGTTTATCTACACGTATAGCGTGTTGCCACATGTTTTTGATTAATACAAACACACAGCTCTTGGTATGAATTTCTGTGCGTGTGAGTGTACCGTACAAATCTCCTTAGCTCATGAGAAAAAAAAAAAGGGCTTCAATATTAAGAAGATAGGAAAATGATATAATACCTGTCCAGCAATGCTGAGGCTAGACAATATGTACGCAGCATCTGTACGTATGCTTTTGGCTTTTGGGGTATGCAGAAAGAGGACAGGAAAGGTCAACTGTACTCGATAGTGTATTGCAAACAACAACGGTCTGTTATCGGGAATGAGAGTGGAAAATAAAACCAGTCAATTGTCTTCAGGAGCTGGGAAAACTGTGGTTTAGAGGAATGGAGTAATATGGACAATACTAATACTGTTTCTGGCTAGGAAGGTTTTATTTTTGTGTGTGCTTGCGAGGTTCTTTTGCTGTAGTTTCTAAGTGGGCAACCTCAGTTAGTCACACAAGGTTTTGCATGTAAAAAGCTTATTCCCATCTGCTGATGAGAACCAAAACTCCTAAGTATAAACTTAGAGCAACTACATTTTTAAGTATTCTTTCAAAATCTCTTCACATGCACTAAAGGTAACTTTGCCCTTTATTCAAACGTTTGTTCTCTTTTTGGCCACTTTTCCCACTGGCAGCCTCCGCTTGGCTCCTCTGTCTAGTTGCTCCCTGCCCTGACGGCACTCCAGGTTTTACTCATGTCTGGGACTGTGTTTATTCACAAAGGTGGAACTTTTGACTGAAAAGCTCTATTTGTCTGTAAAATTTTCTCTTTTTTGAATGGTGTTTTCGAGTGCTAACGAACTAATATCTGCAAGAAATGGGGTTTTTTTTGAAAAATGTCCTACTAGTTTTCCTTCCATTTGCGCTCTGACAATGGTCATCTGCTGACAAATGAGCTAACCCCCATGCTGCACACACACTTTTAAAAAAATATACAACAAACATCTACCTGCAAGTTTATCTTTATAAAAGAATTAAATTCACGTACTCTGTAGCTGTGGCGGAGAACGTGTGCGGCGGACATTTCCTGCCGCGACGGGAATGGCGCGGTCTTTCCCACTATTACACAAATGCCCAGCAGCACAAATGTCAAGGTGTGAAAAACCCCAGTCTGGCACGGAACAGACCGCACTGGAACGGTGAAAGCACTGAAACAAAGTGTTGCCTGCTGCTCCCATTTATTTTTTTTCACCTTTTCCAAAGCTGCTCCTCCAGCGAGGGTACTATTTGATGGATAAGGGAGGGAAGCAGAGGGTGATTTTGTTGGGGGAGTTCAGGGCAGCTCAGCAGTCCCGATGACAAGTGTTGCTGAGGTGAATCGTGTGCAGTGTCGTGGAAATAGCGATCTGCCACCTGTGGGCTCACCACAACTTGATACTACGTGCATGGCTGGGAGCACCCTCTCTGCTGGGGCTGCTGCTGCTATTCTGCTCCTTCAGCCTGAGGAAATGCACCACGAAGCTGCCAAAATCAAGTGACAGACAAAGGGAATAATAAGGAAATTAATGGAAAGGAAAAGAATCCTAACAGGTACAAAATAAGCACCTCTGAAAACCAAGTTACCGATGGGTTATGGGCTGCGCTGCTGTAGGGGCAGTGATGCACGATACAGTAGAGATGCTTAAAAAGATATATGGTTATGAACATAGGCATTAACCACAAGCAGAATATAAACCCTTCATTTAGCTTAGGGTAAAGAAAGAAACAAAACTGTTTCCTGATGTCATGTCATAAGAGATCATGTCTGATTCTGATGTGCTGCAAAAGAAATTCTGCATGTGATGGAGCCCACAGTCCCTTCATGTCCTTCATGCCTTTCAGGCACAGAGAGGGCCAGACAGTTGAATTTAGTATATTGCCATGATGATGCTAGACAAGTATGGAGAGAGAGGGGAAAGTTCTTTTGCTGTGGGCAGCTAGAAAGAAAAGACAACTTTTTTTACAGATTGGGCTCACAGTTGCTCTGTGGGAGGCAGCTGGATGATTGTTCAGATGAGCATTGTTTGTGCAAAGAGCCCAGGAGATTGGGTCAGGGCTCTTGATGGGCCAGAGACGAGACCACACTTTTCTAGGAGAAGAAAATAGTATGTTTAGGGATTCAGAAAATAAAATCCATAAGCCTGTATATTGGTAGATGACGTGGGACTGAAAGGTGGACTCGTTACAAAGAGTAGCGATTAGACTACTTTCTGCCTATACCTTTTGCACTACCTGTTGTTAAAACAACCGTTAAACCAGGTTTTGCTCATTCATTCACTGTTTAGGTATAGGGTTCGTGGCTTGACTTCCCTTCCTATGGTTTAAAAGAAAGTAGCAACTTACCCGCCTCAGAAAGATGCTGCAAAATGGACCTTGGGAACTGCAAGGGGTTGTGCTTTGAGGGTGCTGAATAAGTAACAAAAAAAATGGGCACAAAGTTTTTGACCATGTTTCTATCTCCTCTGGCGCTTCCTTTCAAAGAGTGAAAGCTTGTAATCAAAAGAGTTAAATGTTGCAAGAAATGCGTATTTTGACTTTGCATGCCTTAATTTCACTGTTGAAAGTTTCTTTGATCTTTTTTTTCAGTTTAGCATTAATAGTAGAAACTTGTGCCTAACAACAACATTGCAATGCGGCCAAGTCTTCAGGTAATTTGTTCAAAGTAGAAAAGCAATGAGCAAGCGTGTAGAAATAACTCTAATAGGATCTGATCCAACGTGTATTGACATCATGGAAAGGTTTCTATTTGTTTAAATTGGTTTTGGGTTGGCGATATATAGATCTTGTCAGGATCTTTCGAAAATTGTGCAGTCTGTGGATGTTTCATCTGTAACAAATGATGCCAAGTTTGTGGATAAAGTATATCTTGTTTTGTATAAAAGATGAGTGAGTAATTTTAATAGCAGCCATCATAAATGCATGGTCATGACAAAAGTTATTTTGAACTAGGCTTGTTTCAATCAACCATCTGTTAGAAAAATATTTACGAGCACCTTTTCAGCTAGCTATACAATCCTTACAGTAATTTCTGGGGAAAAAAAAAAAAAAATCTTTAATATTTGTTCTCGGTGATACTTAATAGTCTTTTATTCAAGGACTTGATTGTTAGGTTTGATAGATGAAGAATTGAGTCTAGCAATATTTGCAATAAGAAACAACTTCTTCCTAGTACAAATTCAAAACATTTCCAAGGAAGAGAGAACCAAGTGCTCGTCAGCACTACAGCTCTTCACTGTTTTGATTTGTACATTTTTGGGGAACGTTATAGGGAAGGGAGAGGGGAAGGGAATCAAAAGGAAGATGTCAGAAACATTCCTGGTAGTTTTGCGTATCATTAGAAAAATTAACTGTCGCTCTCCTACGTTTGGAGTCAGGCATCCAGATGCTATTCTCTTAGCACTAGGGGATCTACGCTAACAAGCCTGATGCATGCTGACATCCAGCAGATCTCATTCCCTCACTTCCAAAAATTCAAAGAGAAAAAGCCGCACAAGTCTGCAGGGAATTACCACCAAGCACAATGTTTGGAAGAAAGGCAAGAAATATCCTATACGGGATACTGTAATTTTGGATACTTAAGTCGTACTTGCATTTCAGTAAATAACAAAAATCATTTGTGTCACGTGTGCACAGGCTTTGTGAGGTCTAGACACCAGTAAAACTGGTGAAATGGAAGATTTATAAATATATCTGATATTTTATTCTGCTTTTCCTTGTGTAATTACAACATTATATTTTTTTGGTCGAGAGGAGATGCTGGGAGAAGTATCACTGTACGCCTGCCCTATCCGAGGACGACTTCTAGGCAGCTGTTATAGGGCTGAAACAAGACACAAGGAGAGGAGTACCTTTGACAAGGAATATTCTGATATTCCCCTGGTGCTTAGGATGAGTGTGAAAGTGTTTACGATGTTTGCGGAACAGAAAATGATGCTGTCATGCTGTCAAGACACCTTTTGTCACTGTTAGGAAGCTAAAAGATAATACAAAAAGAAGTCTTAACTCTACTAAGTTTTAAGGACCTATAACTTTTTCAAGTAGGAGTTGAGCAAGGAGACTTAGTCCTTAAACCAGCTGAGTATTTTCCAGTCCTCATCTACTAAAAAAAGTAGTCTGAGCTTTTTTGAGAAAAAGACATTTGATGACATAAAAGGCAGAAAAGAAAATGTTACAATTTTCTTCAAAACGGCCTGGGCCAGAAAAGATAGTGGAAAGGAGAAGATGAGCTACATTAAAAAAGAAAAATGAAAGAAAGAAAAAATTAAGTCAACCCAGGACATTTGGATGCAGAACAAGCCTCCTAGAGTTATAGCAGTAAATGCTGTGAAACTGAGAAGAATCAAGAGGGATGTAAATCCCTGTGTCATCCTTTGGTTCTTGGAAATTGGGAGATTTCCTGGAGAGAAATTCATTCCTAATTTCCTGGTTCAGGTCATCTCACATGTCCCTCTAAGTCATCTGGTACTAAGTGCTGTTGAAGTTAGGGTGCTAGACAAGATAGGCAATTGATTGACTGTGTTGTAGCAATTCCTGGTTTTGTCTGTCTCTGGCAAAGAAGCATCTGAAACAAAACTTAATCTTCAATCTGATGTCTGTTTGTGCTCCAAACTCCATTAAAAAAATTAATCTTCCAGTATTGTTTAAATATCAACCCTTCTAGTCTATAAAATGTATAGGCAGCGATACATTTAAACAGAACTAAATTAAGATTGGTAATCTAGTAGAAAAATGTCTATAACCAGAACTAAAATAGGTAATATTCTCTTTCATAATTGAATATTGCTCCTGAGGTGTTGAAGGAAATCAGCAATGACACTGCCACACTTTCCAAATAGTGTGTGAAATTCAAGCGTTGGTCCATGCAAGTTGCATACAATTGTGATTTGACTAATTAGATGGACTGTGCAATTTGCCATTTTTTAGTAGAATGAGTCTGCAAAGCAATTCTGAAAGGGTACAAGCAATGTGGGGACGGGGGGGGGGGGAAGCAGATGAAAGAAAAGTCTTTAATGTCTATGTAATTTAAAAAGTCCTTAATTGGATCCTCTTAAGTGGAAAAACCTCAAGATTGAAATATTTCATTATTGTAGCGATAACAGCAGGAATTGAAAGCAAGAAATGGGAACACTGGGTCTGGATCCTATTTCTCCTAAGTGGTTCATATATTTGCTAGCTTAAAATGATGTAATACCTTTTTACACTTGTTGGATGTCGTGGTTTAGCCCCAGTCAGCAACTAAGCCGCGCACAGCTGCTGGCTCACCCTCCCCCCGATGGGATGGGGGAGAGAATCGGAAGAGCAAAAGTAAGAAAACTCGTGGGTTGAGATAAGAACAGTTTAATCATTGAAATAAAATAATAATAATAATAATATTGTAATGAAAGGAAAACAACAAGAGAGAGAATCGACTGATGCCCAGCCTGTTTCCGAGCAGCAATCGCTGCCCCCCGGCCAACTCCCCCCCATTTTATATACTGAGCATGACGTCATATGGCATGGAATATCCCTTTGGCCAGTTGGGGTCAGCTGTCCTGGCTGTGCCCCCTCCCAGCTCCTTGTGCACCTGGCAGAGCACGGGAAGCTGAAAAGTCCTTGACTTAGCGTAAGCACTGCTCAGCAACAACTAAAACATCAGTGTGTTATCAACATTATTCTCATACGAAATCCAAAACACAGCCTTATACCAGCTACTAGGAAGAAAATTAACTCTATCCCAGCCGAAACCAGGACAAAGGTGATTTGGTCCTTTTATTATTTCTTAGACTTTCTCTGTGCTGCAAAAAGGAAAGTCTTGCTGAATTAGATTGTGCTTAAAGACATCTGCAATATTTAGGTAAAGCAATCACAAATTCCAGTTACAGCTGTGTATATAAATACTTTTCTGAACCGGAGAGAAAACTGGGAAGAAAATAGGTTGGTCTGAAATCACTTTTCATTTTTCTTGTGTTTCCTTCCCAAATGTTTTACTTTGCAGTGCTTTTCCCATTGCAACAAAACCAAAAAGCCTGAAAGACAAAATAGAAAAAGCAAAAAAGGTATGTTACAATGGATGAAAAACTTTGTTTAATCTAAATGAAAGGCTTTGTTGCATTATTGTTTTCAATCTTAATTATAATCTTTAAATTTGGATTAATTTCAAAATGAAACATCATTTGGAAAAGAAAAGTCAAAACATTTCAAAACTCAGAGTGGAATATTTCTCCTGAATAGCAAATATTGTATTTTTTCCTTGACAACTGTATTTTTGGGGGAATAAGCTGTCCATCAGAAAATCTAGTTTAGGTCTAAAAGTAAATATTAAATTCTACTATAAAGATATTTGTGAAAATAGAATAGGTAAAATTAGAGTAATGGAGAAAGGTGATAGAAGACACTGTGTCAGAGGTGCTTTGTATCAGGTGGAGATTTAATCTGCAGTAAATGAAGGGCCCTGCATTTTTTGTTTGGCATACCAATAAACCAGTTTTAGGAATCTGCTGAATACTCTTCCACGAAACGAATGTCAGTTAAATAAAAATATTTATTAGCTAAATTGCAGCCGACATGAGCCAAATGATCAAGCATTAAAGCGAATTCCCCCCACAAAGCATCATGAGAAGTGCGATAGTGCCAGAAACAGCCCTGTTGCAGGACACTGGAGTTGTTCATGCCAGAGAGACCCTGGAGGTGGATTTTGATAGACTCTTCCTGCAAAGAATGGCCCAGACTGCTGTGCCTCCAGCCCCTGTAAGACCAAATCTACTGAACAGACCTGGCATCTGAAGAGACGGTGGAAAAGCAAGAGCGGTCTACCATTGCCGGCCCGCGATACTGCCACTGCCGGTACCCCAGGCACAGCCAGCGAGGGCCAGGACCACTGCCAACGCACAAACTAACTATATTCTTCACTTTATGAATTTTTGTGGCTTGCCAGTCTTAAGCTTATATAAAACTTATATCCTGCAAGATGCCCTCCGTTGTCCCTGATTTCTCTGATAACCAGAGGAGTCCAGTCATTGTATGATGGTCATTGAATATCAAAGGCACCACAGCGTTGCTCAGGCAATCGGGAATTGTGTCTGCAAGCCTGGCAGGTAAAAAGATGTCTGGATTAAATCTTAATTCCCTCAAACCAGGCTCAGCGGGGGGCTGGAGTTTGCTGGTGAAGACAAATGAAGAGGATTACACTGAATTTGAAGAGTTCAAACTGTGCCCTCCCTCAGCAAACTTAAAAATCTCTAGAAAGATTTCTAGGCACCGAACAGAAAACTCTCAGCAGCCACAGTGATTTCAAGCAGAAAAGCCTTTGCCTGTAGTACCCAAATACTGCATCGGCACAGCTGCTGCATGAGAACTGGAAAGGAGAAAAAAGGACTCCGATAAAAGCAAAGAGCTGCTTTTCTCGTTAGACTAGAAGAGACCTAAAAGTGCAGGGGAAAAAAAAATTAAAAGGAGATGACTTTTTGCTTAGCATTATCTAAGGTGTTCTTTTCCTCTCCCAGGGAATTCAACATTTCGTTAGCAATATCTGCCTAACGATGGCGATGGCCAACTCTCTTGTTTCCCCTGGGGCGGGTGGGCCGCACCGGAGCGGGGCTGGGCGCAGGCAGGCTGGCAGCAGGAGGGTGCTGCCTGCAGGTGGGAGCGGGCATCTCCCCTGTGCGGTGTGGGGCCTCCGGTAGCTGCAGCCTTTTGCTCCCGATATGTTTAATGGAGAAGGTGGTTATCGTTATTGAGTAAGGTGTGGCTTCGAGGATTTCTGTTTTCAGACTCTTTATTGAAATCCACTGAACCGTGCTGTCTTGTCTTTCATTTGTTTTTTGTTATGCTTACATACAAGGTCTTGTCATAAAGTGTAGTTGCCAGGAGGCAAGTTGTATATGAAAAATGCTCTGGTTGTTTTATCTGAATAGCAGAGTATGTTCAGGATTCCAGAATTTAATAGGCTGCTTAAGTGTGTTTAAGTAAGTTTTGAGTGTTGCAAATGCTCTGGGGAAGGGACGTGTACTGCTGGGTACACGCAGCAAGGATCCTGGGCTGTGACTAGAGCTCTGGAAAAGCTCTGAGAAGCAAAACCCAGCCTGCCACTTGGAATATAAGGTCAGGGTTAGAGTTAACCAGAAAGCACGGGCAGGTTTTGTGCAACAGAGCCCGGTGGGTTTGATTTTACACAAAGGGTAATACAGGTGCAAGTTTTGCAATGGGATTTTGCCTTCTTCACAAAAAGCTAAATCTGTGCATAGGTACTACCCTGCAGCCCCCATCTCCTTCCTTGCCTGCACAGATCTCTGGGATCGAGACTGTCAACCGTAGCCCCAAAAGGTGGGTTCCCTTCCAGAGGGGAAACTTGGTGAATTGATTTGATAGAAGTGAGCTGCCCTACAGAAACACTGTGAGTCTTTGGAGTGGCTGGTCTGTCTTTCTTCAGCCCTGCTCTCCTCTGCTGAAGATCGGCCTCAGCCTGACATGGATCCAACTCTAGTTACTATGTCGGTGCTGCTGGCGATCCTGCTGTGGAAGTGGGTAGCGTACTCTGGTCTTCTCTATGTTTGTGAATGGTGACGTCCACTTACGTATAAACCTCTTGGTGACGCCAACTAATAGCCAATTTCTTTACTGCTAAGACTGCGGGTGCATTCAGACCTGGAGTCAGATAGATAGCCAATGTAATTATATGCATTAATTAATTATATATATTCTGAGTCTGTAAACACCAAAAGCTAACAATGCTCTGATTCAAGCTCCTGGCTCAGATCTATCTTCGTTAAAACTTCTGATTGTAAAGACCTTTGTGATGCCTATGCAGCTTAGGGGCTATCAGAAGCCATGGCTCCCGGCACCAGGTTCAAGAAAACCTGTTGGTTTTAGAAGCAATTTTTTTGAAATATATTTGAGGGAATAGGGAAGAGAATAATGCAGTTCTCTTTGAATGAAGTGGGGAACTCTGTAGTACATAAAGAAACTGGCAGGGATCCAGGAAAATTAACATCAGAGATAAAAGGAATCTAACCATTGCTATGCTGGGAGAGTACAGTGAAACCCTGATGTTGGGCTTTTGGCAGGTCTAGGCATAAGAGAAATGCTTACTGATGCATAGCCCAGGCAGACCTGGCATCATCTCCTCTGGAGCTGCCATGCCAGCTGCCTCAGCCATAAATGGGATCCCACAAACATGTACAGTCAAGGATGAACAATGAGAAAGATGAAATATGTTACAGGGGTTAAGAAAGAAGAGTGGGGCTGGGAAGCCTTACTTTTAATCTCATTTTGGTACTGGCTTTTCTGCGTTAGGTCTACAGTGCAATGGGGGAAAGAGAATGGTCTTGGCCATACAGTGAATTGGAGATGCTAGATGTTGTCTGTCCGTGCTGTCAGCTGGTAGCCAGATAACTTTTGCTTAAATCACGCACCCTGCCTAGGAGACCTGAGCTCAGGCTATCTGGTAGCAAATGTGGGAATCTCCGGTTGTGTCTGGTCCAACCAAGACAATGAGTGAGAGTGGAGGCTCACACGAAGGTGCTGTCTGTGCACAATGGGTAACTCAGCCCAGTGGGCGTCTGGGGGTGTGCAGAACGGGTGGTGCATTGGCTTGGTCTTGGAGGACAGATGTGGACTTGCTCTTATAGTGTACCTATTGGTGTAGATGGGCTAATGGGTGACCATAGGCAAGCACCATTACCTTGATCTCCGAGTACTTACTAGTCTAAGCTCAGAGGTGCTGTAAGGAGTAATTAATCTGAAATACCTCCAGGAATACTTTAAACATGAAAAGTGTCACCTCAAATTTATTGTAAAATAAGGTGACAAATCACTTGAGCAAATGTTGTGTGCCTGTCATAAGACATCCTCTCATAAGACTGAGAATTTTCTAATAATCATTAGCAGCTTATTTGCATGGATTTTTCCTGCCATTGATGTGAAATCTTGTTTGGCTAGATGCAAGGAAGGTTAAGTATGTGCTAAAAGCCAGTAATTTGATTATCTACACTCCTTCTGTCTAGTTATATGATCCTTGCAAAGTCCTTTATTAAAACCTATTTAGAAAGAGTTGCTAAACCTTGGTGGAATGCCAGCCATGCTAATACACTCTGGCCAGTGAAGAAGAGTAGGTGCTTATTGAACAGAAAACTTTAATCTTGTTAAGACTGGATACAAGAGGAAATGGTAATAAGTGGGTTGTGCTGAAACTGTCGCTCAGACAATGAAGGTGGCACCTCCGTTGTGGTGTGGACACACCTGTCCTTTTTCATACTGGAAAACTCTTCTTTCATGTAGGATAATCCTAATGTATAGGATTCCAAAAGAGCTTTTCACAGGTCATAATTATCCTCCATGCCAGCAGTTCCTGAATAGGCATCTTGGTCACTTCATTTGCATGTTCTGTGACTACCATTTGTTCTTCGAAGGGGAGAGATTCCTTTGAGCCAAGTTTGGTTAGCAGTTTCTACCTTTCAAAAACCATTTTTAGAACATCGATAGATGTTGTGGAAACTTGTAGATAGCTAAAATAAGATACGCTTTTGGCATTTTGTCTGTATGTGTTAGAGTACAACTGAGGAGACCATGTAATTTGAAGACATTAGAAGAAGCTGTGCAGCTATATGCTATGGCACACTGAAAAGAGCACCCTGCAGGGAACCCTCGGTCCCAAATGTAAAAGGTATGTATGGAGACATGTATCTCCAGAGCTGGACCACATTGCTTCTAGGGCCATAAAGCATTTATAAAAACGCTTGAAAGCCAGACGAAAATAGCTGGACTGAGATTCGCTGAAAGCTAGGGTAGTTTCAGTAAAAGTTTTAATTAGGATGGTGAATTTGGGCCACATAATAGCACAACAATGCTGAGAAAATCTAGGAGATCATCTGTTCTTCCTTGAGTTTTATTTAAAGGCTGAGTCAGGACAAATACTACAGCTTGAAGGGGTACATGCAAGAGGGGGGCCTGTGCATGAGTATCCAGCATTGCACTTGCATGCACCCAACTAAAAGAGCACACTGAGTTTGCATAGCTACACTTTCTGTTATTTCCGTAACACAGCCCTGAGAGCTGTTCACACCCAGCATTTACAGCACCAGAGAGCGTGTGAACTGAGTGGGGAGCTGAAGGGACTCGGCTCCCCACCAGCAAAGCTCCACGTGGCATGCGATCCCAGTCCTACGGTGGGACAGAGGCGACCCCACTCCCTGTCATTACTGTGGCTTCAACCAGCCTCGAGACTCATGTGGTTTGTTCTGTTTTGGAAAAGACCACAGTAATATTATGGTCCTGTCTGTGCTTTTCTGGGTCGTATGTATTGCTCATGTCTGTCCATCACAAGATCTAGTGACCATATGAGTTGCTGTGGCTCTGCATTTTCTCTTCCAAGAACAAGTGGCTGACATCTACGACGAGGTCATGTTTGAGTGTAGGCTGATTTATTCTCATAATTATATTAAACAGTAATAGAAGTACAGGCTCTTGTTTAGTGGTAAAAAAGAGCTTTCTCCTTGGAATGAGGAAAGAATAAATGCTTGTAGTTGTCTATAAATACCATTAAGCAAAAGATTTGATAGAAACCTAATTGTTGTGAAATTAGACTCTGCTAGTACCTTTTCTGGTATCATTTTACAATTATGTGCATTGACATCTGTTATTGCTAATTACTTCTTCAAACTTCATCAACGATCTCTTGCACTTCCTGCAAGAACTGCTGAAAGCTTTTAACAAACAAATTAATTATGTATAGTCTTTGATGCAAATTAGCCCAATTAGTTGTAGCATTGATACCTTCTTCATGTAAAAAAAAAAAGAGAAAGAAATATCATATACATATTTATAAGTACCTTTTTGACAGATGATGGTAGGTCATGATGAGGAATTCGTTTAGGTTTATAGAATGACTTTTGAAAAATGACAAACCAAAGTAACATTCTTGTGAAATGTTGTGTTGACTTTATCACAAAGCCTTCGAATGTTTAAAGGTGGTCCTTGTGGGGAAAATCTTTGCTTTTGGCACCTGACAGTGTTTTTCCTAATGCACTTCCCAACTTTGGGATCCCCACATTGGAAGTATTGTTGTAAATGGAAAGCTCCAAAGCCCAATTCAGGAGTCTGTACCTGGAAGCTCAGCTATTCTTTCCTGTTACGTCGTTTAATGAGTGGTAATTCCCCCCTATGAAACTCTCTCCAGGAGCAGAAAGACTCAGGTAAGGGGTCTGAGACTACACTGCTTGGAGGTGGTTGTCTGCTCTGAGCCTCACACACGGCCTTGTGCCTCAGGATAGAGAGTAGACTGGCAGAGGGCATGACAGGGGGCTTACAGGTCACCCATTGCCATAACTGATCCGCTAGCATGAACGGTCGTGAAGGCGCTTCATAGGACAAGCTCCTCTCTGTGGCAGATAATGCCAGGTTTAACCTTTTCTTTTGTACTGTAGTGATTCCTTCATATCCCCTCTCTGACCTTACCTTTCCTCTCTAAGAAGTTCTCCCTCCTAATAAAGCAATTAAAATGCCCTCTGAGGCGCACAGTTCCCATGCTCAATCATTTCTCCGAAGCTGTGCATTTCACCATCCTTCAGTGCAGCACATCTGCGTGCCCTGTCTCAGCAATCTTCTCCCAACAACATACCTGGCTTGTAGTTTCACCTGTAGGAGAATCAGTGTAAAGTGATTGTTATTCTTCAGTCGAAATGACGCTTTCACAAAACAAAATAGTAGTGCATTGTGTGACGCTGACCTGTAATGGATGTTATTGATTGGGTGCTATTTTTTTTCAGCATTTCATCCTAAATATATTTGAACTCCACACATTTAGGGGGAAATGATCTACAATAGAAAGGTTTAAAAAGTTGACCAACAAAATCTTGTGACCGTGTTAAAAGAGGAGAGACTGTACCATTTGCTTAATCCTTGATTTTCAGCCAGGAAGAACAGTTTATGGCACCTTAAACAGCAAACTGCCTGGCTTCTCCATTCAGTAAATTCACTTTCCATCCATGGACTGGAGTTTCAACTGTTGCCAGGAAGGATAATTGTTATGCAATCAATACAAGTTTCTATGGAGTTAGATTGCTCCATTATAGCTTTCCCCTCTGAACACATGCAACTTCTTGACTGAATCCTATGACTTCTTTTCTGTTTTGATCGTTCCCTTTGTTTTTGTTGCATGTTAAGAAATGTGAATGATGAATTTTCTGTGGTTGGCTTTTGAGGGTTAGTAATTGCCAAGCAAGGGTGTGGCGATAGTCACTGCTGGTATGTGTCAGGAACTTAATTCCCCTTCTGACTACTATGCCCAGGTATTTCATTAATTCTTAGTAGCACGGATTGTGGAGAGTTACAAAACTGGGACTGCAACGTTTGTAAAATGTCGATTCCAGGAAATAGCTGGTTTGTTTTCAGTCTGCAACTTCCAAAAATTACAGCATCAACCAAGGGCTGCTGTATGATAGAGGTATACTTTTTGCATATATAATTTCTGAGATTAGATTAGAGAACGATAATTTGCCTGCGATAGAGCCGTTTGAAATCAGCCATAGCTTCTGTTTGAATATGTCAAAGGAAAAGGAAAAAAAAAAAGTTTTATTTGAATATTTTTTTCCCTCATGGAACAGAGTCAAAACTGTGTTTGCATGTTTTGTAACTCCAAGGCAAAACTCTTTCTCTAAGAGTGTTTCAGCAGAGGGATGGGGAAGGACAAATTGCACTCCACACTTTTGTTTTTCAAAATGTCAATGTTTGAGGTTTTCACACAACTTTAAATCAAAATGCAGCTTCCGTGATTTTTGTGGAGAAAAAAATATTTCATTTGAATACCTACTTTTTGCATTGAGAATATTTCAGTGAGAGATTTTGACAAATTCTCATCAAATAATAGTACTATAAGTTTTCGAAAGCTTCTTGGTCAGGCAGTACCAATAGCACTGGACTGAAAGCGTTCACTCCTACAACCGTTCATTGCGCAAGACATGGGGTCATTAACTCAAGATTTTCTTCTTTTATTTTGTAGTGGCTGTGAGACTAGATGAGAATCCTTCTGTGTGTGCTTTTTAAGTAAATTTTAAAATATTTTTTATGATTCCCTGTCATACATTTTTATCATGCTGGTGATTAAAAGGTGGCTTGAAAGCATAGCTGGATGAAATGATGGACCAGAGAAAAGGAAGGAAATAGGAAAATCAAAAGTCTGTTATGGTATATAACTTAACTGTTCCTAAGTGCTGCTTTGCATCTGCTGCATGGAGTTCTCGAACTCCCTACAGTGTGAGCACAAGAACTTGTCTAAATAGAGCCATGGCAGGAGCTTTGCTACAGCTGGTCTCCTGTAAAAGTAGTATCATACTGCTTTTAAACTAGCTCTGCTCATTTATCTTGGATGTGAAAGGGTGCAGCTATGAGCAATGTAGCATCAGCTTAAGAAAAAAATGTTTAAAATAAAATTTGAAGGTGTAAGGATTTACGTAATTCAACGTAATAGCTTGTCCGAAGTTACCTGGAAGATTAGAGTCAAATGTGAGTAAGTGCCAGTACTTCTGGTATTTAGTTCAGTGCTCTTGCTGTTAGGCCCAGGGCTAAATGAAGCAAGAGGAGATGTTTCAGTCTAACTCTGACATAGATGCCTAGTTGGAGACAGCGTGAACTTAACCACAGAGAGATGCTACAGAAACTGGCTCTGGTAATATGGGGAAACAGCATTTACTTCACGGGGTTCCTTACAAAGATGTGGCATTGCAATTTTTCCACTCACTAGAAATAACAAAACAGAAGCTTGATTCATTGGGATGAATATCAGTATTTGCTTTTTCACACCACTGAGATATTGTGAAATTTTATTTTGAGTTTTGTAACCAGCAAAACTTCGTTGTAATAAGCTGAAATCAAAAGCCAAGTCTAGTGTCAGTTGTCATAGGAAGTACCTATTTAAAAAAGACCAGTCTGGGAAGGGAGAGTTACAAGTTTAAACTATTGTTCTGCTTTTTATTAGGACACCAAGCCTGACAAAATAAAATAAACCAAACTGAGTGGAGTCACCTGCGCCATGCCGTTGTGCAGACAGTGAGCATGGGTCATGCACGCTTCGGCACTCACTGGGTTTGCGTCAAGGGTCTGTGGATATAATGTGTGGGTTTCTTTTTTAAAACTAACAGATGCTGGCTTTAAATCTCCCAGTGCTTCCACAGACCTTGCAGGGACTGTTCAGGGACCTTCCTTCGGAAGCAGTTTCTGCGAGCCCAGGGAGTGTGTGACACACCTTGCAACCAGAGCAAGCTTCAGCCTTTGACTGCGGTTTGTCCTTGTCCAGACTCCATCCTCTCTTTTACTCAGTGCTTCTATGAGTAGGTGAGTGGGCATCCTGGGCACCTTGCAGCCCAGGACTAGGCTTCGTGTTACCCAGATTCCCATCTGGAGGCAGCTGTTTTGCCATAAGCTTGAAGGAGCATCGCACCTTCTGCTGGGCAAATTTCTTAGGATTGAGCCATTCAATGGGATTTGTAGTTCAGGACTGACAGTCCTATGCTAATCACTACAAACACAGACACTGAAGAGCTAAAAGGTGCAGGCAAGGCCAGCTGGAGGGAGGGCGGCACACTCCTGCAGGCAAACAGGGAGGAAACAGAGCTGAGCGGACTCGATCATGTTCACCCTGGGTCACAACAGAGAGCCCAAAGGCCCCAAGTCCTCAGCCTACGGCCGAACTGCAAAACCAGTTTCTTTTCTCCCCAGCTGGAGTGTTTTCGCTTGGAGTTATGCCTGACGTTTTCCTAATTATTCCGCTGTAATACTCAACCTAATAGTTGCATGAGGAAGCCGATCATAACAGTTTAAACACTTCCACAAAAGACAGATTAGCAGATTAGCAGCTGCTCTGGAAAATGTGTGGCAGTGCTTGAAAATCAATCCCGCTCTTAATGTAGGGAAAAACCAAGCAGGCCTGTTGTTAGTATTTCCTATTTAAAATAGACTTCAATTTCTGATTTTAAAATTGCAAATGCTATAAAAATATGGTGAAGTATGAGTTCTGAAGAAACCTCTTGAGGTTTCCTATAACTAATTATTTACAGTATGAAGATCTGGCATAACAGGTATAGGCATCCTGGTGATTATGTATGAACATAATCACGGCCTGTCAGATGTTTTTAATTAAGCTTTCCCTAGTCTGAGTGCTCTGAATGGTGATGAGCATTAAGATCCTTCAGCAGAGCAGTGCACAACTTATTTGCGGACTGTGACCATGCGATGTGCTCAGTGTTAGGCTTTGAAGTATGGATTTAGTTTGAAACTGGGTGACGTGAGGTCCTATACTTGTGCCTTGGTGATTCCTGCTGCCAGTTGTTCTGTCTGCAGGTAGAACGATCTTTGAGCCTCTGTCTTTCCTTGTAGACTAAGCTAAGTATAAGGAGCTTTTCTGCAGCCAACATCTTATGATCTCATGGAGGGATCTAAAAGGCAGCCTGGATACATTCCCAAGTATACTCCAACATCAGGTTCTGCAAGGTAAACTATACTGTCGACTCCTATCCCTTCCTTGTTCTCAGGAGAGCTGCACGAGTATGACTAACGTGTTACCTGATGGAGGGGTTATGCATAATTGGACAGTAATATTGGAAAGCTGGGTGATAGGCTTGATGAATACACCAGGTACAGGAAGGTGATTTTTCCCCTCTATTCAGCGGTGGTGAGGCCACGTCTGCTGCGCTGTGTCCAGTTCAGGGCTCCCCAGTGCAAGGAGGACGTTGGGAAACCAGAGCGAGACAAGCCAACAGCCCAGGGGTGGTCGGGCAGAGGACGTTCAGGGAGACCCTGGGACAACTGGGTCTGCTCAGCCTCAACAAGAGAAGGCTAAAGGCAGGGAGGAGGGCATAACTGCTGCCTTCAGATTCCTGATGGGTGGTTGGAGAGAAGATGGAGCAAATCCCTTCCTAGAGGGGGCAGAGAAAAGAGGGGAGGTAGTGGGGGGGCATGAAGCAGCAGGGGAAACTCCAGCCAGGTTAAAGGAAAAAATTCTTCAGTGGAGGGGGGTGTCAAGCTAAGGACCAGAGAAGTGGTGGGATCCCCGTCCCTGGAGGTACTCAGAGCTGCGCTGGAAAAGGCCTTGGGCAAGAAGACGGAGAGGTTGGTCCTGCTTTGAACAGGAGGTTGGACCGGATGAAATCCAGAGATCACTTCCAGACGCAGCTGTTCCACGGTCCCGTTGAATCTCATGGGGGGTCGGGGGGTTACTTTTCCTGTATAATTCTGGTTTTTAGTGTGCTTAGAGCTAAGAGCAGTCTACCAAACTGCGTCTGAGTTTTGTCTGTCTCCTCAAAGCAACGTATTTGTGTCTTTGCAGTTTGGTCATGGGAGCAAAAACGTGGTTGTATGTATGGTGATTTGGGATGGCATCCATACCCCTGCACATAGGTACACAGAAAGGTTTTCTGTATGCCTAGGAAGAAGGTCTAAAGATTTATAATGTTGTTGCTTTTCATATGTAATCAATTGGATACTCCTTGCTGTATTAGGAAGAATTTTGTCCTATGGAAAGGAAACAAAAGGACTGTGGGAAGTGATTCCTTGATCTAGCTAAAAATCTGTACGTTTAAGAAAAACAAAAAAAAAGGTTTAATATCTGGGGAAAATGTCCTGGCTGTGAAATATATTGGAGTGGAATCTCTTGCTAAGGATGTGGTGGAGGGCCATTCCCCCGCCAAAAAATTCATCTCAACAATAATATACAGGTAGCTGATCACAGCCTTTTCAGTTTGAGGTGAAACCCTGAGTGAAGTGCACACCACAACTAAGTAAGTAAGCCAAGCAGCTTGTTTTCTCTAGGTGACTTTCAAAGACCACTTAGTCCGTGGACCTCCTTCCCTTACTCCCTTAGGGTCCACCGATCACAAACGTAGCGCCCCTGTATGAAGGTATTTATTAAGGAAGCCATTCTGCATGGAGAGCAGAGTGCCCAGCTGACTTGCAACGTGGAGTTTTTAATTTCTTTTAATCTTCCATAATCCAGGATCTAAATAGATCCAGATTCACAAAGTTGCACAAATCAGCGTAGAGCGCCGGTGCCGCAGGAGCTCTCCTGTGCATCCAATCCAGCGTGTTCTCTTTGTTTTCATTTTTCTCCCCCCCCCCCCCCCCCCCCCCCTCTTTTTTTTTTTTTTTTTTTTTTTTTTTCCCCCCCCCCCCCCCCTTTTTTTTTTTTTTTTGAGGAATGAGGGGGGCCTGCTTTTTAAAGAGGGAAACTTCTGGCCATCTGCATGTAAAACAGGTTGTTGCTTGCATGAATATCTATGCGTGGTCATTTAGGAGTGCTCATGCATTTTGTGTACAAAACTGTGTGAATTGCATACAGTTTAGGGAAGCGAGTGTGATCCTAAAGTATTACTACGCAAAGTATAGTAGCTCTGCTTTTATCAAAAAATAAACTATGTAAATAAAGCTAATACTGGCGAAGATGATGAAATTAAGATTAGCAAGTAAGGAGTAAAATGATTTACTTGACTGCAAAGAGAAACTGGATGAGAATCTTATCTGGGAAACAAATGTAAATCCTCACATTCCATTAGAGGCAGACCAATTAACGATAGCTCCGAATCTGATCCATTATATATCCGTATTAGCCCAGAAAGGGCCAGATTACAAAGATTATCTGTGTATGGCTGGTTATATGAAGTCCTCACTGTTACAATAAAAATTCTCCTATTACTTAACCACTTCCTGCAATCATCATCTGCGACTGTAACAGTTTGAAATTAGTTGAACAGGATCCTCTTTTTTTGTTAATTTGGTTATGATTATAATTGAGGTAAAACCATCCTTTTTAAAAATTAGTTAGCTTTTAACTTCAGGCCAAAAGCTTCCCATTACCCAAATGAAAGAGCAAAGATAAAGTATTTTATATTTTATTCCGTATCAGCTTCCTAAGTATTTAAATCTTTTTAACAAATGTTTAAAAACATAAATCATGCAAACTTGTGATTATGTGCTTGCGTAGTGATTCGTAATGTCAAATTTCTGGAAAATTATTATTTGCATTCATGATAAAGCAAATGCTGTCTGTTATTATACTTCTGATTCTGTTATATGGAAATCACGGTGCTTAAACAAACTGCATTATGAAAAACATGTGTTTTGAGAACCTGTTCTCTAAAGATATTTAATTTCCATTTAGAACACTAGCTTTAAAATTAATGACTGTGCTTCAAAATGCAAATTCCCCTTCTCTATTTCAAGTAGACAAACTGAAGTTCACTGACTCCTGAAATATCGCTGCTTTGTCCCAGGAAAGCGCTGTCTTTTTAAATCTTGGCTCTAATTCCTCTTTGATTTTGCATCAACACCTTAATGGGGAAAAAATTCGCCACAAATCAGCATCTGATTAGCCCAAATCATCCCCTCCTAATCCCCCCTCCGAAAAAACGCGATTTGCAAAATACTGTTGTGTGCCCATGTAACATCTTTGTAAATTTAAAAACCCAGGTGTATTGATGAAAATAAATAGAACATTTTAATTAAAACTCATAAAATTGTTGGACATCTGCTCCAAATTGTTCAACATTTTAGTGGTTAACAGATTTTGTGCACCTAGATAATGAATTACTCGTTATTATTGGCATAAATAGTAGCTGTGGGGCTTTTTATAGCAAGATCAGAAGCCTCTTTGTGAAAGCTCTGGCTTACTTTATAGTCTTTTGGCAGATGCCTATTAGAACCAATAAGTTTAGCTAAAAAAAGGGAGGCAGAGTTAAACACAGGAAACAAGAGTTGAATGTCCGCCAATAAAAATGATCACAAATCAGGGCTGCTGATGTCATAACCCTTGAGGTCAGAGGTTGGGCGCGGAATAAATGGCTCTGAAAGGGGCAGCCTGTCTGGAGGGCTGAGCTGTTGTTGGCAGGCAGGCACGGCCATGAGTAAATGGGAGGCACAATGCCGCCAGTGGGCCTCATTAGCAGCCGGGGCCCGGGTGAAGAGAAGTGTTTGATGAGTCCTTCACGTCCCACTGTGGCACTGTGAGACGTAAATGGAATAATTACTATGATCTAATGGGCGTCTCTTTTGCATGCGGGCCCCCGGTGAATGGAGCCCCTCTTTTATGGCATTCAGCCCGGGTTGTGTAAACTGTGGGGTGCCGCTGGGGATGGGAGCCCGCGAGGCCGGCGGCAGGTCCGCGCCGACCCGTTTGTATTCACCCTGAATAGAAAGAGAAGGCCAAGTAATTTACTTCCCTGCCTTTCACCATGAGAGTGGCAGATTGAAGGTCACACTCGATTTGGCAGGACTTGAGTCGCTCTCTGTGCTGACGCCGAGTTAGACAGATGCAACATCTATTTGCAGGACTTTCAAGGACGGGCCGTTTAATTGCCCTGCGCGCCGGCGTGCGTGCTCCCGGCCGCGCTTGCGTCCAGACAATGCGGCGCGAGATATTTCGCTTTTAAGAAAGCGAACGGCGTGGATTTTCACTATCTGCCTTTAGCGTGCTTAATTTTTCACCGGAGCTTCACGCGCCCGTGCACCGGCTCTGCGTAGGGTGCTGCGGTGGTGGTGGCTCTCGAGGTCTCGCCGGGCTGGATTGAACCCTGATTCAGATGATAACAAACAGCCCATTGTTGTCTTTATATAGATCGCTAAAAGTCTGAATTAAAATAGTTGCGCCTTGCGTAGACATACTACTTTTTCAGGCCGAAAAGATGTGACATTGTCTCTACGTAAAAATTGTTAGGAATGTCCTGTTAATAACATTATATTGATTGCGTAATGCTATATGTTCCTCGTTTGAATCCAGGCTGACACAATCCTGACATAACGAGACTTCGTTGTGACCGATTTCAGATGTCTATATTAACAATCAGCACCATTTCCTTATTAATTATGTGCTTTGTGCACCCATATGGATTAAATTAAATTTCTCAGACTTAATTTTTTTTTTTTTTTTTTTTTAAGTGGGATAATATTCTTTACAAACTCACTCCCAAAAATGTTTTGTGCGTTTTTCCCCAGTACTCCCCGTGGGCATGCTTTTTAGGGAAGTATAGAACAACTTTTATTTTTGATGTTTGTTTTTATGATATGCTCCGTGCATGGCTAATGAAGGCCAAACCATGGACACATAGAAGTCAATGGAAAAACTCTCAATGACTTCAGTAGGACCGGGATTAAAGTGTGTGGTCTACACGAAATTCGATGGAATCCAGTCTGTTGGAAAATATTTTTCCATGGGATATTTTATAAGGTCATTTTAATTACGACCTGTACAGTATTTTGTTGTTTGCGGTCACATGGAATCCGCACTCATCATTTGTGAAGACAACACAATCTTTCCTTTAGGCAACATTTTTTATTTTTAAAGAAGGAATAGATTGTGGATACTTGGGAAGGTCAAATCTAGGTCAGCATCAGTGCTCTAAGCAGTACTCTAAACACATGTTTACATCATTTGGAACCCATTATTCATGGTTTTATATTACTTATTGTGAAATAATGCATCAACAGTTTTGTTTTGTTTTGTATTTAACTAGTAATATTTGAGTGTTAAACTTCACATCAGTGGAGTGTGGGAGAAACAAACACGTACAATTACTAGACAAAGTAGATTGGAAGTTGACGATCTTCTGTTGCCTGTGGAATCATGGATGTAGTGATGTGGTTTTCTTGGCTACTTCAAAGGAATCCACAAAAAAGCACCTACTAAAAGCAAAACCTGTTGTCAGGAACTGTAAATTCTCTATACCTGGGTCTATCTGCTAGGTCTTTCCAACCGTTTAGAAAATTGTTTGAGGTCCACAAATTGGAGCAGGCTGGAAACCCCTGATGAAGCGTCTTTCGATGTGTTATGGGTTACTTGCCATAATTCTTTGGTTCTTCTCTTTTGCTGCTTTGGCTAAATCTGATAAACCTGGCAGCAAGCATCCAAGTCTGCCCAGGGCTTGGTCACCGCACTGAAAGGCAGCAACTATGTGCTTTTCTTAGCAGTGCCAAGCGTCTTAAATTGTTCGGTTTCACAAGCACATTTTCCAGATGCAAACAAAGCCAGCTGCGATGAGCTTTCCAGACAGGGAAGCGGCAGGAGGCTCAGCATTTCACCCTGTCCGCTTGCAAGTTCGCAGGGCTTAGGAGTCGCCGAATCCCCCAGATTTAACTTCCGCTTCACATAACTCTTTGGTCTTCCTTTGGCCTCTCCTGCCCCCGCAGAGTCAATGGGGGTTTTGTCTTTTGGAAACGGACCCCTGAGCAGGTCAAATAGGATTTTCTGACACCCAGTAAGTGCAAGGGGAACAGAGGTTGCTCAGTGTAAGGCGCTGGTGAGCGCAGGTTTACAGGACCCTTCCTTTGCCGGTTTGGGGATGTGCCTTGCTGCAGACTCCCACTGCTGGGCTCTGGTTCTGGCACTCAGGCCGTCTAGGTCTGGCTTTGCTTTCTTTTGCTCCATGGTCCAGTGCATCCGTTAAGTGGGCGAGCGGCACACCGAGCCCATCCGAAATCCCCCCCGCTTCTGTTTATTGCTATCTGTCACCCTTCCAGCCAGCACAGCGCGAGGCATCGCACACCTTGATCTGAGGCAGCCCGTCGTGTGGCCGGAGCTGCGGCTCCGAGTTTCCCTGAGTACAGCAAGCAGGACTCGTGCCAGTGAGTTCAAAGAGCGCTAGAAATGAAAGACACTCAACCAGATTTCCCAAATTGCTCAACACTCAGCAGTTCCCTTGCTGAGTCTGCACCTGAATAAGTGGCTTGATTTTTCAAAGTTATTCGCCAGCCTGTGACTCTCACTGCTCCTCATGATAAATAAGGTTTCAGTGGGAGTTGTTGTCCATTAAGTACCTGGGAAACATTCCCTGGTATAGATACTGTTATTAGAATTATTATTCCTTTATTTGTTAAAGCTGTTATTTGTTCCTATAAATATTCTGTGGTAAATTAATCCCACTGTAGGAGATGAAGCAGGTTGACTCTGTCATTTCGTACACCTGAAAGTAAACATTGCTGATAGAAATCTGTCAGAGGAAGTAAAATACAAAAGCCAGTTCAGAGTTTCAGGTATGTTTTGGTCAGTATCGATCCTCCTGAAACTGGTTTTTGACCGTTTCTTGTTTTTTTGGGAGCACAGTAGCACCAGCAAACAAATAATTGTGAGTCTTGTCCCCCACCAATTGCTCTGGAACAAGGGTTAAATTTAAATCATAATTTCGTGCGCTGTTCCTGTTGTAGGTGGAGTTTGGAATGCAGAGTACAACAGACCCTCACATTTTTCACTGATTATCTTTAATTACTTGTGAGGGCTGAGCAGCTCGCATTACCCCCAGGCACCGCAGACTGACAAGGAATCTTCTTTCAAGCCATTTATAGTGCATCGCATTATCAAGTAACTAACAGAGCAAAACTGACACGAAAAGAAAGTTCATTATTACTTTCTTTATTGTCAAAAGAGTTTTATTTACTTCTGAAGCCCTACTTTTAAACACACTTTCTACTCTGAAAGTGTTGCCAGCGTGGGGCTTCTCCCCTGCCCTGGAGGAGGCTTTGACGCCGCGGCACAGAGCGGAGCAGCCGCAGAGCCCAGCAGCCCGAAACTCCTTCCGAAAAAGCTAATCGTGCTTTTAGAAAGTTACTGCATCTGTGATTTGAAGGCTTGAAGGTATTTCCTTCGCCAGACTTCAGGTGGGATAGGGAAAATGGAAAATGAGCTGTACTGGGAGGGTTTTGCCCTTTTTTTCTCATTCCTTCTGTGGTTTTCAGGGAAGATGCTGGCTCTGCGCTGGGATGTCAAGCTCACTCATGAGAGCTCTGCTGCTTCTGTGTCACACAGACCTTAGAGGAAGGCAGCAGGACGTGGGGTGTCTGCAGCTGACAGACCTATGCCAAAGTGTCAACTCTGAAGGCTTAAAATCCCAGGGTCTCTGATATGAACCTTACTTGGCGAGGTTAGCACAGTGGGAAGCCATGGAGGTCTAATCTGCAAAAAAGCGTGCCATGGTGCCTGATTTTTAGCACATCTATCTCAATAAACTTCCAGCTGTGATTTAATTGCACAAAATCCCAACACAGCACATGGGAGCAGTGAGGAACTGAGGCAGGAGTTATCAAAAACTTGGACTCTGAGGAAGACCAGACTAACCGAGGATACGTCCTTCTTACTCTGAGCCTAAGGGATCACCTACATCCTGAAACAGCAGTGTTAAACTGGCTGGGAAGTGGGATTGCTAACCAGAGCTCATCATCTGAGCCACTCTCTTGGAGATGAGTGCTGAGACAAGTATTTTCTGAGAAAATACTGTAATACTGCATGCCCGCTCTACCCATCCCGTGGATTAGCCCACTGGACTACTTGCATGGCAAATTTGCTTGGCAAAATGCGAACTCAGTGTCTTCTCTTGGATGATGGGGAACTTGAATCAACATTTTCTACTTTGCTTCATTATTGTAGAGTTAAAAATGCTCACAGTGTTATGAGAGTGTAGCGATAGCTGTGTGAAGTGTGGGGTATAGCAGAGTGGCATCCTTTATAACAATTTTGTTACTGAGATTAAAGTTGCAAAATACATCTGCAGTTCATAGCATGCAACTCCTGCAATTCCATTTGTCTAAGAAAACGTGCCTTGAGAGACATCCAATGACTAGGCACTGGGATTCCAGCAAAGATAATAATTTTAACCCCTCCACATTTTACAGATGTAATTCAAATTACTAACAAAAATCTAGTGGCCAGAAATGAAGCCATTGCTGCTGTATGGGTAATTACTTATTAATCTAGGCATGTACTTGTCTTGCTTTAACAGTGCCAGATTCCATATGTAATTTGTTTGACCTATTTGCTTTTA
Source organism: Fregata magnificens (assembly GCA_013389945.1). Taxonomy (NCBI): domain Eukaryota; kingdom Metazoa; phylum Chordata; class Aves; order Suliformes; family Fregatidae; genus Fregata; species Fregata magnificens. Next base: position 146,573 of record WAAD01001392.1, read on the forward strand.
AAACTGGATTTTTTTTTTTTTTTTTACTGCATCGGTGGGAATGCTAATCGAGCCTTAATAGGCAGATGGAAGTATTTGCAAACCATCTTATTTGTCTTATTTTCACGACTGTGGTTTATCAAGTAGTTAATGAGCAAATTGAAAAGCCAGTCTGTGTATACAGATACTTTTAATCACAATACGTACCGAACACATCATGAGGTGATGTCATGTTTTAAATGAGTGTCTTGCATTGTCTGATGACAGTGTTTGCAGGTGGGAAGGATATAAGCGCGTCCAGATATATTATAGGTAAAAACGTGACCAAGCATATACCCACGTTATAATGTCAGCAGCAGTGTCAGCCTCAGCACTCTCTTCAATGACTCATTCCTCCTCTGTATGTCATAAGTTCATGGTTATTGGGTTTTTTTTCCTTTCTGCAAAAAGGTAGCTGGCAATCAGGAGGAGCCGTGGACTTTGTAGATCATTTTCTGGGAACCTCATTTAAAAATAGAGCTTTGAAACAGCTTATTAAAACTCCCTCTCTCACAATATTTCTGCCTATTCTTACCTCCAGGACTGCTTAATTTACATATTTTCTAATCATAGGAAAGATCAATTTAAGAATAAGATTGGAGAAATCTTCTGTAATTGCTAGAAGAAAAGTGGGGTTACTCTCCATACTTAGTAAGAGAATGCTTTGGAACAAGCCCTTTCCCAAGAAAAGTCTGTAGCATTACAGGGTAAAGAGGCAGTGCAAGCACTTCCACCCGACAGCGTGCGAGTTCTCAGTGAGCAGAAGAGCAAAACAGGGGACTGGCAGCAATTACTTTGCAAACCCAATTCATACGCATCTTGGAGCTGCCAGTAGTTATGCCAATCCAAAATTCACAGGCACCTTTACTGCAGCTCTTATATTTGAGAGCAATTTGGTCCATGAAATTGTTCCTGTGTTCTTCTGAATTTTTTTTTCCCCCTGTGATAATGGCAAGCCAGGATACTGCATGTCCCTCTGACCCAGAGTAGGCTGAAGGAGCAGAAAATGGCAGGATTATAGGTCAAGAGGGACAAGCTGTATCACAGAGCTACTGCTGGGGGAAGGCAGGATATATTATGCAAGTTGAGGGTGCATCTTATATTACGATGGTGTCTTGAAATGCCAATATAAATAAAGTAAGTAGGGCTGCCAAAAAACAATTTTCTCCTTTATTATTCTACCTTTTCCATTCTAATTAATTTTTTTTTAAACAAGGCTAATGGCCTATAGCTATGGGATGGGAAGATAGGGCTGAGATAATGGGAACATCATTATAAAAAGAAAAATGCTGTGTAAAAAGGTAAGATAGTAAAGGTGAAGCACATTTAGCACAGGTACTTTACAGTACCCATTAGCTGCGAGCTAGTAAGATGGGTCTTGACTGGTTCTCCCAGAAACTTTGGCAACTTTCTTCTTTTCTGTTTTGAGAGAAACAAGAGTCTGTGCTGAGCGAACTGGGTTGGGCTGGGCTGCAAACACTGGGCTGTCGGAGCCACGCTCCAGGAGGGCTTGAGAGTCAGGGCATAGCAGCCTCAGTGACATCTTGGGCTTGGAAACATTTGCACAGGGATTTCACTACGGGTCAGGAAAAATTGCGTCTGCCCTTGGAATCCACGAACCTCTGGGCTCTGCTGCTGACCTCCAGCGATCGCTGACTGCTGAGAGTTGCTCCGGAGGGAGCAGGTTGGTAGCTGCAGTGCAGCCGGGCAGCTTGGAAATACTCGTGCCAGCCATAAACAAGTTAAACTGGATGTTTGAAGCGTTCATCACGTGGCATCGGGGCGCTCCTAGTGGGTTCATTTGCCTTTTGCAAAAACAGAAAATTTGGCCACACGCGGCTCTAAGCCACGAGACTGCGTTGCTTCCACTTACTCTGGCCCGTCTTCGGCACACTTAAAAGCTACCCAACTTAATAACTGTTAATAACCACTGGGGACCAAAGGAAGCTTCGACTCCTCTTTCGTGACTGTATTACTTCTCCATCTATTGCCAGTACGGCATCTTCTGAGTAGAAGCAAACAGAGAACACATGTATTTTAATTTCCTTGCTTTCTGAAATGTCTGCTCTGTGGATTCACTACAAGAAGTTTCAAATAATGCTGAGCAGCAAAAAAAGAAAAATTTCTTAATCCCTGTTGGACACACGGAACCAATCTAGAGGTGTTTGTGTCCTCGCTGCCACACAGTGTCTTTTCCTTCTTAAGTGCAGTCTCCCCACAGCCCTTCTGGTTGACCTGATGTATATTATTGCACTTTTGCCCCTAGCTTTCCCTTGCCCGCTCTGCCCCTCTGTGTACCCAGCAGCCAGGTAGCTGCTGCCAGCAGCGACAGCAATGCTCTCCAACCTTCTTGTTCAAGTTTGTGAGTAGCTTTAAATCAGTTTGTTTTCTGTCCCAGGGCTGCAGACACGATATTAGCTCTATGTCGCTCAAGTCTGTTCTGCAGAAATTCCCGCTACAGGAAGGCTACTTCCAGACGAGGTGAAGATCAGACCCAGCTGAATATTCAGGTTACTTGGTGGTGCTAGAGGATAAAACTTCTTCTTTATTTCCTGAGGGATCCTGCTCACATCTGGGATACCTAGACGTTTCTCTAGTGATTGGGCACATTAAAAAAAAAAAAATTGGAAAGAAATGCTTTATGCAATGCAGTTTATTTTCTGAAAGCAAACAGCTAATTGCATGTGCGATCACTCAAGAGTGTGCCATTAAAAAAAAGGAACCTACGTAACTTACATTCTCAACAGTATAGTCTTGTGAATAACTAGAAGGACCTATTCATTATTTGCCTCTAAATATATCTCCACTCAAATGATTCTTCTGTTTGGGGGAATCTCTATTAATAGAGACCACAGAAAATAATGTCATCTTTGTCTCTTTCTAAGACATGTCCTTATTGTGTTTTGGACAATGGGGTCATTTACGATGATGAGGTAACTTGTTCTGAATCCTGAAAATGTAATTTCAGATGAACTGTGAGTAGTTTTACTAGTTGTTGAAATGCCTTTGCGACCTAATTTCCAATTTACAATAGGCAGCATTCTAACATCGGTGTAAACAGCAGCTTGGGCATCTGTACGCTTCCTTGAATGAAAGGGGGGGGGAGATTTAAAACAACACGTCGTGTCTGTGAATTCTGCTCTTCTTCATGTGTTACATCCATATATTCATCTTGGGAGAGCAGGGCAAGACGATAGAGAACGCACGACTGAGTCACCTCAGCTGAGCAAGCTGCCGTGCAGCAACGCGCGTGCCAAAACACTTCAGCGAGGCAGTGCAGGGGATCGGCTGACCTGTGGCAACGCAGCAGGCGACGGCAGCGAGCTATGCCTCAGCCAAAAGCTGCTCCAAGTATGGTAAACGACAGCTGAAAATTGATCCTTTGGCTCTTCCGAATCTCACAGCAGCTGCTCTCCATCCCCGACGAGCTGCTGATTTCTATCTGGGAGCAAAGGCTTGTCTCTGCCCTTCCAGTTTCTCTTATTTTGGGAAAGCCAAAGATTAGGATTTACAACAGAAGCCATTATAAAGGGCTCATAAACCTCTCAGGCCTGCAGATTGTAAGCAGGTAATTAAAGTTAAGCACCTGCTTAAGTGTTCTGCTGCCATGCAGCGTGCTCTGCCCCTGGAGTCTGCGGGGCAGTAGCTGCGGGAGGACGGCTGCAGCGGGCCCGTCCTCCCGAGGGGACGCACCTGCGCGATCGGCTCCTGCGAGGGATCCTCTGTCGTGGGCAGAGGGAGTAACGTGCACTGGAACGAGGCATTTCTATACCACTTTATAGGTATCTATAGCACATTGCGTTTGTGTGATAGTTTGGCATGAAAATAAAACTTACGTCCCCGACTGACCCTTGCGCAGACCCCAAACCCCTTTAATTCATTAAATGAGTTTTGTCTGAAAGGGGCAGAGCAAAGCGGAGCTGTAGTTTCTCTCCCATTCAGGGAGCAAAGATTCTGCATTAACATCCCCGTTTATTTGTATTTGAATGTCAGAGCAGATAAGGGAAAGAATTTTTTAATTTCAACCAGTGTCCAAGCGTCCTAACTTTGGCTAGTCTGTCACATTATGATATACCCGCATTTATCAAATTGTACTTTATGTTTTTACAATTGGGCTAGAAAAACTAACAGAGCGAGGAGAGGAGGATGCAAGAGCTTGACTCGGCATGGATATTGATGTGGTTTAAGGCTCTGTTTAAACTAAGCTCGTGTAAACCGTTGTGCTGATATAAGTATGTATGTTGAAGGCTACTGCTGCCAACCGTTTTCACTGCAATTTACAGCTGCATTGTAAATTAACCAGTGCAGCTAAGCTCCTATAAACTTGGTTAAGTTTATTTCAAGGGTATTTTCACATAAAGCTGTATTGCTTTAATTATCTATTTTAAAACCACATAATTTTGTTAATCCAGTGTAACTTTTTATATGTAAAGTAGCCTTCAGAAAATTGACGGAGCGCCAAATTCTGCTCTTTCGGTGTGTTAGCTTCGCTGAAGGTTTGGAGAAACTTTCTTTACGATTACATTTAAGAGCAGAATTCGGCCTCTTTCTTCTCTTCTATTAGACTATGGAGGGAATAACTCTTGATCTCGTCAATTTAGTATGATCGCAGTGTCATGTGAAGAATGAGGAATAGGTTATTATCTAGTCAATAAAATCAGATATCGTTCTCCAAAGAAAAAAGTCTTAGCTTTTTCTTATCAATCTGCTTAAAAAACCCAACCAACCAACCAACCAAACCCCCAGAAAACCACACACTAATTTCCATACTGTTTTAAGATTAAAAGCTTTGGGCAGGGAGAGTTTCACCCAAGCACAATAGAAGTGTTAGCCTACCAAGCCTTGCTTTTTATACTTATGCTCTGTGAATGAAGTTCAATCCCCTGTGCTTTATTTCCCCCGTCATTTATTTTCCCTTCTCTACCCAAATAGCTATGGACAAGACAGACACCACCAAGAGCAGCTACCTTAAGTGAAAACACCAGTTTGGAAGATGGATAGGAGTTTTGCTGAGACAGTCCTGGCTGGAGAAAACACAGCTAATATTTATAGCAGAGTCTCTGGCAGGGGAAATGTAGGTGGGCTGTTTCTTTAGCTGAAGCAAACTCGGGTATTTCCACCGATACCGTTGGAGTGACAGGGACTTTGCACTGCTTTGAGGCCTGGCCCATTTGTGTCTCATATCAGTTTTAGCTTAACAGTGCTGGATGGCTGTCTTCATTCTATTACACTATTTACAAAATGATTGTAATTAACTAGATGATGACTTAATAAACGTGTAAGATAAATTCTTCTTGGCTGGAAAGCAAAAATGGTTGGCAGCTTCTGCTTGCTTAAATTAAAACAAGAAGTTGCTTCGACATTACATTTCCAAACAGGCAAAAACTTGCATTGCCATTCAGAGTGGTAAAATGAAACCATGACAATATTGTTGTTTGAGTGGGTGGTGCTGGAAATTGTTTTACTTAAAACCTCTCGTTTATTTGTGCACAAAAAGCAGCCTGTTGCTCTCTCTTCAACATGTGTGAAGGGGTAATGTGGCTATCTATACATGATTATTTACTAAACAAATTCAGAATATTTGCTGTCTCCATGTACGTACATATATGTATTTGGATTATTTGAGTGAATGCTTCCTCTCTAATTCTCCCTTTCATTAACTGTGAGCTCTGCTGCATTTGCACGCATGCCAATTGGTTCGCTTTAAAAGAAGCAATAACGTGGTTAAAAAAAGCAATGCAATTATTTTAAGCATTTTCTTTCTAAAGTTTTTCTCCAGCTGTAGTTAATTTATGTCTGATTAGTCTGACCTTTTACCCTATAAGGAAGTAGTTTAGCAAAAGGGATAAATGTGGTCACAGTATATATGTGTGTGTACGTGTGCGCGTGTGATTATGTATGTAATCATCATCTTTTTATTGGTTTACGTTCAGCATGGAGAAGTTCTGATTGCAAATATTTATGCATGCTTTTATCTGTGCTAAAGTTTACCATGAGTGTCTGAAATGATGCATTTTTTTTCCCTTACAAAAGATTTTGATGATTGCAAAATCACAAGAAAAGTTCTAGTTTGTTTCTTTCTTACTAGAACAAATTCAAACACACAAAATAGTCTTTGCCTTTACTTCTGAATACATTCTTGTATTTTAAATACATCTATTTACTGGTCAGTCATTCCAGAAATCTAAATCTTTGTTTGTTATAAAATAAATATAGGTTTGCACAGAATGATGCTCAAATAAAATACAGATCTGCAACGCTAACACCAAGGGAGAGTGACAGCTGGGAAGGAAGATGGCTTTTAGATCTCTCCTACCTAGCAGAGGGCCTGATCTTTCATTTTCTGTCCCAAGCATACACCTACTGTTTTGCCTGTCTTAGGCCTTGTGAAGAGGAAGCGCTCGCTGATTTGTGTGTTATATGAAAAGGATTAATTAATTGCATTGTTGCCTCTCGCTACCGTTTGAGCCTACAATGATTTGAAAATAGCATGCCTTGGGTTCTGACTTTGTAAGGGTTTGTACAAAGCCTTTGACGCACCTACGTTTGAAAGCTCGGGGCACTTGTCCTGTTCCAGAGAGGCTGCCCAGCTGGGTTGTTCAGATCCAAATCCAGAGCTGAATTTCTGTAATTCCTGGATCATAAGAATCAATGCTGAAATATCAGCTCAGATTTAATTTGGAGCTGCTTTTCAAATGACACAAGTTACAGGAAATTATTGGCAGAAAGATGACTCAGTTGTTGTATTTGTTCCCTCCCAGTTTGACTTGAAGTGTGCGGTGCTACAAACTCGGTGAGGGCAATCGTTGAGGGATTTCTAACTGTGAATTTCATCTGGGATCTAATCAGCTGTTGCTGTGATGCCTTTATGGCACTCCCAGCTGTAACTGGGAGTCCTTGAATGGCATCTTTTATGGGTTGTCTCTTTTGGCACTAGGTCAGGTATTTGAAAAATAAATCTATTTTGTGAATACATACAACCAAAGAGGTGTATTCCAAGCCAAGAGCACTTTATTCAGATGAAGCAATACAGATTATTTCTGTATTCATAGTGTGGCAATCTTCTGTTGAGTTTCGGAATCGTACAAGAGGTGGGAGCAGGAACAGGTCACCCAGGAAGACTACCAAGACACTGTCCCAGCATGCAGAGATGGAGTTAGGAAAGCCAAAGCTCTTCTGGAGTTGAATCTGGAGAGGGAAGGGAAGGGGACCTGGTGACAAAGAATGTGAAAAAGGCCAAGGAACTCAATGAATTCTTTGGCTCAGCCCTTTCTAGTGAGATGTGTCTTCAGAAATCCCAGGTCCTGGGACCAGGGGGAAAATCCTGAGCAAGGAAGGCTTTCCCTTGATGGAGGTGGGTCAGGTTAGGGAACATTCAAACAAACTGTGCCTACAGAAGTCCATGGGACCTGATGGAGTGGGCCCGTGAGACCTGAGGGAGCCAGCTGGTGTCCTTGTGATGTCACTCTCAATGATCTCAGAATCACAGAACATTTGAGGTTGGAAGGGACCTCTGGAGGTGATTTGGTCCCTCTCTGAAAGATCGTGGAAATCCAGGGAGATTTCTGAAGACTGCACTGCAAGTGCCGGTGTTTTCCTGTATGATAATGGACAGCTCGGATGGCTTCTTAAAATCTCTGCCTTTGCTCTTTTTTCTTTAAAATGTGTATTTTCCTCAGTCCTCTTTCATTCATCGGGGGGTTTCACTCCTGGGAAACGCTGGACAGTGCGTTTTCCTGCTCGGTTAGAAGCTCTTGATGTTGCTGTAGTACTCAATAATAACGGGAGAATACTATCAAAATATGTCTCTTGTCATTAGTTTTACTTGTTGGTATCAGCTAAGTTACGTGAACGTCCTTTACTCTCCAAGTGGCCCTTTTCAGTGAAATGCCTAAAACGTGGAAGTGTTCTAGGCCTCGAGATATGCCTTGTGGCAGCGATGCCTTGCAGATGGAAGAGCAGCCAATATTAACTTCCAACGAAATTACTTTTTAATTACTACATCCCATGTTTTAATTTTGCAGTGACCTTTTCATTTGGGAAGCACGCTTTCCTTGTCTCGATGCGGGCAATGAGGAGACAAGCTCGGTACCTGCGTTTCAGGGCACACGTTAGTGCATATTAGTGACTGTCACTGCAGGAAGACGATGTGTTGTGAGAATCTTGCCCAAAGCACATGAGCAAAGTTTGCATTAGGAATCCGCTTAAATTAAAGGAAAGCTTGGCACGCTCAGCCACAGTTCAAAACCCAATCTTGTGTTGTCACAAATTCTCTGTCATTAGCTTAATGTTAGTGTGAATTTTGTATGCTGTCAGACTTCCTTTCCTTACTGTAGGGAATTTTGTATTGTTGCTCCTATTATATCGAGAGTCCCGGAGTTGAAAGCTGCTAGCAGTGGCGCTGGTATGCTACTTATTTGCCAGAATGGTAAAAGCTGCTCACAAAATAGTCTAATTTCAGCATCTGTCAAAGAAATGAGGCTGATCAACAAAAGAGTTCATTTGATTGCTTTGAAAAAAAATTAAGTGCTGGCTTATGACACACGAGGCATAAATTAAATCACAACTAGATCAAGATTACTGACAAGAAGTGATGACAGGTGTTGTGAATAAGTTGACACGGGGACACTGCCCCGTATAACAATTGTCAGTCATCGGCTAGTTTTGAAGTTCTGCTGTGGCTAATGGGGAATGGTTACTAGAAACGCATAGGAACTGTTATTAACAGTCACACCCTCAAAAACATAATTTGTGGTACCAACATTCGCTCCTTAAACTGCTGCAGACACATCTGCTACAGCAGTATTAGTTAAAGCCGCATATAAAATACTGCAAGTATATTCAGTGCAGTGGTTAAAAAACAATTTCTGATAGAGACGCCGGACTGGGACTAGGAAGATCTGGCTTAGCGTTCTGACACAGCCCTCTCTGTGACCCTGGGCAAAATGTGTCACCTCTCTGCACATCAGCTCTGAGCACGGGATGATATTTCTGTTGTCTGTCTTGCCTGTTTAGGCTGTTAGCTCACTGGTGCATCGCCTGACCCGTCTGTGGAGCTACACACCTGGCACACCTGATTTTCTCCGCTGTAATCTGCAACATCACAAAAATACAACTTATTACTAATAGCGGTGGGGAGGAAGACGCATTCCTTGCCCCAGAGAACTTACAAACTTACAATAACGAGAATTATTGCTGCTGAGGTTAAAGTGGTCCTGCATGTGCAACCAGATGATACCCGTGTGCCGTTATTTAATAGATGCAGACTGATGCCAAAAATACGTAGATGAAACCATATCATCTTTATTGACATGTTTGACGCATGTATTCCCTCTGCTAGGTGCTGTGGTCTCTGCTGCAGCTTGGGATGCGTAAAATGAGAGCTCCCCGCCTGCAGCACTTCACAAGGATGTTTACGGACAGAAAAATGGACGGGGGGTAAATATCTGCCAGTCAGACCCCTCTCAGCTCTCAGCATCTTTCTTCAGAGAAATGCATCATTATATTTGAACTGTGCTGTTTATGAAGTATCATTAGCATTATTCAGTTACTGACTTCAGATGTCTTCTTCTCCGGTCAGAGCGATCATTATAGGTTTATCCGAGAAGAGCCGTGACAGATGTCATAGTTTGTTACAGTCACTGTATGCCAGATTTAGCCTCCGGTTACGTACTGCTTGAGTACTTTCTCTAAAAGCATCTTGTGAGTACCCTGCAGTAGGAACAAGTGACAAGGACTTCAGATATATTTGTGACATTGAATAGACGCTTTTTTAGGATGAGATGATGATGTGGTAAGCAGGCAAACAAAGAAGCAGAAGATAACTTGCACAAAGCCAGTTTCCTACCTTTTCTTAACTATGCCCTTTCATTCAGATGATGCACTACAATAGTCAAGTCCTCCAAATCTGGAGTTAAAGTTTTTTTGGCCTCGTGTTGAGGAACTGTTACACTTGTTTAATATGATACTATCTGTATTTTCCTCGTAGCTCAAACTATTGTATTAAGTGTTGCAGTAAATTGTGAAGATGATGAAAGAAGGAAAGGAGCAAATAAGCGTGGCTTGTTGTCACACAGGGTCCAGGCTCAGTTATTAATTGTATTTGGTCTTCAGCTACAAAATATATAGCTAGACACAGACCACCCTATTGGTCTGGCCAGTATATAAATACAGGCAATAAACTGAAAGCTCCGCATCTGGCTAACTATAAAGACAGGATCTGGTGTTATCACACGTACTTGAACTCAAACAGGTTTTGTGTGTCACTAGACGTGCCTTATTTTGGGGGCAACTGATAGCCTTCCCAAACCAGAAACCTCCCTTTTCCCTTCCCTGTCCGTGCCGGGGGGGATCCCACATCGAGTTGTGGCTTTATTGACTGGGTGAAGAACTGTGTTTTAAATCGACGTGATACTGCTCGTTACATATGTAAGTCAGGAGTTGCGAGCTGGCAGCAGTCACTCGAGTGCTGTGTTCCAGGTCAGCTATCAAGCGTTCGTGAAGAGGACACGTAAATACCATATGTTAAGTATGACTGATGAAAACAAATACACAAAACCCTGGAGAACTCGCTGGTGTCATCATAACCCTCAGAAATTCTTTCCTGTCCGCTAGAGAGGGAAGTGAGAAAATGAGCATGGATTACCAATTACGGCTGACACTTCAGTATTCAATTAATGCTTCTGAACTTGTGAGAAAGGATGCAACAATGTCTACTCTCTAACTCTAATGACCTGAGAAAAGAAAATAATTGTGAAGAAGCTCTCTTATCAAAAATAGTGCTTCTGCACGTACCTCTGAGAAGGAATTAGACGCGGGATATTATCCGCCTGGCCAAATGATCCATAAGATACTCCTCTCTTCCAGAATAACTGCATTCTTCTGCAAAGGCCGCTTGTCCCATTGATGCTTTCTAAGGGACGCTGCTGCCATTCGCTCCTTAATTAGGAGATTAGGAGAATTCTTTGACTGAAAATTAAGAATCACTATGGCTTATTTTTATCACTAAAAGATCACTCCAGCAACTTCCTCCAGGAAATTGCAAAGGGAAGTCATTATGTGAGGGGGGCTGGGGAGGCAAAAGCCAGCTAGATTGTGCATATGAACCCCAGATGAAATGCGTCCTACGTCTGTGAGGGGGGCAAAAGGGGTGTTTACTAGGTCATTTACCATGTTCTTGTTTTTAAAGTTTCCTTTTCCACGATTACTTGTTGACCTTAATTGTTTCCATGCCCATGAGATAAGTCTTTGTACTTCCTACGGAGGCTTAGCGGAGAGGTCTGGGGATTGCTCTTGCTAATTGCCCTGTATTCCTTCATTTCCCTTGAGTGTCTGTGGCAAGCCTATTCCCACATATGCTACCAAAATCCATTTTAATAGAAGGGGCAGCAATGCACAGCTGACGACATATGTTTAGCTGCATTCAGTACTCGCTGAAGCATGCCTATCATGTTACATAAAAGGAGAAGGTCAGTACAAAACAAACAGCTTTTTACAAGCTACAGCTTAAGGATCCTGTCCTAAAGAACGCTTACATTTCAGAGAGAGACAAATAAGCTTGTCGTTGAGCTCTGTTCTGTGTCTAGGCTTTTTTTCCTCTTCTTTTTCTTCTTCCTCTTTTTTTTTTTTTTTTTTTTTTTTTTTTTCTTTTTTTTTTTTTTTTTTTTTTTTTTTTTTTTTTTTTTTTTTTTTTTTTTTTTTTTTTTTGCATACATTAGAAATGCTGTTAGTCTCCCAGGACAACCTGTGTTAAAACATTCTCTTCTGGCAGAAATAAAGCTCTCCAGGGCCCGATCCTCAGCTTCCCTGAATCGCCAGAGCAGGCTGGGGCGCAGCAGCGGTTCCCCTGGCCCTGCGCGCACCTGCATCGGGAGGGCAGCCCTGGGATCCCCGCAGAATAAGCTTACACGGCACCGTCTGCTGGGCTTTGAGAAGAGGTTTGTCTATGCACAGGATAAAATAAAGAACAGCTAGGAAAGGAGACACTTAAGGAAAACTTGGGCCAGTATCAGTGGAATTGGTTATTTCCTTTTATTTTAACTTTTTTTTTCCTCCAACTGACCTGGAACCAAGGCATGAGATGACCCAGAGGAGATTTCCCGAGGCACCAAGGAGAGTTGGGTGCTCTGTTCCCATTACCTTTAATGAGAGAAGCAGCGCACACCAGTTCTCTTGTGCACTTGCTCGCTTCTGGCAGGAGACGTGGCCGAAGGGACACGCGGAGCTCTCTGCTGGTGGCCGGAGGAGTAAATTCAAACCTTGCTCCACATCTCAGCTGAAGGATTCTCCCAGCTGCAAATGGGTACGGCCTCAGGCCGATAAATCAAAACCAGCTGGGTTGGTGCCAGCCACATCTCTGCTGGGTGCTTTCGAGGGAGGGCAGCTGCCCATGCTAACCCAGGGAGCTTTTGAGGGTCTGCACAGACCCCGCTCTGATGGCAGGTTGGGGGCAGATTGCCCATGGCCCTGAAAATCCATTGGGGCAGGAAGATTTTCCTTCCCAAGATCAGTTCTTGTGTAATGTTGCTCGAAACATCCGTGTGGCTGTATCTGTAAGGGCATCCTCACATTTGGCCTTTCCACGTTTTCTGGAGCCTTTACAGAACGCACCTCCCCTGGGAAGCATTGCTGATTCAGCAGATTCCTACAGACAAGGACTGTTGTGGCACTGATTCATTCATTTCTGTTATATATACCGCTGCGTTGGGTGCTGTGTGAAGCAAGAGCAAAGCGCTGTTCGTGCCCCAGAGGCATCTGAAGTCAAGCAGAAGGCAAGATATAAGAAGTGCATGTAATACATGAGAGGGATGAAGGTGCAGGCAGCGCTGGTAGTCAGGTGGGCTGAGACCGAGTTGTGCTTCCAACTTCATATCTGAACAAAATCATAGCTCCTCCGCTGGATTTCTGTGTGCAAACCTAGTTCACGTGAGGATGTGTTGTAATATTAATTCCAGGTGCCTAAGCTGTACTTGAGATGGTTTCCAGCCTGCATGGGGCCGGGGGCAGCTGTGGTTGCAGCAGGAGCGCTGCGGGGTGGCACGGCAGCTCCCGCACCGTGCGACACAGACCGTGTGCTACGTGGGACTGCATGGCGGGGATTAGTGCCAATTAGTATTGCTGGGAAGTATGTTTGTTACAGATATTTAATGCACCCGGAAGCTCCCATCAAGAACAAAAATATTTAGAAACCTATGAAAAATCTGGTCCATAAATATTACTCTTAATATGCTTTTCAGATGATGTTTGGCTCAGTCATGCCATGGAGTCCTGCCAGGTGCTGAACACCACTTGCAACAGGACAGATCCTTCTGATTCCCCCTAAAGCTAGTGGGACCTGACGAGTCTCGGGGACTTTTAGAAACTTATTTTTTCCCCCACTTTGTACAAGTGTTTTTTCTGTTGTTAAATAAGGGCTGATATAAATAGTATCTTTCTGGTTTAAATGGGGCATGATTTCTTCCAGATTTCCATGTGAATATTTAAATATGTGGCTCTGCCAGTCGTTGAGCTTTGTGCTGCGATGCCAGGGTGTTTCGGCGATCTTAGAAACTGAAATCTCAGGGTGCAACAGAAGCAATGATGCCACCAAAATGGATGCAAGTGCCCATTTGCCTGGGGGAAAGTAAATTTCTTTTAGTGAGTCCATGTTGTAGCAGGTTTTCCTCTTTTTTTTTTTTATTTTTTTTATTTTTTTTTTTTTAAATTTAGTGTAGATTTTAAAAAGCTCTTTTGCAGCCGGCTAGTTAAAATGATGCAAATGGTTTCAATGTTCTTTTGGGGAAAAGTTTACAGAAACAGTTCTCGGTATAGGCTAATAAAATTCCAATGCTTGGCCTTGAAATAAGCACGGAGCGAGCTTCGGCTGTAGGCTGTCCTACTGCTTTTAAAGTTAAGTAAAAGCTTTGGGGGATGGGACAGGGACTCTGACTGACAGATCTATTGACACTGTTTGTCTCCCTTGTTCTTCCCAGTATTAATGCATTTCCCCAATACTAAATTCACATTTGCTTGCCTGCTAAGGAAACCAATCAGAGGCAAAAGATCATTTATAGGGGATACCGCTGCTGCCTGTTCATACTTGGGAGACAAAAGTACCGTATTTAAGCAGTTCTTTCAGGCTGTGTAAAGACATGTGACTACGCTGACAGCAGATCCATCTGTTCCAAAAAGCGCTCAATACCCAAATTGACATGTTTAATTGCTCTGAAGTATATTAAGTGAAACCCCAGCTCAGAGGGGGAATTTTCACTGTCTTCAGCCAAGCCCAGGATTTGTACCACGGCACAAAATTTTCTCAAGCCCAAGGATGCAATGAGCCCGTGTGCAGAGCATGATGTGATTTAAGCCCTCGTGTCTTGCGTGCCCCTCTGCCATGGGGTTCGCTTTGCTGATCTGATGGTTTAGATGAAGATCTTTCCAGCCAGAGCTCGGTTCGGTGCTTGGCGCTCGGCTGGCTTCCACAGCCCAGCCTGCGTTTCGGGAGCTGGTTGAGGAGCCTGCGTGCTCCGACTTGAGCAAGGGCTGCGGGGTTCCCTCGTGGTGCTGCAGCTCGATGGCGATTGGGAAGCAGCATTCCTCGGCAGGTGTAAAAGTCCTTCACTAGGAGAGCGTGGAGCCTTATAGCAAAATAGACATCAGTTAATCTCTCATGCCTAGATGATTTTACTGTGACGTTCTGCCAAGCAGCCTGAGGCAGTGAAAAATAAACTGCTAGCATTATAGTATCATTATGTTTCTGATTCTCCAGAGAAGCCAATATTTGTTTGCTTTTCTCTGAAGTGTTTCATGTCACCATGTATGCTCTCTTCTCTTCTTTTCAGGGCAGGGAGAGGGGGAAGGAGAAAAGCGGCTGCACAGCCCAGATTTTGTGCTGCTTGGGGCTTGGGGGGTGGGTGGGTTTTTCTGCTCTCATTTCTTATACCTACAAAATTTGTAAAGATTATTTGGCTACCTATTGCTGCGGTCTCTAAGCGAGCGTTGTTTCTGAAATAGGCCAGTCTCTGCAAACAAATTTTGCAGCCAAAATTGCTTGTAAATTTGATAGGCGCAAAAATAATCTGAAAGGAGCTGAGGGGCTGAACCCCAGGTGCTCTGGGGAGGAGGGTCCTTCCTCCTGCCACCCAGGCTGTACGCTGAAGCCGAACCTTTTCTACAAACCCAACCACCTCGCACCCAGCAGACCGGCTGGAGGGTTTGATTCCTTCTCCCTCCGGTGCGGACCAAAGCGCCACAGGATTCGGCGGCCCCGGAGAGCCGGGATTTCACAAGCTGAAAAATCTGGTGGCCTGAACTCCAGCGGGGTCAGTTGGTGCCTGGGGAGGGCAGATCCCGCTGCTGCCTGCTCCACGATTTCCTCCTGATTTACACCCCGGGGGACAGTGTGGCTTGTTCAGCCCGTGTCCCCCGGGCAGCCGGCCCTCCCCTCTCCGCTACCTGGCAGTCTTCTTCGCCTGTCTTTCCCCAAGGGAAAACAATACAGTATCATCCCTCCTTCCCCTGCTAATTTGTTTAAGAAAACCCAAAGTGACTGCTGCAGTTAATTAAAAGGTAGTGTCTGATATGTTCAAAGGGAGCGCCATCCCTTGCTCTCTGCCCCAGGCAAGCGACGTGGCTGTGAGTGGCAGCGGGATGCTGGGGGGGAGCTGGGGCCAGGAGTGCCCCGGGCACCCCGCGGGCCCCACCGCAGCCGGGGGCAAGCGCCCGCAGGCAGCTGGGAGACTCATCCCAGCACCATCTGAAAAATGTCATCTAACCGAGCTTCTTACAAACCTGCTGGTTGGCTTGCAGTTCGCAGGAACACTGTGGATAGGGTTGGGGTTTTGGGGTGGTTTGTTTGTTTTTTTGTGTAACCACTAATTTGCTCATCCGTAGTAACAGCAAAAACATATAAAATTATTCCCAATCCATAATGCCGTTATGTGAGCTCCTGGCAAAAAGATTTTATGGGGTTTTTTGTTCTCTTTTTGCTTTATCTTTTAGATAGCAGTGGTTCTAGAAGTGGCTGTAGAGTGGCTCTAATCATAGACGTGACTTTAGAAGCGATTCTAGAAATCAGCCGTTCTCAGCAAGCCTCTAAGGAAGCACTCTGGGAAGGCGTATCAGATGTGAACAAGCCATTCGAAGCACTTCATCTTCTCTTTTTCTTTCTTCTTTACTGCTACCTTTGCAGCTGATTTCAGCTGATAAACATCATTCTTGTGCTACTTGGGTTATTGTTACAGAGATCATAAAAGCTCCAAATAAGCAAACTTTAGAAACGAGTCATTGAACCGCTGGTCTCACCTAGAGATGACTCTTGCCCTATTGTTCCCAAGGTGAAAAGTTAACTTGCTTTTCTTTGAAGACTTCCACAGATAGGCTTGCTATCAGAATCAGCAAATTACAGTGATCCAACATCCTGGAAGCCAGCGTTCGTGTTAGGCATCTATCTGAAAGTTACTTTTTACTCTTGCAGATGATAAAAAAAAATGTGAAGGAAGTAATGATGTTGCTTTTTTTCCCCCTGTGTAATATCAAATGCTGAATCTTAATGTGATGTTAAAATGTGCAACATTTCAGCTGTTCTTAGGGTTGACTGAAAAAGCAGGAAAAAATCACGGCAATTTGGTCACCTATTTTCATTAGAAATTTGCAAGGAAAGAACCTCAGTTGCAATAGTAACCCGTGATACATACCCTTAAGAATTTTCTTCTTTTAAACTTTGATTTTTTAAATACTCCTCTGAAATAAAAGGATAGAAAAGGATATCACAAAGGTAGAAAAAAGGATCAGGAGATAAAAGATGCTATTAAAAATCCCCTTGAAAAATTGCCCGGCTGTTTTTCAGCACAGAATTTTTCCTGCATTTCCTACGTCAACATTTGCCTGGAGGAAGGGAAGGGAAGTGATGATAGGGCAATGTTACGATGGGATGAAAGATGATCAGAGGTGGCATTTAAAAAACAGAAGTGATGGTGAATAGTATTGTGAATAGCAATGCTAGTCTGTATGGGTTTATAATTCCACAATTTGCAGATTACAAGGATTTTCAATTATTTAGAGGAGTGTTTATAAACATTAGAAAAACATACATTTCAGATTCTATACTAAAAATTTTTCTTCTAGACTTTATTTTTTCTGGATTCTTGTTTAAAAGCTCAGTTTCTAATGAGAAATTAGCTTGTCTAGAGTATATTGCAAATGACTAATACTAAATAGCTAGAATCGAGATGCAATATATATCAAGACAGTTTCTCAAACTATTTGCTAAACCCCACGAAAGAAGAGGAACGTGTATTAAAAGTGGTTGTACGGATCATTCTCTAGAAGGGATAGAGAATTCCTGTTTAAGATGTGTTAATCTCTTTCCATAATACCTAGGTATTTTGATTTTCCCTGGAGCTGTTTGGATTTATCACCCCTTTTCAGTTTCCATGTTTGCACAAGGAAAATCAGTGTCCCAACCTTTAACGTATTTTAACAAAAATGCATTAAAAATTGTCACTGGCATCAGGGGATCGGTTTTATCAGCAGTTTACACCAGAGAAGGATCTGCCTCCTCTATCTAAGCAGAGATAGGCAGAGCGGTGAACAAGCCACTCGCTACCTGTATACTGAACTCTAACTGCCTCACCGTTCAGTGAAAAACCCTCAAGATTTCTTGGCTTCTCTGGAAATGTTGGGTTAGCAGCACTCAGCCAATGTAGCTCTGACAGTTGCCTTTTATTTGCTTTTTGGAAGGGAAAATGTATGGCGAGGAAGAGCTGCCGGGATTCCCCAAGTCCCTCTTTTCTCCAAAGACAACTCCAGCACGTTTCTGCATTAGTCTAAGCATCCCCGGGCTCAGTTTCATTTTTTTCTTGGATAAAGGAGGACTTGCTGTCTGCTCTTTGCAGAAAACAGTCCTTCAACAGCTCCTTGGAGGGGAAAATTAGGCATAAAGAAACGAAACAAAAGAAAATCCGGAAAACCAATTCTTTGGGAGAAAAACCAGAACATTTTCACCCACCTTGTAACTGTTACAACCTTACAGTGTGTTGTGACCATTGCACACCTAACACTGACTTCCTTCATTTCAGGCGTCTCATAAAAATGAGATGTCCTTGGAAGGGGCTGAGGGATCTCCTCCTTCCTGCAGCGCCTTTGGGAGGGAATGTGGGGATGGAGAAGCCTGACTGGGCCCCCCCAGGCTGTCGGTCCTGGCTGTGCACAGCCAAAGGCAATAGGTAAGACGGTGCCACCGAGATTTGCTATAAAACATCTCAGGCTGCCACTTCGTGAGCCCTGGCCTGCTGTCACCAGCTCTGCGTTCCCCGTCACACAGAGCGCGGGTAACTTGGTTATCTTTTCTTCCTTAGCAATGGGAAAGCAATATGGTTACGAGGAAATTTTGGGAATATTCTGCTGCTTTTCTGTGTTAAACCATTAAACGATCGGTTCAGAGTAGTGCTAGTTAATGGCTTGTGTCCGTGAAGGGAGAGAGTGAATGCTACCAAGGCGGAGAGATTAGGAGCGAGGGCAGAATCTTTTGTCATCATCAGACTCTTCTGCAAGAGTTTCACAGTAGGCAAAAATGAAATAAAATTGCATCAGGAATTCGTTTGGCTTGTAGGATGGCTCCTGACTGAAGGCTAGTTTTTGGTCCACTTTGATGTGTTGAAGAACAAGAACTTCCAGTACCAATTCTGCTTATGTGCATAAATCGTGGGGGTTGGAGAGAAAGACAAGTGACATACTGGTTCTCTTCCTTTATGAATGTAGGCTGTAGTCGGTCGTAGTGGCTATAAAGTGTCTAAGACTGATAACAAATGCTCAATACTATCTAAGTCAGGAGGCTAATAAAGCCTGAAGTATTTATACACCTGTGGTTTGAATAGCCGGGTAATGAATGACAAACCTTTTTCTTGCATGCATGTTTTTCTTTTTCCATTTCTAGTTCGCACTGCAGCGAGTCTAGTGCCCTTTGGATTGCTTATACCTCGTCAAACCTGTTTTAAATAAACCATTGTACTGCACTTTTAGTCTTGTCAGGGAAATTGCTGCCCTCTCCTGGTTTAAAGCAATTCTTGCCCATCTGAAGGCATCTCCAAGCGACTGCCAGTTGCAATGTGATAATACGACCCAATATGAAATTAATTAAGGCTGAACAATAGTTTCTTTAAGACTAAATCAGAAACGAGGGCAGGCAGCCCTACCTAGGACAATAGGATTGGATCCAAATGCAGTTTTAAAGACGTGTCCCGCCTCCCCTGATCAGAGTGCATTTAATGAGATTCATGCAATTTCTTTCTGAAAACAATAGCTTTAACCATTGGTTGCATAACCCAGGATATCCAGCTGAGGCCCCCCAAGTACAGAGTGTTCCACAAAAAGGAATGACAAAAACTATTCTAGCTCAACTTAAATAATTAAAACAAGATCTGGAGAAATAGCCAGCCCGGTGAGATGCCTTTTAGGGGGTCAGGGAGTGGAGGAGGCGAGATAAAACTCCTAAGGGCAAAGTTAAATTTGTCCATTACTGTCCTCTTTCTGCTGAGACGGGACTGAGCAGCGTGAATCGCCGGGACCCTGAGAGTCCTCAGCCCCCTCTGCCTTTCGTGGCTTTCAGCACCTTGCAGGATCAGGCCCCACTGCTATAATTCAGAAAAGACTATCTATTGTCTACATAGAAAGTAGGTCTGGAGCATATACTCGCTGAGATTAGTTTGAATTTAGACTGTGATTTGTGGCTCTGATTTTACATGAAGTTTAAAGAGTTTCTTGGCTGCTGGAGTTACTACTCTGAACTGAAGGATCTTATGCCATGTAAGTGGGTGGGAACAAGAAATGGCAATACAGACAGCGCTATACACAATGCTTATTTAGGATTGTGGAAGCATTACAAACAAAGGAAAAAATTCCTCTTGCCCCTCCAGCTACAACAGCTTCACAAAGCATTCAGAGCAACAAATGCCATTTTCCAAAAAGTCAGTACCAGCGATCTGAGAAGAGCGTGCCCTTTGACGGATGTGTGGAGAGCTAAGAGCTATGGCCTCTAATAGACCATATTAATGGGGAGCACTGTATTTTAGAAACCAAACACTTCATGCATAGCAAAATGCTTAAATTAGTTTCCCTCCACTCCTCTCTTAAGACTGAAATTATTTAAGTCGTGCTTTGAAGATGTAGCTTTTGCATCCTGTTTTGATAGCATAGAGCAGCAATCCTGTTTGTCGGGTGATTTTGAAACAAAATGTAGCCAAGTGGCAAACAAAATCTCCTGTTCCCAAAGCAGAAGTGAAGACAAATGTTAGGTGCTTCTCTGCTATCTATTCAGAGCTGCAGAGATACGCGCTTTTAGTATTTTCAGTGCTCAGAACTTGCAGATACGGTGTGTGTGTGAGTGAAGCTGAGGCTTGACTTTGGTTATTTTAAAAGGCTGCATTTCCTCTAGCGCTGAGGCAGGACACAGTTAAAACTGCATTACTGGTGCCTTTCACGTATTTACTTATGATAAGGCTAGGTCTGACTACTCTTCTTCACAGTAAAGCATTTGACTATTCAACAAACGTGACTTGGTCCAGCAGGGTTTTCTGGCATCCATGCTTTTATAGGCATCTGCAGCAGCATTTACCCCTAAATAATTGGTTAAATAACTAACTACAGAAGAACCACTATGAGGCATAGCACAGGAGTTTCTTTATTTTGACCAGCTTTATCCTGCACCTAAATCTGTGTTACTGCTCTGCGTGTTATGGTGCGGATATGTGCAAAATGAACATGCTCCCAACCCATCTTATTTTTGTTACGTGAAGAGCAAAAGAAAGGGAAACCAGGCTGGAGTGGCCAGAATGGGATGTCCAGACTGCTGCTTCCCTAAACGCCACCTGAGACTGAAACCAGATGGGGATTTGCCACCTTTTTGAGGTGTTCCTAATCAAACGCTGCCTGACAGGGATGCCGAGATAAATACGGTTGAGTTTGTTTCTCACGAGCTTGCTGCAAGTCTAATTCCAGCTTTGCGGTGACATTAAGGGATGAACAAATCCACTTGCTGCCCACGTAGGCTTCTGTAAAGACTCTTTATCCATGATGGAGCCACCTTTTTGCAAAAACCAGAGGAGAATCGCTGTGAGTACTCCCTGTAAATTTTTCTCTAGAGGTATCCAAGCACAGCCCAAAGCTACTTCGATGGGTGCCGCACTGGAGGAGAAGAGCTGTGGCCTGAGTGCTTACGGGAGGTCCTTGCAGGCGCCCGGCTCCTTACTGGGACCGGAGAATGGAGCTGGCAGTGGCGTCGGGGCCACGCTGTGGGACGTTTCCCCTATCTGATTGTGGTCAGGCCCAGCCTGCCCTGGGACAGCTTTCACTGCCACGCTGTCACTTCTGCTTCCAAGCCCACGATCAATTTTCCATTTAAACAGAAGAGTTGGGACAAGCATTTCAACAGCTCTATATGGTGTCGGGGGTATTTCAGTCTGGGCTGAAGGAGAATTGTAAAATGCTTTCTTTTTCTCAAATATAATCTGAATTTTGGCAGAAGATCCAGCCCAGCTGTTATTTTGTGAACTGGCACGTGCTGCCGTTATCGGCTGTCCCCACCTGCATGCATTTGTGTCCAACCCGCACTTGTTAATCATTGAAACAAGGTACGGGGGCTAAAAAAAAAAAAAAACCCCAACCCAACAAACGGCAACACGGCTCTGCACGTTACCGGATGCCACTGTGGTGATCTCAAGCATAAGCTGTAGATTTTTATCTTTTAAATGGAGTCGTCCCTTGGGCACAGCCACTGCCCCTGTCCACAGCTATCCTTGTCACCCAGCTGTCCGCCGCGCTCGGCGCTGCAAGGCTCACACCATAAGGCCGTGTTTGCTGCGTGAGGAGTATAACAGCGGACAAGGGCAGAGATTGAGGTCTGGGGTCCTGGGGACATTGTGGTTTTAAGGGACTGGCGTCTCGGCATGTGTAGTCATCCTTTGGAAGGGCGCGACCACAATCAAAAACAGCTAGGGCTTAAGGCCGCTGTGTGTTTTTATTTGCATTTATTGCTTGCGATTGCAGACGTTCATCGTTAGATATTTCCAGAATGAGGGGGTAATAAGAAAAGACAACAAAGGAGTGTAAAGCTAGCAGAGGGAGGCTGGGGTACTGCGTGGCACTGCAAGGCACGAACCATTTCTGGGGCCCCGTTCCTGACTACGCCAGCTTGCCGCTCTGGGGAGCCCCCAAATGCCGGTGCTCCGGACTTCAGCGTTCACAGCATGCCCCGACCAAGGTTGTGACCTGTAAGCACACCCAGGAATGTTACACTTAGTTCTTCGTTCCTCACTCCTAATTTCAAGGATGGCCTTATCCACTATCGTGAACTCCCAGTTATTCCGGGGTCCTGATGAGAACGATCCCCATCTGGATTTGCCCCTCACACCGACCGTGCTTCAAAGCCAGCTCTGTGCATAATTCCATTAGCGCAGTGGATGTAAAAGGGGGTGACCCCCTACGCTGGGGTCTGCTCTCCATCCTGCGTTAGCTTTGCAGCGTGGTCTCCTACCCTCTCCCCACAATCTCTCTCTGTTCTTGCGCAAGAAATATCTCTCTGCAGATGTTTTCCTAGAGCAGCTCATTTCTACTCCATCCTCTCTCCATCCGATCAGGACAGAAAAAAAAATGTGCTTTTTCTTTTGCCCCCGTTTGTACTTTAATAAATATTTGTTTGGTAGAAAGTGAAGGGTGTCAACTACATGAGTAATCTGCAGTGTTTAAATCTGTAACTGTTTAAATCTGTCTTTAAAACTTTATGGGATGTTGCCTGCAAGAAAAATTGTAATGGCTCTATTTTGTACTTCAGTCACAAGTGGTTTGACTGTGGGGCAAAAAAAAAAGGAAGAGAAAAATACGGATTTATACAAGAGCAGATAACATAAATACAAAGTCACCAAAGTGGTTGTCAAAGACTCCCCAAAATACATCTTTCCAAGGATTTCTAGCGTGATTTTAGGGCAGTTTAAGTGGCTGCTGCCAAGTTAGGCCAGAGTGCATTCACAAGGCAAAACAGTCCCAGCTGTAACAAGCTACAAGCCCAAACGATTAGAATGTGAAACCTTTATCCAGTGACAATCCTAAAGATTTGCAAAAACCGGGTACTTGTGGGAGGTGACCTCCCAGCAAAGCTGCAAGTGGGCGCGTGCCCAGTACATCTGGGGACGTGATGCTGGGGACTTACACAGGGGTGGCTAACTCAAGGATGCTGTAAACAAACAGCGCTGCCTTGCTGGCAGCGAGGCCGGCCTGTTGTAAGGGGAGGTATAAACCTCATGCTTGGGACATGCTTTCACCTGTTGCTCTGTTTTACAAATGAATATGCAGCTAGAAAAGTTAATACTGCAAATACTTTAGCAAAACTTTCAAAATATTTAATCCCTCTTTTTTTTTTTTTGAGTTCTTTGCGTGCGTGCATTGGGTGAGGGTATGCATTTGTGCGTCTTCCACCATAAGTATTCTCATTTCCATTTCAAAGATTTATTTGCGAAAGATTCCTCCTTAACCTGTTGGAGGGAATAAGGAGGTGTCAGAGGGTTTCCCCTACCAGGCGGTCAGCTGTCCCCAGCTGCCGTGCAGAAAAAGCCCTTTTGTATCGACGGAGCAGCCTCATTTCTCCAGGGGAGTGGCGAGTGCAAGCGCAGGGCAGCTCCATGCCTGTCAGCAAGCACCTGAGATGCAAAGGGAGAGCAGTAACTCGATAAATCAATTCAACGTACAGCAATAAATCAAACATAGTTGGAAATAAATTTTAACAATTAACAATGATTGTTTTGAAGTTGAGTAGAGGCCCTAAAAGACAGAAGCACAAGAACAGCAAACTCTTGCTCTCGAGACCACGACTCTCAGAAAATACATTTTCTGTCCAAAATGCGCATGGATGTGTGAAGTGAGTTTCACGCAACATGGAAGGAACTTAATATTTTCAAATTTGTTAAGTGCTTGGCTTTGCATTAGTCCTAAGTGTAACAAAACCCACGGTTTAAATCTGCAGTGACCTACGAATCCTGAAGTGTTGGGTGCACGTGGCGGTTCTCGCCCACGCAGGGTCTCTGGGCAGTGGGGTATTCTCTCTGCAGACGTACAAAGGAGCGTCAGGGATGAGCTATTTGCAAACTCTGGAGAGTGTGAATTGGATGTTTCTGAGAAATACGAAAACATAAGAGAAGTAAATGTAAGCGAAAATGAAACAAGGTTGGTCTAAACTTCAAACAGTTCAGCTTGAAATAGACACTGCAGAGTTTGGATGCTACAAGAAGGCTGTACTGTGCCTGATAATCCTCAGGGCGCGGGAATGGGTTAGGTGACCTCTGAAGAGTCATTCCAGCCCAGTGATTCTTTGAGAAGACAAATAAACTGGAAGATGCAAATCTTATCTGAAACGTGTAACATGAGGCCCACTTGTGGGATCCCATAAATAATTCGGGTTTTGTACAGTTGCGGAATAAGGTTCAGTGAATAACTGCCAATTGTTCTGGTATTTAGAAGATGGGATGGAAAGACCAAGGAATGGCATGAATACCAAATGAGATGCTTACGTTTCAATATTTCCTACCTGAGCTGCAAGGTTCTCTAAAAAATGGGTATTTTTTCAGTTGCTGCCATCTTGGAGAGAATAAGACAATGCTTGGATGTCTCTCATAAAGAAATTCTTCTGGACATGGCTGTGCAAAACATTGTAGGAGATTAAAGCATAGCATTCCAGTGGCTTGTTTAAACATATCTTATGATATCTCTTCGCAGGCAATCCTTAAGCCCCAACCACCAAAGACTATCTCCTCACAGCAGTGACAAATTCCGATCCCAAACAAACCACCTGGGGCATGCTGAATCGCTAAACACAAATGTCAGAGGTCTATATTATTTCCAATATTCTTTGACATTGCTTATGATGTGGCCTCTGGCACATTCCCAACAGAAGAAAGTTCAGTTATATTTCTTTCAATTAAAGAATCTGATTTAGCCACTAATCATGTCAAAGAATGTCTGGGGGAGGGAAAGGAAGAGGAGAACGTGAGCGAGCGGTGGTGCATTCAAATGGGATGGCTCATGCGATGGCTCGTGCTATCTGCAGGGAGGCACGGGCGCTACGGGATCTGGCTGGGACAAGAGTTGGCACAACTAGAAAATTGCTACATGCGTCAAAAATATTATTGGTTTGATAAAATCATGCAAATCCTATCAACGCACAGACTCAGGCATGCTCCACAGTGAAAATCATGCTCTCTCAGTGAAAATCACGCTCCCAGAACTCAGTTTTCAGTAAGAAAGATAGGAAAGTCTTTGGGATGGAGACAGTCAGGATATCAGTGAATGGGAGCGGTTTAGTAAGCTTTATCCAGCATCTGCTGCAGCATCTCACCCAAGCATGTGCTCATCCGTCCGCCCTAGAGGACCCCAGTGCTGGGCAACAGGGTACAGCAGGCAAGTAGCACACTGCTAGATCGGGGGCAAGTCTGCCACTGCCACGCTTGTCTGTATAAGCCCACTTTAGGGAAAGGTATAGCTGGAAAAACTAACAACGTGCTGAGCCATGTATTTTGGTGGCTCAGGACAACTAGGGTTGCTTCACCTGTTTGAATGTGTTGCTGCTCTTCAGGGAACAGTGGAAAACACAGACAGTTCCCAAACCTCAAAAAAGGTCTGAGACTGTTGTTAAGAGGATTTGCATTTGGAAAATTTTGCCAGGTTACACAAGCAGATGCAATACTTGGGACATTTCTGCTTAGGTTTTCCAAAGCTTCCTTCTCCAACATCCTCGTGGTAAGTAACGTTGCTTAAGACAGGAGCAGATGGACCTTTGTGCATAGTCTTGGGTGAGTCTCAGGGATTTCTGCTGCCGGGGTCTTCTTAGGCATTGTGGAATCCAGCGAGACATCAGCCAGATTTTCGTGTGCAGAATAGATGCTGTAAGGCAGAGAGCAGCTGTGGCATTTCTTATTTCTTCTCTATAGCAGTGTGGTAATATGTCTTAAACTCAAACACCCACAGAGCCATAAGAATGACTCTATAATTTCTTAATGTTGCCCACATATTTTTTTAATGGTATAAAATTATAGCGTTTTTTGTGGTTGGTTTGGTTTTTGGTTTTGGTTTGTTTTTTTTTTTTTTAAAATAGTTTTACACACAATGATTTTGCACATTAATATTGACATTTTCACAGACGTTCAGCCCTGGCCTAGCGGTGTCTCTATGAGCAATTTTAGCACTGACCAGCATCAGGGGAGAAGTCTGAGCTGGGACTATGGACTCACTGAAATCTCTTGTCGGAGACGTCCCGATGCACCTTCCTCAGGTGCTGCGCTGATGCCTTCTGTTGGGTGCGCACAGCCAAATCCATAGCTGCGCAGCCTGGCTCCTCTCACGCATGACTCTATAGCCTCATACCTAGAAATATGTTCTTTACAAAAGTATTTTGGCACGTATTACTCCTTAAGTCAAGCAGTGTTGATATGAGGAATCTGCATGACTATACAGATGTGCGAGATACCAAGACTTTACAGTATTTGCATGTGTTTGGAACAGCTGTTTTAAAAGCAAGAGCATTGATTGCAGTTTTGTCAGTGACAGACGTGGTCTCACTCCTGGAGAGAAGTCCTCGGTGTAAGTCCTAAGGTTTCTTTAGTGCCTAGACCTTAAGGTAACGTATTGGTCAGGGATCAGTACTGTTGGTAACCTTGCACTTGAAAAGCTGACATCTCTAGGGAACGAAATATTGAGGACAGATGTACAAGCTATCGGACCATGTCTGTTTGTTGCAAATTCTGTGTCATGCCGCACATCTTACATACATTAAGGAGCAAATGGGCTCATTCCCGTGGCAGCAAACTTCACAAATCAGAACAAAAATTATTTATCATGACAGGCAGGTGGTACCGCAGACAGAAATGGCTCTTGACCTTGTGGAAATATGGTTGCAATGGTCTCACAAAGGCTGATTTTTTTCTTCCTGCTGGCTTGGGAGAAATCTTCTGGTTTCAGTCAGGGGAAAATATTTTTTAAGTGGTGATATGTCTCAGGCATGTGGACTTTATAAGAGACTTGCTTCTTTGCATCCACTTAAGCTACGAACTTGAGGTGTTATACATGCTGTTTAAAACATACTTTTCTTTTTATCAGAAAAACTACATCTGCCTGTGTTTGCACTAAATCTACCGGCGCAGCCCACGCCAGTTTGACTAGAACAAGGTGCAACGATCCTGTTCCCAGAATCTCTGTGAAATTGGAGAGAATTCTGTGCAGGGCAGATTTTCAAAGGCCATGTTTAACATCTCTAAAGATGCAACTGAGGGGCTGGGGAAATTTTCAGCAGTGCCCTGCTGCCTGGCGCCTGTCTGCATTCTTCCCGGGGAAATCCTGTAGCGCGTTGAGCTGAGCGCTGGGTCCTGGGGTGTGCATGATGGAGAGGTGGAGGTTGTCACCTATTCATGGCAGTTGTGAGTGCTGTGTACCTTTCTGATGTCGTGCATTCAAGGAAGATAAATTCACACTGGGTCAGAGCTACTCGTAGGATGCAAGAACTTTTATTTGCAGGAGGGACCTGAGGAGCTTGGTGTGTTTGTCTTAGCAATATGAATGCAAAAGGGAGACGGGTTTGTTCTCTCTCGGTTTGACTGGGGAAGATAAAAGGGGCAGGGAACATATTTAAGCTAAATGACAAATGTTAGTGCAAGAGCTATTGAGCAGGAACTAGCCAGGACGCTTCTGGGCTGGAAAGGAAGAGAAGATTTATAGCCATCAAGGCAGGGAGGTTTACTTCCAAGAGAAGTGATGGGAGCAGGAGCAACACCTACCTCAGGGCACTGTTAGGGTGTGCTGGATGAATTTGTGAGATGCGTTGGGAGACTGAGACAGGAGGGGGCAGGCCAGTGGGTCAGGATGTCCTGTGTATCACAAGACAGTCTTAGCAGGAATGTGTATAATACATTCACTGCTATGCACATATAATGGCTTTAACGGATACAGGATGTCTCTTTCCAAGGAATACATCACTCAGCGCTGCAATGCCTCTCAGCCACCCCAAGTGCACACACCGATCCTACAGCAGGCTGATTCAGCTTTAGTCCTTGCTAGCAACCTGCGTACAGGCCCTGACCGATGTGTTACAGCAGGGCGAATCAGAAGCACGCCGAGTGTCTCTGCTCTTCGCTCACATTCCTTCTCCGCTCCCGCAGTTGGGGGAACGGTCTCTAGCCCACCTTTTCCAGCATCGCCTCACTCCTCTGACATACAGTGGCTTCACTGCAATTTCTGAAGAGTGGATGCTCTGTATAAATACAGAATATCACAGGGGAGGGGAAAAAAAGGCAAAAATGAAGATTTAGGTGTGTGGATGTGCAATTCCAGATTTTTTTGCTTGTGGATGACATATTTGGAAACAGGGGTGCTGCAGGGGAGGAGGGAGGGGCTCGTAAACTCGTCTGTTGTGGAATGAATACGCCGCTGAACTAATGAATAGAAACAAGATGTTTTACCCACCACCTAGAGAGGTTGCTGAGTGGCCATAATCAGTGCTCCCTAGGAGGTGGCCAAAATGTCTCCTTGCTATTCATTAGGTCAGAACAGCTTTCATTTTATAATGTGATCCTTCTTCCTGACCTCCTTTCTGTTCTTAAATGACTTCAGGACTATAAATTCCCTCCTAGAAGTAGCATTATTTATTCTACTGTCTTGTGTTTGTTATGGTCAGTTGTGATCTTTCTTTAGGAGGTGTCATTTTGAATCAAAATGGAATTTAGCGGCAACAGAGTTTGGTGCCCTCCAGTTTTTATACTGAAACACGCTTTGCATGCGCTAAGATTAGTTTGTTTGCAAAACGCTCCTGCTCTTTATAACCTGTCTATGGGAAATGTTTCTGAAGTATTAGAGCTAGTCGTACCAACGTTTCAGGGCTAGTTTGCTGCTGCTTTAAATATCAAGGAAGATTTTCAGATGGATCCCTAAGGCCTTGGCTACAAAACTGAGCAATACACAGCTCCGCGGGCACAGGCGTGCTGTAGCACTCTTGGGACTGCTTTCTCATTTTGGGCACACCAAGTCTCTGTTCCCAGCGATAGAGCAGGTGATTTCTAGTGTAATCCTGCTCCTCGCTGAAATCCCCAGCGCTGTAAGGAGCTCAGCCAGCCACTGGGGAGCAAGGAAAAACCTCCACGGTTATTACGCTTCATCAGCTTCTCTAAGTACTTCAGGCAATTCCTTTTGGGACTTTTTAAAATTTGCATAATAGGTAACTTTACATCCTTGTGAAAAGGACTGGATATTTCAAATTACATTTCATCCTTGGAAAGTGCTGGAGAATTCCAGCTAAACTTCAGCAGGCAGCTGGGGATGTTTACCAGGGCATCAAGCTCCCCGTTTCCTGCAAGTCTGTTGTGAATGTGCATGTCCTTGTACTGAGAGCGAATGACAAACTGCCGTTGGATTGAGAGCCCTTTTGGGCCTGCCCACGGGAAGAAAGTTTGGGAAGTGCAGAGCCGTTGCCTTGCAGTTTTACGTTCTGCTTTGTATAGACAGAGAAGGAAAAATGAATTATCTGTAGAGAGGTAGGGTGGGTTTCTGTGCAAAAACAAACAATGTGAATGAATGAAAACTATATACCAGAAGAAACTGGGTGTGTAAAGGTCAGACTTTAAAGGGTTAATGGTAAAGTGAGGGACGGAGAGTTTAGAGAAAAAGGACAAAACCTTTGGGGGAGGCCTGATCCAAAACCCATTGAAATCATAGCAGAGTGGTCAACACCACATCTGTACATTTGGAAATTCAGGAGCTTTGGCTCCACGTGTTGGTTCTTAGCAGCTGGCAACACTGGGAGATTGGGGCTGAGTATCTTCTGGAACCAATGGTATTGACAGAGCTGTATGAAACCTCGGGATCTGGAGCCGACAGTTGCATTGGCAGAGAGAGATTTTAGGAGGAAAAAGTACAGTATCTGAGGCACTCTCGAAGACTTTATTGTAGAAGGATTTATAATATTTGCATATGGACAATTGTTCATATATACTTACTAATGGGTGAGCTGAAGTGGAAGCCACGTGTATAGCTTGTCATAGTATGTATGTACCATTTACAAATACGATAGATACTTGCAGTTGTCTAGAGACCACTATGAGAACCTAAAAATCCATTCTTTTCTTCATGATACTGAGTTCCAATGGAGAATTTGCCTGCATAATAATTCTGATCATTTACGGGAACCCTGCCAAAGGCAGAGAAAAAACTGCTTTTTTAAAAATACAGGAATATGGCTTAACTAAGCAATATTGATAACATCTGCAATGGTGCATCCTGGATATTAAGAATTAAATGGCAGGTTCAAAACCAAACCAGTGATTTGGTTTTCCATATTTCTCAGGAAGTTACTGAACTTAAAATAATTTTTGTTGTTTTAATGCAAGGGTAAGGAATGAATGAATAAATAAATAAAAGAACCAGGCCAATCTGCAAACCAACAAAGATTTTATGTTTTATTTTATTCTTTGGTTTTGGGGTTCATAAAAGTTCAGTTTATGTTTTACTGGGTCTGAGTCTCACACACTTCCAGCTTCAGGGCCAGCTGTGGAAAGTACCTAAATGCTGTAAAAAGCAGTTTGAAAGGTCGTCTGAGTCAGATGGAGCTTGAAAACCACAGAGATCTCAGAGATACTCTTGGGAAACCTCCAGCTGAGGCTCCCATATAAACTGGGATTAACTTTGAGATGGTTGGACCCAGAAGTCGGACACTTGGATTAGTAAGGTCTCCAACAAAATGTCCAAAGCTCTCAGAAGTTCTCCCAAGGTTAAGTGTGGGAGAAGAGGAATTGTGATTGTCAAATAAATTGTATAATACAATGATTTGTTTGTAGCTTTTGAGTTCAAGCATGTCCGCTTTGAAGGTCAGTGGCGTCCCGTCAAATCACTTAAGACTTGGTTCAGAGCCCATTTATATTAAACTCCCTTTGACTTAGTAAACTTAGATACTTCCTACCAGTTTTGAGAGACTTGCCAGCCAGCCAGCCTTTTCCTGCTGATGTAATAACCAGGAACCAAACCTAGAAAATGCATTTGGTGTTGGTACCTGCAGATGGGCTTTAAGCTCTACTACAGTCGCCAGAGACGTTCTCAGTGCAGTGTAGGGAGCTATTCATCTTCCCTAAGACAAACATTTGCACTTGGTCGTCTAAATGACTTGCTAGACTTCATTGACTGTATAGGGGGAGTGTATATATATGTATGTAACCAAAATTATACTTCCATTTCAGGTAGTGCTTAGCCCTGAAAGCTCCTAGAGTCCCCAGTAGTCTTGCTTTACTCTGGGTTGCCCAGGTGTCTTGGGTGTCCTGCCAGGGTGCGTGCAAAACATCTGTCGCAGGGCTCAGCAGCTCAGCATCTTTTTCGCACCACGGGTATGAAACCCACATTGAAGGTTCAGAAATTGTCTTCCTCCCTCTGTTCCCAGAGAGGCATTCAGGAGCATTCTCAGAGCACAAAATACACTCTGACTACAAAACGCCACCATCGTTCTCTTTTCCACCACAAGCAGAGGAGTCAGTGGTGATGCAACAGCAGGGTGAGGCCAGGCAGATAGGTTAAGGACAGATTTTGAAAGCTAAATCGAGTCAGCCAGCAGATTTTGCAGAAGTATGCAAGTGGTGTGTATGCCAGATTCTGGCTGATTACAACAAACTAGGTGAAACTGTCCTTTAATCCCTCTGAACTGAAATTCAGGAGACAGTTACCCTCCTCGCTCGCACGGCGTTGGATTTACGTGTGCAAATACCTTTTCAAACCTGACCGTGCATCTTCTGCCCTCCAAATTAGTGCATTTCTTCCATCTTTTTTCTAATTTAATCTTATGTTTTTAAAAAACTGAAAATGACAGGAAGGATGGCAATCAAAATTAATCGGTAGAGCACAAATGTTGATAACCACTTAACAAAAAAATGTCCCTGGCAGATATATTTAGTTTACCTAAGAGTTAATGGAGAGCAGTGTCCAATTCCAAGTGTTGACATGATTTGTCAAGTTTGCCATTCTATATGTTTGAAGTTTCCTTTGAGGGGAACTGACCCAAAACTGTAACACTAAATAAACACCCTCTTCAAATAACCAATGGCGGTTTCCTAAATTGCCAATCAAACCCATAAATAAAGACACAAACTCTGAGTGTATTTAAGTCATGTTTAGCAGAACAGAACTAAACAATAACATTCTTGTTAAAATGTATTTTCATTTCAGAGCCGTTTTCCCATGAACATTCCAAATGTAAACAGTCCTAAAGATTTCTAAATTATCTTTGCCTTTGCTTCTTGGGTGGGTGGGGAGAATGAATCCAAAGCTACATTAGAAACACTGAAGTTGGATATGAAAGTCACAGAGACACAATACTGCATATTGTCATAATTATCACTTCTTTCTTTAAGAAAAGAAAGAAAAGACCAGTTGACTTGGGTTATGAAGACTCTAGAGTCTAAGCAGCATTTGAAGCGGTCTTATGTTGCAAAAGAAAAGGAAATGTGTCTTAGCGTTTTGGTCACAGAAGACACTACATCATTGTGGGCAATGTTCACACCCCCCAATTTTAGCACAGACATCCAGGACTGGCGTCTACCTTTCCTAAGTCCTCTGGGTGAAATCAAGGGAAAGAGAATTTCTGCTCCAAATTACTCTCTGAGGTCAGGGTTAAGCAGGAAACAAAGAGTGTGAAAGCAAGCAGGAGAGGCAACAATTTTAAGTTAAATGTGGCTTCCAGTTCTGCCTTCTGCCATGTCAGCCTGGCTGGGCTTCCCTCCCCAGCTAACTTTTCTCTCATGCTTCTCTCAACCCCTTCACTGGTGTGTAAAATTAAGCCTGTCTTTCACTTGCCGTGATATTGCGCTCTTGTTAATGTCTCCTTGAATTAGGCCACTGGGGAAAATGGAGAAATGTCTCAAGGAAGCCAACTGCTTCCGAAATCCCCCTCCTCCTCCTGTTGGATTTGGTATTTTCATGGTATGCCTGGCTTCAGAGCTCTTTTCACAAGGAGGTGATTCAAGGCCCATTGGAGTTAACAGACTTTAACTAGCTTCGGTGAGCTTCGGATTGAGATCTTATCTTTCACAGGCATTTAATTCTTACTTCAAATCGTCTTTCTCATTCAGATCATGCTCAGGTGGTTGCTGGAAGATCTTGGAAATCCTTGCACATCAGTGTCCCTAAAAAAGGGAGTGATTTCTGTGCAAAAGGATGCCCTGTAACACATGTAGCCCCATTTCTGAATTAACTGCTTGTTCCATTTTCATTATAGTCAGTGGGGCACATTTTGGCAGTTGCAATAAAAGGAGGCTAAAAGCCAGCAGAAATCTTTCTTGTATTGCAGTAGTCTTACATAGCTCCCAAAGATTATCTCCACCAGGTTCTTCTAGAGTTGCAGTAAGGGAACTGGAGCAGAAGCACTGGTTTAGAGTGTAGGTTTTGCTCACGACTCTCATTATTATCCTTTCTCAATTTTCAATCCATGCAGATTATTTTTTTCAGAGCTAAACTAAACCTGCGTAAGGAGCCTCTGCAGCGAGGGGGGAGGAGGGCTGGCAGAAATGCCCAGCCCGCACAGGCTGCCTCCCGTTCTCTTGGTGCAGCGGAGGGCACAGGCCTGGGAAAAACCTGCCAAACATGCTTTTTTCTCAGAATAGCCACGTTCACACCAGCAGTTTTGCCACCACAGCAATGCCTCCCAAACGCTAAGCATTCCTTGGTCTCTACCGCGGGCGGAGCGCTGAGCCTGCTTGCACCCTGACACTGCCAGAGCCCACCTAAATGTAGGACAAGGTCCAGATGCAAATTCAATAGTGTTTTAGGCTCTTTCCCAGATGAGAGTTAAGCACTATCTCCAAGGGTGTGCCAAAGATGCCCCTCTCCCACTTTCCAGACCGCTGGTGGCCGGGAGACGAGCCCAGGAGGCTCTTTGACCACCCCCTTCATCCGCTTCTGTTCCTAAACGTGGGATTAGTGTCACGGTGGTCCGGGAGATGTCATTCTGGAGTTTAGAGAGTTAATTTCCCCTTTGCATGAATCAATAGCTATCATCACATGATGTGGAGAGTCTGAAACCTCAAATGCCAAAGTGCTCGGCATTACGCACACACCTCTGTTTTGCCCCCAGGTGCAATACGCAGTTTAGTGAGAGCAAAGATGCCAGTTTCTGTGCAGGTATTTCACATTATCACTTAGATTTGCCCCAGGGTAAAAAGGAGGAGGGAATCCTCCGTTTCAAAAGGATATTTCAGTCTACGGGGCCACTGGGGATGCGTTTTCCTAAGTGTTATCTACAAGCAACAAGAAACAAAAGAGTCGAGAAAGACTCAAACCAGTCTTTGTCACACACAAGGAACACCACAAAGAGCACGCTTATTTTTAACCTGGTATTAAACCACAAGAATTAATCCACGATATTCAGACACTTAAGCATTTAAGTCACATTAAAGCTCACTTTTTTTCAGAGTGCCTCCCACAAAAAATTTATGGATGCTAGTGAAAACAGTAGCTGGGAAAAAGCTGCCTTTTGGTATTCCTTCGGGAGAAATCCGGGGGCTGGTAACTTCTGCTGCAGTTTGGTTCAGTTATTAAGAATTCATCAAATTCTGAATTCCCTAGAAGGTATGTTTCTGCCCCTCCCCAGAACCACTGAAAAGCTCTGAAGTTAGTCAGGGTGGGGAAGAGTGTAGGATAAGGAATCAGTAGTGGTGAAAAAAGTAGGAAAAAATGCGAGTTTGCTTTTTATTTTATTCTCACCTTGCTTCGCATAATGAGCCTTCATTTGAGCTTGTAAAGCATTTAAAACCTTTGTGCCTGGGCACATGCGATACTAAAGAAAGCCAAACTAAGTTAGGATCTTCCCGTGTGAAAGGTGGGCAACAGTAGGGGTGGGAGATAAAAATTGCCCAGCTTTTACCGTGGGCACACAGGCACTACTACAGAGCAGCTGATGGGTGCTAAAAGAGCCCCTCGTGCTCCAGCTGGAAAAGCCCAGTGACCGGTAAAATGGCTTCAAGATTGGGATAAAACTAACTTTATACATGTATCTTCAGGTTTTAACTAAAATAGTGAACGTTTTCAAGGAAAGAGACTTCTCTCAGGGTGATCTTTTGCTTAGATCGAACGGAAAGTTCTGTCAGCTGAGAAGAAAGAGTTGGCAGAAAATGATGTATCACAGCAGTAAATCTTCTAAAACGTGTTTTTATAGCACCTTCTATCTGATACGTAAACTCTGTGAGGCAGAAGAATGACATCTTTCCACAAAAGCACTCGGAGGTGAAATGATTAGCCACAAATCACATTGATTCTAATTTTATATTCAGGATTTAAATCTGGAGTAAGGTCTTTGAAGTAGTGAAGTTGTCCTGAGTTTACACCAGATCAGCATCTGGCCACTAGCCTAAAATGAAACTTGGGCCCTCCTTCCCTATTTGGAAAAATATTCTCCATTCAAAAGTTAAAATATCCTTATGATGGTGTTTCTAAAAGCAGGTTGTTGGGTTTGGTAGCGCTTGGTTTTGTAGTACTTATGAGGAGTTTAATCCTGGTTGAAGATTTGTATGCTGCAAGCCAAGACGAGGAGTCTGGATGTGAGGTTGGGGCGCTGCGGCATGATACAGGTTTCCTCCAACATATGGATAAGTCTGACTTCACATTTTGGTCTGAGATCCCCTCTAACATCTTAGCCTTATGATGACTAGTTTAGCTGTTGTTAAAATGTAGTTTAGCTGGTAGAAGTCTGGGCTCTGACTCAGGCATGTCATTTAGGAAAATGCCTGGATTTCTATTTCAAAAAAAGTACTTTCCCTGGTTTCCTTCCTTCCTTGGAACATAGACTTTGTCCTGAAATCCCCGTGTGATTTACTCCAGTTCCTACATACCCCAACTCTGTGCTCCCGTGCTTGGAAAATGGCACCAAAAGCATTGATGTCACTTCATGGGAAGCTGGGAACTACTTCATTTGAGTTTTGCCTTGGAAGAGGCCGCAGGCATAGTGTGATTTCCAGGCAGGACGGGGGGGACTGTTTGTCATTTATATCATTTTCTAGATAGTTTCACAGAGCGCGTAGTGAATGTTAAAGAGCCAGTGAGAAGCTTGGATATTGCAGAGATGATAAATCATCATGTGAAACTCAATAGGAATTGTTTCTTAGCTGTGTGATATGTGAAAACTGTGCTAGAGGCTATGTCTCTCAGAGCTGCCCATTACCTAAATTCCCTTCAGCTAAAATGTAAATCCTTTTAAGAGACTAAAGACGCTTTGAAGTGGAAGAGTAGCTCCCAATGACAAACGTATATTTTCTCTAAATGTTGTTAGTCCTTTACTTCTTCCAACAAATCCCTTCTCCCGGATTCTGTAGGATACAGCTTAACTATAATAAAACAAGCCTGGAGTTATTAATATTTTTGAAACCGTCGCCTCCTGATCTTTCACAAGTTTGATTGCTATTGTTATTCTCAGTTTGTTTTTCTTATGTCTTGTCATCTTCAATGTTGTTGGAGTGTGTGAAAAATGAAATTTTAGGAGAGCACATAGAGGCTGCTGAGCGGCGCTGGGTGCCAGCGCGCTGCCAGGCAATCAGGACCAGATGAGGAGCTCAGCTCCCTCCTACGCTTCTGTCCCCAGAAAGGTCGCAGTAGTACGAGCTGAGGTGGAAACGTTTTCTACACAAAGGCTGTGCGCTCTGTGGAAGAAAGCCGATTTCACGTGAAACTGGAAAGTCGGTTGGCTTTTGGAAAGCACCAAAAATTAAATGTATGGAAGACTGGAGCTAGCACAGGCAGGTTATCATAGAAATTTCTTGTTGGCAGAAATCGGTACCTTCAGCTAACAATGAATTCTTCTAAGAATTTTCTTTCACAATTTTTCTTCAGGAAATATGATCTTTTTTTTTG
The DNA here is from genome assembly GCA_013389945.1 of Fregata magnificens. Classification (NCBI taxonomy): domain Eukaryota; kingdom Metazoa; phylum Chordata; class Aves; order Suliformes; family Fregatidae; genus Fregata; species Fregata magnificens. Next base: position 183,470 of record WAAD01001392.1, read on the forward strand.
CCTTCTCATGGGGAAATGTAAAATTCTTTTAAAGGTTTAGCTGCATACTTGGGTGAAAAATGATGACTTTGTTGTAAAGCAATTTTATGAAGTAGATGTTTTGGGTTGAAAAAATCCAAAGGAGAACAGTTTTGAAATTGCCCTATGTTCCACGGGATTCCTCAAAACACACATAAACACAAACATACCCTTGTGTTCCCTGTGTGACAAAATGTGGACAAAGAGTTCCCACTTGGATTAATAGGAGCTGTATGTCTAAAACTTCTGTGTTGCTAGGCCTTTCTTTTGCTGTATAGGGACAGACTTCCTAGAAGGAAAATAATACTCAGACTGTTGAGAAACCCACAGAAGCTGCCTCTGAGTGTGAAGGCAAAATCACAGACTTGGTAGAAAGAGGCATGAACCTCATGGTACTGATCTTTGTAAGTGGAGAACCATATATGAACGAGTTCTTGAGCAGAGAACAGTACTGTTGTTTTCCCGTATCTTTTTCTTATGTTCATTTTGCTTTCTTTCAATGCAGTTACCGTTGGGGTTTCTTTATCTTGGGAACCGAGGGTGAAGGTCTGCAGGAAAGGAGCTTGGAGAGCCCCAGTCTCAGTAGCAGGGAGCTTGGGTGACACTACTTGTGCTCTGCACTGTTTTGCCGTGCAGAGGTAAGGATGAGACTAGGTGGGTTGCAAACTTCAGATTTGAGCCTACCCAAATTTCAGAGCTTTTTGGATTTTGCTAATTATTCTCCTCTGAAAAGCCAGCCTGCTGAGATTCCGTTATGAGCTTTTTCAGTTTCAAGACCTCAGTTCATGTAAGCCATGAAAGTTAGTGCTTGGACACCATTTTGCCTTAAAGGGGTATTTAAAAATCTCAGGTCATTTTTCCTTTGTGAGATGAGTTGCTAAAAACAGAAATTACAGAATTTAGGATGGGTTTTTTATTGTGGTTTTTTTTTTTTTTTCTTCACAGGGCTGGAGGTCACCATGACTAACCAAAAAGGTATTCCAAGGTCCTGATACTGTTTTGCAAACTGTTCTATATTAAATATCATCCCTCTAGTGAAAGCTGTCAAAACACTTTCATGTAACCTTCACCAGTAGAAAAATCTTAGTGATGCCACATAACAAACATTATACAAATAACTGTCAGGGTTCATTAAATCTCCTTTGAAAAAATTATTTTCTCCTGTGCTTTGAGTATTTTAATTTCTTAAGGTGTCGTTTCTAAGCGCTCTAGTGCTGATTTGCTTCTGGAACTTTTAGATCTCATTTTCATTAATTTTAATGGAAGCTTTAAAATGCACAATACTAGACAGTATTTTCCTATCCTTGTTTATGTTTCCTTTATGGCCTTTCAGTCACACAAAAAGGACTGGCTATTGCTTCAGATGAAGCAGCTGCAGATGCTTGCACGTCCACTTAAAAAAGCATTGTGTCCACGCTTGGGGCTGAAGTGGATGGAAACTGAGTGTAGAGGCTTTAAGCAGCCCTAAATTATACCAAGGCTGCTTCAGTGCCAGCAGACTGTAACAGCATCTGAAGCAACTTGCCCATTTGCATCATGCAGCAGCAACATACAATCAGCCCAGCTCAGGGATGCTCTAGCTCATGAAAGGATTTAGATTCCAAATTAATTAATCTGGATCATTTATTTATTATAACACTTAGAAACTCTACTTTGAGAGGGCTGGGCAACACATGCAGCCAAAAGACTGTCCTGTCCCAGAGGCATGTCTCAGATAGCAGGTGTATAAAGACAGAAAAGCACTAGGAAAAATTGAGACCATATTGGTCTGCAGCATCAACAGGTAGAAATTTCTTCTTCTCTGTCATATTTTCTGTAAGGGTAGAACTAAATAAATTGCTATTTCACACACATTTGCCTATCTAAGTATTGAAACTATGTAGGGGAAAACCTTCTGCTCTCAAGTCTTGTCTAGATGCCGAGTGTGCTAATGTAGAAAATGAAGGTGTGATCATAGCACTGCTAAACAGAGCTTGAGGATGGGGAATGCCTGCAGTAGAAGGTTGGGGTAGAGATTTTACTGCTGGTTTCCTGGCACATGCCGGGGCTGCAGGTCATCCCTTTGCATCTTCACAGAGGCACCTACTTGGCACAGTCCTCCCATCATTGCCTGGGTAGTTATTACCTTTCTCTAACATTTCTATTGTGCTAGTAAAGCTAGGAACAGAGCCAGCAACACTTCAGATGTAATTAGCCCTGGCCCTGCAGGAGCGGGAGCCAGCATGGTGGCTCTGGGGCAGCCCTGCACAGCCACCCGCTCCGAGCACTGCGGGCTCTCTTCTCCGAACGCGCAGGTCCTGGCTTTCTTTTCCGTGACGAGGACCTCGCTGGACTTTGAATGCTCTGACATTTGCTCTGAGAACAGATTAAAAAAATGACACAGAAAGTTGCCAGAGATCTAAAAGCAGAAACACGTGTTGGAATACGAGTACGGGCTTTTTCTTCTTAACTAAATTGAGCAGTAGGAGATAGGAGTTTGGGTGACCCCTTCCTCACAGTGGGTGTTACGCAGACTCAGGCTTTAAGCACTTCCTTAAGGAGTGTCAGGAGACTGGGGTATAATTCAGTCAAAGAGGGCAGCACAAGCAACAATGTCAAGGGAAGGATTTTATGTTTCAATTTAAGTGAATCCATTTGTTTTCTTTTTAATGGGAACAGCACTGTGACTCTGCAAGAGTTAGAAATGAGGTCAGCAACTGGAAACTAAAAAGCAGAAGTCCTATTGCTCCTCGGGCTGAGGTTTGTGCGTCGCTGTTGTAATGGTTATTTTGGTGATCCAAGGGATGGCTCCGATTAGCCCTGCCTTGCCGTCACTGTACCTGTGCAGATCACTTTAAATCCATCATCCATAGATTGCCTATCCCTACCAAAGGGTGTGATACTGCTTGCCTTCACGCTTGAGATTTCTTGAAAAAACGGGGCATATAAAGCTCTACACATATTATCAGTCGGAATGCAACGTAGAGACACTTCCACGCTACGTACTTCATACGGTAAATTTTCTAAAGGTGGCAATGTGAAGTAAGCCGAGAGGCAAGTGTCGAGAGAGCTGGAGGGAGCCACATCTTTACTTAGCGCTCCCGTCACCGCCTCTGCAGCCAGCCAAAGCTGCGCTGGTTCAGAGCTCTTTCACCTCTCCTGGCAGGTGTTGACAGGCTTGGTACCAACTGGAGCTTTCGTAGCTACTCATTTCTACCTAGAAACTTTACAAAACCTCAGGGACAAAGGGGTCTCCACTGACAAAGGGGTCTCCAAAGCTCCGGGTTTAATCTGGAGTAATTCAGGGAGCCCTGGTTTCACGTGACAGTTCATATGCTGTTAGATTTTTCTCTTTTCCTCTCTACAAATTTCTGGAGTTTTGCATTTTAGAATGAGTGATGCTCCTTTTATTCTAAGACATATACAGTTTCATTGTTTTCCTGTTCAGTCTCTGTATCCTGTGGTGGCAAAACTTGGAGAGCCAGCTAAGCAAGCTGGGAGAGTTTTCCAGAGTACTGTCGAGTGGATTATTTATGACCATTACAAAAATAACTGGGTTTCTAAGTATCCATCTTGTGGGGCACTCTTAGCTCAGTGTAAGATTTTCATCATGAATAACCAATTAAAAAACTCATCTTGCAATGCTGTGTTAAAATGCCCATGTGGGGAAACTGCAGGCACTAGCGCTGTAGTGGATCTGCTGGCAAAATACACCCAAAAAATGAACTTTACAGCACGTTTCAGAAAGTCATATATTTTTACCCATTCTAAAAGTTATATCATTTATTATCTGGACCTGTTTCAATGTTTGACTTGACTCCAAATTCCTAGCAGAGGTGCCTGTGCAAATGCTATTTCACGTTTGTGCTGGCTGTCTCAAAATAAAGCTGTCTGGAGTCGGGTCCGGGGCCCCAGATCTGTCCGCACTGCTGCAGCCCTCCGACCACGTGAGGACAGAGCGAATGTGACCTTTCTCAAGAGCTTTGATGCGAATCTGCGGGACAGGAAAGTCCCTCCCTGTAAAAGTGAAGGGATTGGATTCGACACCTGCCCACTGAAGTACAGGCTTTTGTGAACCGGCAGAGAGCGGCTCCAGTTTGCTTTGAAGAGGCTAATGTACTTCAGCTGCTCAACGCCTATAAAAGTCAGGGCATTTATTTTGGTGCTTGAATAGATGTAGGTTTTTAAGGTCAAAAACCAGCATGGATTTCAGTAAGGAAGATTTTCCTTAAAAACTATACATCCGTGAACGTATGACTTAATTCAAAACTCAAAGACTAGAAGTACAAGACGTTGGACCAGTTTCTCTTTTGACAGACGCTTGGCCTTTACTGATCCTTCTGCCCGTCCTACCCATGCTATGGAGGCAAGAGGTGTACCAGCAGGGATTTTGGAAGCGTAGCACCGATCCCCCCCCGTGACAGCGCCGGGGGCTGTGGGGCAGGTTGGCCCCTTGCCCCAGCACCTCGCTGGGACTCGCTCATGTGCCTCTCCGCAGAGAGTCCTCTGGGCAAAGTCTTGCTTCCAAAAAGCCCTGAAAAGCCTCTTTTCTGCGTAAATTTGTAATTCCTGTTATTGAGAGACTCGGGAGTTTAAATAAAGCCCAGAATCACATGGAGTGTTCCAGTCAACACATTTTTGGTTTTCCTTTTTAAAACATTCTTAAAAACATTCTGCAGTCAGCTGTGTGGCAGCCAACAGCCATTGCTTCCTTCCACATCAGAACATGTAGGAGCATCTATTTTAGTTGGGAGAAAACAAAAAATCACACTAACTTGATTTTCCCTTTGATCCCTCATATTTCCTACATGCTTTCCTCTCTGTTTATAGCATCTGACATAATTCCTTTGGTCAGATTTTATGCCTGAAGTCATTTAGGCCAATTTTAGCTTCTTTTTTTTTCAGGGCTTTGACGTCTCAAGCAACTTAATCTAGGTCAGTAAAGTACCTGCTGTTGAAAGGAATTTTCTTGAGTAATGTTTTGATGTCAGAAGGGCCTTCCTCGGCATGTGCAGGTCGGAGGTCACCGAGCGCGTACAGTACGGAAAGGGCAAGCCACTGCTTGTTAAATATTGGTCAAAAAGCAGTCTGCAATGAGAGAGAGAGATATATATATATTTAAAATCCTTTTAAATGAAGGGCTTTATGATTTTTAAACGGCTGAAGTGATGTAGCATAAAAATTCCAGCAATGTTTTCTTTGGGGAAGAATGTGCATATGAAATGCTTGGGTTCAGGATCACACCGCAGAAGTAGCAATTACACCGGTTTCAAATAATTCCCAGACCAAACCCAACTGCTGAGTTTACAACCGTGTGAGCCCAGTGAGCTCATTTGTGAGAACAACCACAGGATTTGGCCCGTGGATTACAATGAACCATCGGTAGCTCATAGCAGGAACAAACCTGATGTAGTTAATATTGACCCTGCTGACTCTTGCATCAAGTTCATGGTTTCCAGCTTCTGCTCTTTTACCATGTTAAGGTGCTTTTTTGAGGACCCTTATCATAACCCTCAAAAGCTAGACTGTTCCCGGCCAGCAAGGGCCGCAGAGCAGTTCTCCGTTCTGGCCTTTCATGGCTGTGTCTCTTACAAATGCCTAACGAAGGCGCTGGGGCCGGGTAATTAGTTCTGTAGCCGAGGCAGAAATGCCAGCTGCTGTGACTGGAAGAAAACTGAAGAAAAATACAAGATGTTGCATGAGCACCAGAACTAACCAAGATTTTTTTTCTGGGTTCATATTTCATGATTGATTTAATTTTGTATCTGAAAAGAGGAGGCTCCAGACGAAGCTTTTCCTGTTGTTGGGTTCAGGCATTCGCAGGGACCTCTCTCCTGTACCTACCCACCTGTTTGCACAAAACCTGAAGGAATTTAAATGACTGCTTATCTGACCTTCTGTCAGATTTGATTAAGAAGGGCTCAAACATAACTGAGGTGGGTCACAGGTATAAGGCAAAAACTCAGCAAAATGTATAATTGCTGTTCATTTCCAAATGACAGAAAAAGGGGTTTGCCCAGTCTTTTCCCTACATTTTTAGAGAAAATATCGTGAATTACATTTATCTGTTTCTTCAGTCATTTCAAAAGAAGTAGTACAAGCCGATATTTCAGCTCTGGTTTAGAACATCCCCTGAAAAATCTAATTTGAATGACATTACTGGAAACTAAAGTGATTGTGTATGTGCTTATTTAGCTCATCACTGAGTAGTCTATCAGTAGTACACTAACAAGTAGTGATATTTTTGCCCTTTTAAATTGACTTGCCTTAATTTGTTACATTTGGTTAGCTGGTTTCTAGTGGATTAAAGTATGACACAATGGTTCTCAAATTATGCTCTGCAGAGCATTTTTTGGTGGGCTTGATCGAACCCATGGTCATGAGATGCTGTTTTCCCTCATTTCCAGTTGAGAAGTTGTATTATGAGACTCTAAAAATATATTCACATGTTTTCATTAAATTGTTTCTCCATGGTAGCAATTGTTATAGTTGCTGTGTTCACGTCTTTGATCGCTATTGGGAGGAGTGGTGGCTTTTGTGATTGGAAATGGATGAAGAACGGAGCCAATACAAATATGTGTTTGCAGGAGGGATGTATTTTTTGTGGGGGAGAGAGAAATCTAGTTACATGCGTATTAAGGGGAACACGCCTCACAAATTGTTTTTGCCTTTTCTTCCTTCTGTGAACTTTTAAAGTAGAAAGATTTACTTAACTAATTTATTTTTAAACTGATGAAAATGAAAGGTGTGGGATTTACCTCTGGGAAGGTCTTACATGTATGCATAAAATGTTTTGGTAGGCAAAGAATAATTTAAATCGTGATCATTGCATTTTAGCAAAGATCTCTTTTATTCAAATGTTTCTTCAGGCATCTGAGTTATATAGGAGGTTGCCAAAACAAAGCTTTGAACACCCAGAGTAAAACACCTTTCCTTCTGCTTGCTCAGCTTTCCTTTTAAGAAGTGAGATTATGAGAGGTCACCGTTCAGTGAGTTCCTCAGTTACCATTGTCTTTCAAGCCAGACAGGATCAAAAATCTAATAAAAGAAACTAAGAAAAATGTACATTAAACAAATATATAGATATATAAACACTGAAATGTTTTGTATCATGATTTAAATAAATGAAAAAGAATAAAATAGGTGATTTTCCCTTTCTCACGGCCTCTTTTAGAGTTCAATTTTGAGATATAAATTCGATCCTGAAGATGTCTCAAAAGTGCTCTTTTAACTAGGACTGGTCAAAAACTGATTTCCCTACCCTGAAACTTTTCTGAGATATGTTAAAAAAATTCCCGCTTCAAATAGCCTGAAAAATTCAGGCTCTATCCCCCAAAATGATGTATCTGAGAACAGAACATAAACCCATAAAATGGAAGTAAATTGAAATATCTTCATACATAAATGTTTTAAATTGAGTCATTTTTAATAGTATAGCTTAATTAAATGCATAAACGAGAAAGAATTTAATTTCAAATTTGAAACAGAGATTTTTCATTTTACGCTAAGTGCAAGAACTCCCCTCTTACGGCTTCACAGGGTGTTTTTAGCGCTGGTGTTTCCTGGAGATGGTCACCTGAGCTGAAATCTTTGCCAATCAAGGGAAAAGCAGAATTCTCTAGGATTTATTTCTTAGCCTTGTTCTTTTCTGGGGGTTAAAAGTGAACCTTCTTCCTCCTTACAGCTATAAACATTACAGTCTATGCAAAGAGAAATCTGTTTGAAAGTGGCTGAATAAAGTCAAGAAGGTAAATTAGAATCATCTGCTTTCCAAAGCCTTTCTTGTCTCCATAAAACAATGCCCTCTCCTGCCTCCCAGGCTGTGACTAATTCTCTAACAGTCCTTTCGTTCCAAGTAAAACTCTCATGTAGGCTGACCATATTTTAATGAACAAATGCAGTGAAGATTGACTTTACAGGATTTTTTCCCCCTCTTTACTTCAGTGGCGGTAAGTGCACAAGGGACAGAAAGTGGAGAATACTAGCCTCAATGTAGATGTTGAAGGATGGTCAGAGGGTTTTTTTACTGCTGTGTGATTTTGACATAGCTGTGGGTCATGGCATGTGTACAGTTAATTGGGGTTCATAATGAGGAATGTTTAGTACCAGCATGTATGTCAGGGGCCTCTGCGAGGAAGGATATGCTGAGGGCGTTCCTTAGAAAACCATCACGTCCCTACTTTGGAGAGAAGCAAGATGATGGGACTAGCTCCAGAAGGCTGTAAATGGAGGGCTGGGGGGGTCTGTCACTGCCCTCCCTTTGGAGGCCACAGGACCAGGAGTGTCCCCAGAGGGCTGCAGATCTGCCCTGGGAGGGACACAGAAAAACAATAGTTTTTCGAGTTGCCTGCAGCTCAAAATCAGATGGATTTCTACCTGGTTGGAACAGCCTGGTGAGAGGAAAGGGTTAAAAGGAGGACAGTGTGGTCAAACCTGCAAAGAACCTATGTCATTTAAATCCTTGTCATGAAAAGTTTGATACCTTTGCATAGTTTAACAGTGAGCTCCACTTTGATGTTTGAAAGCGCTAATCTCCCTTTGGAAGTGCACATCAGGCCCTGTCAGACCTTCTCCCGGACAGTTTTTAGAGGGAAACCAGCTCTTACGACACGCGAAGCGGTTGGTGAAAGGGAAGGAACACTTATTTGAAGGAGCTGAGGCATGATGGTCACCTCAAATTCTCACAGATTTGACACCTTTTGAGGATGATTTAGCCCAAGGTAACTGAACCTGCTTTTCTAGCGACTCCACTTGCAGCCCTGAGACCTGTTCTTCCAATTTCCCTTTCTGAGAACTAGGGAAGCCCTTGAATCATCAGTGGTCATAAAGACTATGCCTTCCATATGACATCCTTTACCATTAAAAATCACAAGCCACTTGTAAATTGAGCTACAGGAATAAATCCAGAATAGCTCTTTTGATTTCAGCAGTTACCTAAAGTTGTGTCAGAATGAGAAGGACCAAAAAAGGCCACCTCCATCCTTTTTTTCTCTTTTTTTAAACCTTCTTCTTGTTGATAGATCTTGTTAATTTGAGGCCCCTTTGACCAACCCAAGTGCCATATGGTCATGCAGCGCTTGGTAGCTTGATTGCAGGAGCACTTTACAGGGAACTAGAAGGAAAACCCTAATTTTTTTCTTTTTTCGGACACCAGTGGCTGGTGCGACACTGAGCAGACATAGTAAGGAATCTGTGTTTGGCCAAGGTTTTGCTGGTTCCTTTGCTGCAGGGGGAGCTGGCTGGGGATCCACCGTCCCAACCACTGCTGCAAGCAACAAACCCATCAGCGCAGAGGTTGTCACGGCAAAGGATGGAGCCGGGAGGCTGTGCGCCGCGGGGACCACGGGTGCATGTAGCGTGCTCGGTGCGCTCACAACTTTTTAGCAATGGCGTGAAACAATGGGAATCTGCTGACCTGATGTGTCAGTAATGTGAAATTCGTGTTGCTAAATGCTGCCTAATAGCTGGGGTAATAAAAACTGAAGCGCGGATCGCTTGGGGAGTTCCCTGCCAACAGGCGCCTCTTGAAGCCAGCAGTGCCTTGGAGCGGGCAAAGTGAGCAGCCAGGCTGGGTGTTTAGTTTCCTCTCAGAGCTGGTTATTTCCTGCTGTTGCTTGACCAGCAATCCTCTGACCAATATCTGACGCTGTGTCCGCGTGCTTGGAGTCACTGTGCCCAGCCCAGACTTCTTTCTCCCACTCCCTTTAAAAAATCTGTGACTTTTCTTTAACTGGTGGTTCCTGGGCTGTGAGACTCCACGCACTTTTGTAAGGAGAGAGCGCTGCTTCTGCAGCCACATCTGGTCTCTGAAACCAGGGCTCCTTCGCCGTAACTCCTGCATTGTTTCCCTGCCTGCCGTCGGGGACAGAGCTGGGAACAATGGCTGCGATGGAGCAGGGTTTCAGGAAAACATAGATCCTGTTGATGTGGGCAAAAAGTACAACTTTTCTGGCTGAAAAACTTAGACGGTTGAAGCTGCAACCTGAATTCAAGTGATTTTAACAGACTATGGAAATTTAAAAGGGATTTCAATCAACTCAGGCTAATTCCTCTGATCTTCTTCACCTGAAAGTGCCTGGTTTAGTTCCTGTGAACAGGATCCAAGGTCTCTTGTATGAAGAAAGGGTCTTGGGGGGGATGAAAGGGCAGTAAAATCTGAAATTTTCATATAACCTTATATCATTAGAAATCCCCATGAAGACAATTATTCCAGTAGCAATGGCATTTGCATGTCATCAATGATCCTACAGTACTTTTTTCTCATAGTCACTTCTTGATTCTGCTTGGCTGCTTCTTGTTTGCTAGCTCAGGAACGTCAAAGATGAGAGAAGAAACCTGCATGTGTCTTCCACTCCCCCATACACGTTTTCTTGTTCGCTAGCAAATCTCTCAAGCTTTGTTTTCGTTTGTTTTTATTAGCTGTTTGCTCTGTGTCTCTTAGTGCCTTAAAACTATGGAGGCTAAAGGTCTAAACACTCAGAATGGTTTAAGCATCCTTAATTTGCCGGTTGTTTCATTGCAGGTTCAGTTGTGAGAGCATTACAGGAGTAAACATGTTGGCAGTGCATCAAACCTGTGAGGCAGTACCTTGTAATGTCAGCACTGCTATTGGCTGTGCAAACCCGAACGGCTTTTTCAATAACATTTCTGGCAAGACAAATCACTGACACAAACGTAGTTGATATGCTTCAAATTTAACATCTTGTCCCTTGGACATATTGCCTGAGGCTTAAAACACAAACAAATCAGCCCTTCGTAAGGAGATGCTTATGTGCTAAATCCTTCTTTTCCTTGGCTTTGACAAACATCAACAAACATCTTGGCAATAAAGTGCAAGAGATTGCACGTTATATATGGGCGGCAAGCGTATAATGCAGCGGAGGGAGGGAACATATCTGTTCCTGATGAAAGCGGAACGCTAAATATTATGCCATTAGTCATGTGAAATGCACCCAGCACCAGCCTAATGGTCAAAACTATTGCTGATGCTCAGGAATGTCTTCTCAGGGCTTCGAAAGTGCAAACCTCAGTGGGTGCGTAAATTGGTGGGCAGATGGCATACCCTGGGCCTTCTTCCAAGAGATGATCTGCTCATTTCAGTACTCCTTTGCTGCCCCCTTCCCTTCTTCCCAGCTGTTCATGACTCAGATAAAATATTGGTTGAAAAGGGCAAACAGTTAACTGAAAAAAATAGTTAACTGAAAATAATATCATATTTTTACGTTCTGCAGTTGTCTCTGCAGGGACAGTAATTGCTGTTTATTTTAGTGGCTAATGTATATGTTTAGAGTGATTTTTTTTTTCCCCCCACATTACAAGTAGGACATCACTTATACTTAGGTTGCTTGTCTTACTTTTCAGACCAACAAAACTCCCACAGATGAAAGCTTGTCTCACGTAAAAGAACTGTTGAAAAAGGGTTTCTATGGACGTAGAATCTGACATGATGATAATCTGAAACTGCTCACTCCCCAAGGATGACAAAACTCCAGCAACTTCAAAGCAAAGAAAGAATTGCCAGAGGGGAAATTGTAATTAAAATTAGATAACCTTTATGAAAAGCATCCAATTTGTAGTCTATAAAAGTGTTTTAGAACCACAGTTCTTCAGCCCCAGGACCATTGCTGTAATAATTATCTCAAGACTTTCACAGTGGAATCAAAACATGTTAATTTGTTAATGAGTCAGTATGTAGCAGTAAGGAAAAGACCCTAACAAGGGAATACAAACATAAAGACTGCATTTCTGTTTTTAAGCAAATGCACTGTTTAAGTCAAGTCGAAGTTTTGGTTCCTGTGAAAGTCCCCCATCCCTTCCTGAGAAAGTGCTTTTGAACTGAGTGAATTGGCCTCTTCCACACTCGATCTTAGCCAAAAGGCCAAGAAGCGTGCCACTGAGCCTTTCAGATGGGGTGGTTTCATCTCAAGCCATTTCTGCAGGAATACGGGGCTTCTGTAATACCTGTGCCTGGCTGGGAGCAGGGATCGCCCCACACACCTCCCCTCCCAGCTGGGATCCCTGGAGCCATCTCTGAGCCCCACCACCACACAACCTGCAAGCGATAAAGCATGTGAAATAAGCAAAGCAACCCCTTTCGGCTGTCCTCCGAGGTGGGTAGTGGCCTTGCTTGTCTTAACTACCTGCCTGGAGTGGGGAAGCAGTTGCTGGACTAAGGATTATATTGAGCGCTTCTGGCCTAAGAATCTGTGAGATCTCAAAAAGCAAAGAGCAGTCCTGAGCCCAGCTGAGAAAGTAGGTTTGTTCTTGTTTCCCCACTTCCCAGCAGAGTTTTTCATCCACTCTGGTTTGCAGCAGCTAATCCATAAATCTGGCGCTTCTCCAAAGCGGCGGTACTGCTAGTGGCTGCTCTCCCAGCAGGGCAGAGATGGAGGCTGCCCTGCTACTCTGCCAATACAGAGCAGGAAAAATACGATTTCCAGCTAATTACTCTATGCCTCAGATTAGGAGAGGATTAAGGACTCCTTTCAGAGTTTGGGTTGTTGTGGGGTTGGAGGGCAGGAGTGCAATGGGGAGACGTAGGCAATGGAAAGAAAAGCCTGAAGAGAAATATGAAAAGGAAGGAGAAAGGAGGCAAGAGAGAGAGGAAGATGAAGAGGTGGAAGTCAGGAAAGGAAAAACTGCATATGAGGAGGAAAAGTAAGGTAGTGGAGAAGTCAGAAAACCCATTGTATTTACATGGATTGGGACTTCTTAATACAAAAGAACTTCAGCCTCAGGTCAAATAAATCTTCTTTCTTTCTTTCTCTATTGCGCTACAGCAGTCACACTTAATGTCAGAAGAGTTTAAGGCCTGACGATATCAATACTATCAAGTAGTGCAGGACTCAGGGAAGTTTTAAGGCCAAAATAGCCCTTTGCATCACTTGGCCGCCAAGCGCCCCATCACTAGATCTGGGAAAACCCTGCTAGAATTTCCGTAAGGAGAATGTCTCCTCAGCTGTCGCGTTACCTACAGCGCTGGTAGCCCTAAGGAAACCCTGCGGTGTGATGGCAGGATGGCTTGTCTGGAAAATGGGGACTCTGGGAGAACAAACTGATCTATCAATGCCCAAAAGCATCTGAGTCCTTTCCATACTATTTGTTGCCAAATCCTTTCTCTTTTCTATGGTCAGTAAAATTTGGGATCCAGAGGTTCATCCAAAACTACTTGCATGTCGCTCATCTTTGCTCTTTCCAGGTCTGTCCTTTCCATCAAATCCTGTTTGCTGCTCTGTCCTCATTCAGCAGCTTGTAATTTTGGTTTCTGAATGAGCCGCAGAGAACAATATATAGTGTTCGCTCACAAAAGTGTGTACTACATCATTGCAGGTGAAAGCAGTATAGGTACCTACCACAATCACCTCCCTTCACAAAGGAGCTGACAGACCAGAGAGGTTAAGAGAAGAAGGGCTGGAGGGAAAAGTAGGAATAGCAAGGGGCAATCGTGATCTTCTGGGTCTGAATCTCATAATTAGCCAGGGCAGACTTCTCTTTGTCCTAGGATTATTAAAAAAAAAAAAAAAAAGGCTAGTGTACTAGGTTACTTCCAGAGCGAGCCATTTCATTAGCTTTGGTAACTTCACAATATGATAACAATCAGAAGGATGAGATTTGATCTTTTCCAGTTAAGAAAATAGGGAGGAGATAAGTGTTTTCTCTGTCTTCCTCCACATGACACGGTAATCCAATCTGTTGTACCTGACAGTGGGGAAAAGCTGCACATCTTCCTAAGCGCTCTTACACTTTATAATGATAAAATATTCATTATATCATTTTTGCTTAAGGCAAAAATATTCTGGTGAACTGATTTAAATGCATGGCATTATCTCATGCTGGTCTCTATTTATGGGAGCAGTGACTCCAGGTGCTGCTATTATTAGCACTGTTATGAATGCTATTTGTGCTTTGTTGCAACACTTTTCATTTAATCTAACATCCCAAGGCACTTTATGAAAAAAAGTTGTTCCATATCAGTAGTGCCAGCTGTAAATAAATATTCTTCCAGCCAGGGATTTACCTTTACCTGGGAACTGCAGGCTGCTGGCTACTGCATGGGTCCGGAATTCAGCCGATCTGGATCCCGTTTTGATTTTTTTTGTAAAGGCTTTCTGCGTTGGAAGAAAGGTTGTCCAAGGGTTAAAACCTTTGGGAGAATAGAGAGATGGTGAAGCAAAGGAGTCAGCTGCCAGGTTCTTTACCCCTCTGAATCTTTTTATAGAAGGAAGACACTTTGTGCCTTCCATGAGCTCCCCTCCACGTTGTCAGGCTGCGGGTGATTCAGGCCAGAATCAGGGCACTCAGAAGAGCTTTTTGAACTCACTGCTGGATACACAGCCCCAGCACAGTGACCGCTGGTTATCGGGCAGCCCAAAGCAGGTCTGGAGAATTGCTGGAGCCCCGTGAGTCATGGCCAGGCGTGGGTTGGTGAGTTCCTGTTCTCTCTGGTCCAGCTGGGACACCATGGATGGCTGGATCCCAGCGCCTCGCCAGACCTCGACCTGAATGTCCATGCATCCTGCCTTCCAAATAAAGGAAATACAGACACGCACTCTAGATGGGAGGTCAGGGTGGGGGACCCAGCTCATTTTAAATGGCGACCACAGAACCATATCTGCGTGTCCAGCTGTTATGGATTTACTCACATAGCAGGATAGGAGATAGAAATAGGGACTTTTCAAGGATTCTGCCTTCTGGAAGGTTTTCATCTATCAAGTCCCCCCTCAATGACACACACTAGCTGGCATGACTTTGATGCACGAGGAAAAGGCCGTGTACCACCACTGCATAAATTGCTGAGGAACTATGAGAACAGAGGCCATCAAGTGAGTCTCCCACGCAGTAAATGCCGTGGATAAATATCAGCAATTTTAACAGCGTGTGCCAGAAACTGAAACATCCTGGTGAAGACTTTCCTTCAGGAAATAGGGACAGCAATGCATACCTGCTTCAAAGAGGGTGATTTTAATTATGCCTAACCGGGGACAAATATGTCTCCTTCGTTTATTCTTTGTCGTACCGCTCTGGCCTGGAAAGAGGTATTCCACTGGGCTTTATTATCAGCCTTCCCGCTGCTCCACATAAAATGTGGAGGGTCGTACCAATCCCCTGAATCATTCAGTCAGCAGCATTGTTTGGGTTTGGTTTAGGATGTTTCTCAAATTCAAGTTGAGGCTGGTTTGATGTTTCGCTCTTCAAAGTTATTCACCACCCAGCCCTTTTGTGGCTCCATTAAGTTCAGAAGTTGGCGCTGGAGCCATGTGCTGTATCTGAGCTTTCACAATAGCAGCCAAACAAATTAATCTTTTCCAAAGATGCAACATGGAAGACTATTGCGCCTTCTATTTTTATGGCAGTGTTTTTGCTTTATTTCACACTCAGACTCTAGGCTTCATTCTGTGCCATTTCCTTGCCTTCAACACTGAATAACTCCTTACATGCTGAAGCTACGATACCTCCTAACTGTAGTCCTGTAAACCAGGGCAATATGCCAGTCTAGGATTTTCTGTGAACAAATCTAAACTGACCTGCAGCCTTACCAGCATTCGTGTTTCATGGTACCTTCCATCTGAAGGTCAGACTGTAGGATCCTAACCTTTTAATTAAAAGAATGGAAGTAGAAACATGGAGCTGTCTCGTGTCCCAGACGGTCGGTGTCAGCTGATGCGTGTTACACAGCATAAATGATGGGACCGTTGGCATTAGAGAGCAGCGATAAATAGCATTGAGCTCTTTTATGGCGTCCATCTGAGAGTGCTCATTAACCACACAAACTTTCCCAGACGAACAAAAAATGACATTATACCTTCTTCACACCTAGTTATATAGCTGTACTACATGCACATCCGAGGAATACTTCCCCTGGGCTCTCCCCACTGTAATTGTAGCAGACACTCCCTGTTATATCTAAGCACAAAACACAGACCCAGAATTCATTCCTACGTGACAGTACCATTTCCTCCCTCACAAGCCGGAGTTAGCTCTGGCCCCAAACGATTGCCGCGCAGGTATTTACACAAGTACTTCCATTCCTATTTGCAGTGGATGTGCAGGAAAACACAAGTGTTGGGCTAATCCTTCTCATTCCACTAAGCAAGAACAAAAACCTTTTCCCCTTTTCTTAGCCATGGCAGGACTCCCAATTTAAAATTAGATGCTAGCCGTATTTTGTAGCTAACACGTGATGCAGCTCAAGTCCGCTGTCAGCTGAAGGCAAGATGCTGCTGCAGTGGACTCCAAAGGCTTTTGCATTGCCTGTGGGCCACAACGTTACCTCGGGAGGAGCTAAAATAAGAAAGTCACTTCAATAATGATTTTGCTCGTGGCCTGGACAATGTGGAGCACCATTGGTGGGAAGTTTGACTCCTCGCTCCGCAGCAGGTCATCCGTGCAACAGGGATGTGAAAAAGGAGGAGGCAGTGTAATGCCAGAAAAGGTCTAGCAGTACCCAGGGCTGCCCAGCGAGAGGGCTGCCGGCAACCCTTGCAGCTCTCCAGGTGGGCACCCCCCGAAAACAGCACCAGAGGTCACCTGAACCCTTCCACTCCGGACCCGCCACCTCCCGACGGTCTCAAGGGGCAGCTGGAGTTGCTCTTCCTGATGACTCGAGCAGTACAAACAGTGGGGGAACCTCTCCCCTTGTGAATCACCGAAAATGGAAAATAATCGTCTTAAATTAAAGATGTAATCAGTCTGCAACCAGCAAAACTTTGTCAGCACAAGAATAAGACATTATCCTTAATCCTGTCCTTGCTGAAAGAAGTTTATTCAAGTATTTATCTAACCTTGTATTAAACCAGGAAATCCAGCTGAGCTAATCACTTTCTGCCAAAGAAGTATTTGGGCGCTCGTCTGCCACGACATTTTTGAGTGATTCTGTACACTGTGGCCATTCTTCTAATGGTTTAATCACACGCAGAAAGAGCCACACATTTTTCAATGATGTTTCCTTCAGAAAATCAAAGAGCGTTGTCATCAGAGAAGGCATAAGAAAATGTTGTGCATTATTTGTAGAGGTGACGCCTCAAGATGAGAGGCCAAGGGGTTCTGCCTCACGTGCTTTGTATGGACCTTTTGTTCTCCTGTCCAAGTTCACGCTATTTCATTCTGCACTTTACACCTTTAACCTGCACTAATGCTCTCTTCTACTGAGATTTCAAACAAGAAGCTCCTTTTTGTGCCGTAATGCCTAAGAGTTTGATGGCTTGGTTACCTCTAGCAATATCTCACCTCAGAAATAATACAGCAATGCGCTTTGCTGCTTATCTTCTCATGAATGGCAAGATATTCCCTGTACGCAGACACAGACATGCTTCCACACTCAGTTTGTGATGAGCTTATGGGTTGAAGGACATAAGAGAGAAGGAAGAAGTTATACTTTTCACAGAGAGGAAATTATATGGATAACAGCAATCTTGGGAACGCTAGATTTGCAGTTATTCTGGGTAGAGACTTGCACATAAAAAGTCTCAAGGACAGTCGCTTAGGGAGCTGCCACCCCCAGGTCTGTAACACCAGAGAGGGCATCGTGTGCCTCAGTTTCCCTGCAGGTAAAATGGTGGTGATTGAACCGACGTCTGCTCCTAACGCTGGTGCGCTCTCCTACCACGGCAGTTGTAATGGAAGCAAAACCAAGCCCAAGAGGCCCTTGGGTTTCACCGCCTCATCCCACCTCCATCTGTGCAAGACTTGCATGTTAAGATCATCAAAAAAGAAGAAAAGAAAAAGAAAAAGGCAGACAGTTGAGACTCATCCCCGTCCTCATCCCTTGGAAGGATTATTCAACAATAATAATTGTCAAATAATTAGCCGCCACCACCCCCTCCATTGTCCCCTTCAAATCACCGCCATGCTGAGTCACGCTGTGGCGAGGGCCTTGCAAGCTCTGGGTGTCCCTGACGTCCCAAGGCACTCTGCACGGCGGCCTCAGAGCGGGTCCGCATGGACCTCCCCGACCCACCCCGGAGCCACCCGTGCGGGTACACCCGTCCTGCGCGGCACGGAGCTGCCTCGGTTTCCCCTTAGACATCAGTGGGAACTGGAGGGCTTGCAGCAAGCCCTCTGCGCTCTCAGCACCTTGCAGGATGGGGCCTCGAGTTAGAAAGTCATGCGGACGTGGCCACAGTCAAATATGAAACAGCTGAATATGCTGCAACTGGGCACATTGTCTTCAGATCAGGCCCTGGAAGAATTAAAACCAAGTGTGTGATCTGAGCATGCTGAAATGAACTCCAAATGAAATTAGAGTTAGCTCTCTCCTTAGCAGGGAGCACAGGATCAGATTGTTAGGTTTTAATAAAGTGTGGCCAGTATTTTAATAAAGTGTGGCTAGTATATTATCCAACATGCTTTTACAATTACTGGAGAAACAAGGACAGGAACTTCATTAACACTTTACAGGGGAAAGAAAGCTGTGCTACAGGCAAATGATATATAGCTATTGTGACTGTAGGTGTCCTGCATTTAAGAAAACAGGGAAAAATCCTGGGGAAGGGAGTAATTACACTGTCAGCAAACGTGTTTGTGTTCGCAATGAACTATTCCCTTCCAAGTCCCACAGCCGCCGGGAGCCTGCGTCGCAACACGGCAAATTTCTAGGACAGAAGGTGACTCCATAAACAGAGCAAGAGCGCTCTGTGAGAGAAAAACTCCTGAAGGAACAAAATAAAACAACCCATGCAGAATCATTTACAAAATGTGTTTTCCAGGCAGCTGCAACAACTATTGGCAGGATTACCCTCACCACTTTTAAAGCGGAGGTTCACTGCTTTGATAAAGCACAGGTGAGGTATATCTTGTGAGTTGCACGTCAGGCAGGATTAGCTCCTTGGCAAATTATCAAAGCCAACTGATAGCAAAACAAGTTGGGACTCTCCTGCAGTGGCAGTTTAAAACTAGGTGTAACTTCACCTAAAACAAATGAATACAGCGGGGGTGTAAGGGGACTACCTAACTATTTAACCCCTTCATTAACTCCCAGGCAGATTACAGTGTTTTGTAGAAACCAAGGAGGTCTCAGGAAACTTAAGATGGTGTTGGGTAAGTTAGAGTGAAATTCAATTAGTGGGAGAATTCTTTCTGTGTCGTTTGGGGATTCAGTTCAGGGTGTTAGGAGGAAGGGAGGAGGCCATGAAGTGAAATGCTTCATTGGGTCTTCTAGTGCCCGTTGCTGCTCCGCTCTGCACAGATTCCCACGTTGCAGGAGCAAGCTCACAGGAAAACGCACACAGTGCTCCTCAGAGTAGGGAAAGGCGGCTCTGCAGTTCGGGAAGAGGAGTTCTAAGTATCCGCTGGGAATGCAAAACCACCCGTTGAATCGCTGTACAGAGTTTTGAGACAGATTTTCATCCTGTTTTGAATTAGAACAGCCGAGGCGCTACAGGAGAAATCCACATACAAGGAATTATTAATTCTTTCAAATAGTCAATACAGTAGATATCTATAATGCCTGTAATAGCATAGATAATCATGTACAGGCTCAGAAACACTGCCCTTTATGTCCTCTAACAGGTTTCTAATTTTGCATTTTTGTCTCACTGTAGCAGGAAATACAAACAATTGTATATGCTCACAGTGAGCACATGTCTTCATGTGGCGTCCCGGCTACCCCAACAAGATCATGCAGTTTGTGGAAACTTGGAGAATAACCAGTTTTGTAGCACTGCATATGGAAAAACCAGGCATGCAAAACTGGATGTTGGGCTGAAAATGTGGCTTGTCAGGGATAATGAAAGAGACGGGAGGCAATTAAAAAGGAGAAAAGTGACAATCTGACAACATGCTCAATTAATGTAATCAGATTTCACATTCACTTCATGAGTAATAAATCAAAGCATAAGTAGGAATGATATGAACTTTTTAATATTAAAAACTATTCCCATAATATGCAAAGTCAGGGAATACTAGTAAATTTCTGTCTGTCTGTTGCCGATCATTAACTGATTTAGGATAGACCTTGTTGAGTAATTACGTTTAATAAGAGCTTGTCCATACAAGCTGCTATCAGATGTCATTTTATACAGTTTCAAGCCAGATATAATGGGTTAGATTCACATATTAACTTTCTGTAATACTGTACTGGCTTTTTATGCGAGAGGGGTGGGAAAATTCAAAACTGATTATTGTGTGGCTTCCTTTCAGGCAGTTGTATTTGATCTAATTTGATTTATTGCTGCACAGTTTGAATGAGCAGAAATGTCTCAAGGGGAAAAGAGAGACTTGTTACAGTAAATGTTCGCATTAGTATATTTTCACCTGCTTGCTTGGTGGGCTCCATAGTTGGCTGTATTCATTACTATTTGGGAGTCTTCTGTATTAAAAAAGCTACTCTTTATCTTTTTGCTCTCTCTTGTAGGGATGTAATGAGCTTCCCACACCCTCCGCAAGAAACGATTGTGTAACTAATCCGTGCTGGCACACGACGCCTTCACCTAGATTACTAATATTGCTAAACGTAAATGCAGGACAAAGGCAGATGTCTATTTTTTTTGAATAAAGCACCGCTGTAACTCAGAGGCAATTTTTTCCAGGTGGTCCTAGAGGATAAGTGTCTTGAACCTCAAAGAGAAGCGAGTACAGAGGTTAGAAGTTCCACTTCTTTTTAGAGAAGTGTATAAAAGTTTGGGTGATAATACTACTTGAAGGCACAAAACCACAACCAGTTTTCCTGATTGCTCAAGGGCTTCTGGGTCCCCACTGTAACTCAGCTTAGTCTTTAATGTACTGCCACTGTTTTTCTTCAGCAGTGAGACACAGGGAGACGAACCAGTGCCTTTTCTATCACACTCTTCCTAAGAAAGACTTACACGCTTAAAAAGGCATGAGAAAATGCATAAACATCTGTGCATCTGAACTACCCGCTCTGCAGTGTGAGGACTCGAGGTTTGTCCGCAGTTTAAGCACAGAATTAGAAAATTAGTATCCTTTGGGCTGGCTTTTGTCACTGACTTTCTGCACGATGGTTGGAAAGGGCCATATCTTTGTAGTGAACTGTTACAGAAATCGTTGCTCCAGGAACAGTTTCTTCTAGGAATTTATTAGCATCTGCACTTCATAGACTGCTGGATCCTGTGAGCCAGGCCAATGTAGAGCAGGACCACAATTTCAGGTGACTTGTCTCTGCACCTGCATGTTGTGTGTCTGTAAGGCCATGTACTTTTTCTGGTATCAGTTGGACAGTGGGTTGTGTGCATTAGCTCTCAAGTGATTCACACCATTGACTATGTTGGGTATTGATCGGCTCCTGCTCGATCTCCCCTTTAAGCAGCGTTGCTGATGGGCACTAGAGAGTCTCTGCGCCGCCTGGGAAACAGGGCAAGTCACCCGAATTCTCCTGAAAGCATGGAGAGGGACAGGACATAAATCGCTGCACCTGAAAACAATAATCAAAACACTCAATACTAATCCATCCCTTTCTTAGGTGGGTTTTAAGTTCAAAAGGAGGCTTTCCTGCCTTATCTAACCCAGGTAAGTCTTATTCGCTAGCGTTGCAAAAACTTGTTATGGTTTTATTTGGCACTGTCTCTTCATGTGTTTCTATATGCGTACTGTCTCGCCGGTGCCATGTGATTGCAGTGGCATGTGTTTGCTGAGGGAGATCTCAGACATGAACACTTTCTGCTTCATAGTATGAATTTATCCTTGTCTGCAAACGTTTTCCAGGTTCGTTTTCATGCTGACCTTCATTGGGTCAGACCTGCTTTTGCTCTGTAGGCTACATGCATGGGGTTCCTTCCCTCAAACAACGCTGCTGCATCTGTGTGTGCAACACACAAATAACTCCACTGTGTTTGTTGCTGATGGTCTGAAGAAATACCTCCTAAATTAGGTCTCAACGTGTTAGGTGTTGGCCAGGGAGGTCATTTGGTCTGCTGACACTGGTTTGGATATTTTAGTTGTGTTTGCTATTCACTACGAAATCTTTATGAGAAAAAAAGCAGAATTTGTGTAAAACTAGAGGAATAGGGATTTATTTCAACATAAAAGGAGGGGGGCTGAGAAAAGAAGATGGTTTATTCTCACGTTGTCTTAATCTGTTTGGTATGGTTTCTGCTGAAATGTCTCCTGTTACGGCACACGTTTATGATGCATTTCAGTATGGCCTGGGTATACCTCTAGAATTGTCTAAGCGAGAACACCTCTAAATCTGTGGGAACTTCAGATTTCAATCTCCGTCTAGATGTGAAGTTTAATTTTCTCAACTGTATTTGCATCCCGAGAGATACAGAATACAGAAAACGCAAACATTTGGTATTCAGAGAAGTATATGTCATTTGCATTCGCATCTCCAGAGACGGCACGTACCGTCTGCCGGTGCGCAGCCGACGCTGCACGCGCAGGCTCGGCTGCCCACATCGTTAGGGTGACAGCGCTCCCAAATCAAATATCCTGCGGAGCGACTCTGCCTTTTCTCACATGCATACTCGTTAGGGAATTTCTTTTATTACCTGGGCTATAATCCCTCCCTGGGGGGGATGCCTTGTGCACAAAATTAATTTCATTTGGCCACAGAAACTCCCTGTGCCTTTGGCATATAAGACTTTATACATAGAGGAAAAACCATCTAAGGCAAAGCTACTTCATTTATAAGACCCAGTAGAAAATATCTCACACCAAGCTGGGCTGGAGGTCATTATTGAGCTAAACTCAGTCAACACTTGTTTCAGAAGAAAATTCCTTCCCCCCCCCCCCCTTGAAAAGCCATTTGAGGCTTGATCTGCCTTTATTGACTGAGCCAACTAATGTGCAGGAGGGACGAGCCGAGTCTGCTCAGGTTTGGAGGTGGACTAAAGGCAAGTCTAGACCTGGCATCTCCTCTGCAACATACTTTACAGCTCAAATGGGGTGAAAATTTCCCACATTTCCTGTATCTTTTTTTAGTCTTTCCTTCCTTTCCTCTCTCTTCTTCTCTTTCCTTTCAAACAGGTAATTATATCTGTCATTTTGAAAGGTAAATGTTGCTTCAGGAATGAAAATAATTTTGCAGAAAGTGCCTGCTTTTTGCAAAAAGCATTGTTTTTCATGGAAAATGTGAAAATTAAAACAATTAAGTTGAAAATAAAAATAAAATTCAATCCAAAAAGCCTCTGAGCTTTCAGTGTAACTTGAAATGTTTGAATGGTTGAAATTCCTGCAGAGGATAGAGGGGAAAAAATAAACATGTTTTCACCATTTCTAGTGATTCCAGTATTTCACCTCAAGGGGTAAGTTGGGTTTGTTGAAGTTGGTTTTTCCACAGCAGTTGCTATTTAAGTCCTCTCATTCCCTCTTTCTCTTTTTATTACTTTTCCCACAGTTTAAACCAGATTGTAATATTTCTTATCTTCCTCCCCTTTTTCTCTCTCTAAAACACCCAAATCTTGCTGGCATTTTGCTATTCGTGAAAGGAAAGGGGAGAAAAGGAGACACAGAGGTGAAAATTATCGTTTTTATCAATGATAACAGAAATGAAAAACATTGTATTCATTTTTTTAACACTTTTTTTTTTTTCCCCCAAAATTTGTTTCCCCTCTCTTCCAAAACTTAATAGGCTTTACTTGAGCATTTCTTAGATGGCGTGTGTATTCAAGGGCTTCACATTTCATCAGCATCCCTAATGAACTTGAGGTGCCTCTATTAAATCTCAGCCCTTTTAATGAATTCTTTATAGCCCTTAACTGCTTCAGATAGAGATTGACGAGTGTAACTGGTAGCGCAAAATCTTGGCATGCCATAAGACGAACAGCCCCATCCTTTCCCTCTGGCATCCCATCTGAATTTCTGCAGCGGAGATAACCAAGAATCTGTCACTGCTATGAAGTTTGTGAAATTTAATTAGGAGACTAATAAAACGGCTCTCATACAGTACTACAGTTACCTAGGAGATATTATGTGTTGTTTAAGAGCTTCTACCAATGGAGCAGGATGGCATGTGTTAGAGACCTGTTATTTGAGTGAAGAGAGTTTAAGACTGACCACTTCTCTTTTGGAAACCATTTTCTAGCAGGGTTAATGCTTTACTAAAAAGACATGTTTGCACTCCCTGAATGAGCCATTTATACACCGTTGAGAAGCAGAGGCTGGGATATTAGATTTAAACACCACTCACTTTGGAGAGAGAATTGGGCCTTTTTTTTTTTTTTTTTTTTTTTCCTGGTTTCCATTCTTGGTCGCACTCTCAATCAGAAAGGGCCCATTTCCAGTTCTAACTCCAATGCTCTGGAGACCATCCTAGCACAATTAGAGCTTTTTTTGTTTGGACTTCTCAGAGCTGAAGACCGGGACAAGTTGTCTCAGCTGTAGTGGAGGAGCCATAAATGACTGTGGGAGTAGAATCAGATTAGATTCATCACAGTGGATCCTTCTGCAAGATCTGCTCCGGAGCAAATGCTGGCTGTGATACATCCAGACCTACTCTTTTCCAACTCAGTGGACGTTTTGGCACTAATTTCAATCAAGGGAGTTTCACTTTTATGCAATTACTTTCAATATATCTCATAGTTGGTAGATTAGATTTTATTCTGGTGGTATACTCTATAAAACATAGTCCTGTCAGCTAATCTGTAAGTATATACAGTATACAGCTAGTCTTAGAATTCACCAGAAAATGGGTTAATCGTGCCTTGAGAACTTTTAATATTTCACGTCTTTTTCCCATACCACATCAGAAAACCACTCATCTTTGTGTTTAGAATTTTTTCTGTGATAAGTCAACTTATATTTGAAAATGAAAAGCTGCTTCAAATAAAGAACATTTTTTTTCAGTTCTGAAAATGCCAGAGAAAACTTCTTTGACCGTTTCAAAACCATTGTTTTTAGAAGAATGATTGAAATGAAAAAAAATCTACTAAAGCCATCCCGCCCTTCCTAACTATATCTGTTTGGGCAAAGCAGCATATTCCAGCAATAAAAAGAAACCACATCAAAAAGTATTGACCAAGTCTACTTCATATTTATTGCTCTTTGATAACTGAAGAGAATAGGAAAATCTTCTCAGCAAGGCACCAGGAGATGGATTTTCTTGGAGAGCAGTTTTACTGGCTCCGTTGTGACTTTCTCAGCTGAAGACCCGGCCTTTTGGCCCCTCAGTAAATGAACATAGAGGACTTTTTTGCACTTCCTGGAAGCTCATGGTAAGGAGGTTTTATTGTTCAAGGCTGTAGATACCACACTAGGCTGAAAGGGAGGCAGTTTTTTCCCCAAAACGCTTGGATTGCAGTAGGCTGCTGAGAGGGTGGTATATGTGTTTGTGCAATAGCATGATTGTTGGAGCCTTCCAGTGACAAATGTTGTTAAACTGATTTATTATCAATGTAAAGGGTGTTCAATAATAATAAACCAATGATGAATCCTCACTTTCCGCTGAAAGGCAGCAGCTCATGGCCCGTGGCAGGCAGGTGACTGAACTTGTAAGATGAATTCTACAGACTTCAGCTCAACAAAAACAAAATGTTTGTCCTTTAAAAATAATACGAGAGATCTTTAGCATGCTTCCAATCCTCCAGAATAAAATACTCCAAAATGAATTGTATTTTCACAGCAGGTCATAGCATTGTCCTAATGACTGATAACGGGTTTCTCAGCTGTGGTGTGTTTGTGGTGCAGAAAGTATCTTTATCCGGTTGCAACAAGGGAGTCAGGACTCGCTCTATTGTTAGATCTCTTGTCTTGCAGAAGTGTCAAGTGAGTCATTTTACCTTGATGAACAATAGCAGCCTCATTAAGGTGCTGTGAGCAGCAACTGACTCATGAACGTGGCACTGAGCTCCTTCTGCAAGGTAGCAAGTACCCGTGAGCCAAGAAGTTTATGAAATTATATCCGTGAGCATTTGACCTATCAGACGAACCTTGTGCTGAACCGATGACGGTGTTTGACCAACACATCATTAAGACATTCTCATGGTTAGGAAGGAATTGCATGGAATTAAATGATTTTCCTGCAGGCTGAAAGGTTCTTGGGAATGTTATTTGATGATGGAGCTTGCTGCCTCTCAGTTATGGGTTCAAATCCAGCCTTATTAACTCTTACTGAAAAATTACTTCTCTGAGTTACACCTCGTCCCTAATGAAGGGGGTCTGCTCCAAATGGGATGTCCATAACATGACTTAAAGTCGTCTCTGTTGTAAGGGATATTGGAGTGCTGCCATAAAGAACCAAGAATGAATATGAATGTGCTACAGCCATCCCCTAGAAGCAGAACATCTCGGAGTAAGGATGGAGTTAAACTTCGTCTCCGTGGTACAATTACTGAGTGAAATGGGCTGTGTGTAATTATGATGATATTAAACCTGATAAAATTTTTGGGCCAGATTCTCTCCTCATTTATACTGGCATGAATCAGGAGACTGTGAGAGGAGATCTTGGCCAAAGACAGTTCTTCAGATAAACCTCAGGCTAAACAAGATTGAAATCTTCCACGCCCATGATACCCCTCCAGACACCTCTTCTGTTTTTCTGTTGAAGGCCAGGCATATTTACAGTGCAAACCATATTAAGATTACTGCTATTAATTAACTATGTTCTGAAGTTTTTAATCTCATCCTCTTCAGGAGCACTAAAATGATTTACATACCAAAACAATAGTGTTGAAAAAGTTTCCATCTGTTTTCCATCTTTTCCAAGAAATTTTTAGACATTGGCCTTTTTCCCAGGAGACCATGTCCCCGAGGAAGCATATCCTGACCAGCATGCCTTTCAAACTACGCTAATTAAGGTGTTTCTATGTGAGTCACGGGGACTTTCCTCTTCTTTCATAAGATATGTGTGATGCTCTTTGGGAAAAAAAAAAAAACAACCCACACCAAAATCCGGTGTTACTAATGGGGAGGAAGCATGATAGCCTATAAATTCACCTGATTTTAGCTGATACAGACAGAACCATATAAGGGCTAGACTGTCAGATGATGTAAATCGCTTAACTCCACTGACTTGCTGATGAGCTGTCCTTATACATTCAATGTATAAAGCAAATATATGACATCAGTAAATCTGGTATAGCAACGTGGCTTTGCATGTAAACCACTTCAAACACTGAACAGATTCAAAAGCAAAATGAAAAGCTATTTATGAAAAAATTACCAGAAAAAAAATTTAAATAAACAAAACCTTATTTATTTGCAATGTATAATTTCAGCAGTTTTATTTAGTTCTTTTAGAGATAAAAGCTGTTATACAATATGTTTTCTCAGTGACTATCTAGCAATCGTTCTTAATT
The DNA here is from genome assembly GCA_013389945.1 of Fregata magnificens. Lineage (NCBI taxonomy): Eukaryota > Metazoa > Chordata > Aves > Suliformes > Fregatidae > Fregata > Fregata magnificens. The sequence goes on from WAAD01001392.1 coordinate 210,655, forward strand.
TTATTTACTTAAACACTTACAACTTTTCTTGGCAGATACGAAGTGATGAGAAAATCTTGATTGCTAAGTGTAATGTCTCTAAATCACTGCTCTCCTAACAGCAGTTCTAAAGAAGAAATGAAAATAGGAAGCTCTCCTACAGCAGGCCTCTCCACTCCTAAACTCTCCTCTCAACTAAAAATACAATAAATTCCCACTTTCGTATGTTCTGTACACTTTGTACATGACCAGCAACGTTGCAAAAAGTTAACAATGAAATTAGTGGTGTTAAATTCGTAACAAAAACACAGTGATGAAAAACCGGTCTGTGCCAAATAGTCTGAAGTTTCTAAAAGTTGTCTACTACAAAAAAAGGGGAAGAAGCTCTTTGTAAAGAAGAGGGTATACTCTTTTGTGAAGAAGGCAACAGAAGATGACATCATAGCAAGAGGTCATCAAAACTCCTATACTGACTCAAAGTTTCTGTGGTTTTCCCAAGTTCAGAACTTGTCCATACAGCTGTGGTTCCAGTTCAGGTCAAAACTGGAAAGGAACTGTCTCCAAAGCCAAGCACTGTGCCTGAGGGCACAGGAATATCACAAGAGTAGCTGATATTGCAAAATTTTTATTATCTGGGACTACAAAAAGCCCCAAAAGCAGCTCATGGGATTTTGCCATTCCTGCTGCAAACTCCACTGGTGGCATTTTGAGGCAGCCAAAGGTAGAAAGCCCTCACTGCCTGGGAGATATGGGCAGCAACTTTTTAGTCATTAAAATATTTTTTAATAAATACTTCGCCTATTCTCCAACTCCCTGACGAATTGCCTTATTGCTCTTTATCCCTAGAGACTGCCATTTTGAATCCTTTTTTTGTTTCCCAGGCTTGGCTAGGAAGTGAATTGCGTTGTAGAGTCAGTGCATCAGACCGATGCACCAAGGTAGTTTGAAAGTTGTTTCCTAAGTCTCATTTGGACCCAAGTATGTGCTCCTGCCAGGCACAGACCCCGTGGGGAAGGGAAATAGGGCTGGGGGTGATGAGTGCCATGCCGTGGGATGCAGTCCCCCCTGCCCAGACCAAAGCTGCACGTGCTCCTGCTCCAGCCTGGCAGGACCGAGTCCTCCTCAGGCAGCACAGCACAGGTCTGTCCCTGGCAATGTGCAACGCAGACTTTTCAGCACTGTCACCACAAACTGCTATCAAAACGTTTCTTGGCAATTAGGAAGCAATCGCTGTCCGGGAAGCAGCACTACATGCAGGAATAGCAGAATCAGGAGGGTTCTGTGCACTTGAGACAGATTTCAGCCAAAACAGAATTGGGTGTGACAAGGCAGGAGTTGGTTCTGCCAAGTATGAGAACGGTTTGATTTTGTTTATTCTGGTGCCATTGAGGTTTATCTCCAGACTGTGCTAGACCAGGACAAGATCTGAACTGGCCCTCCGGGTTAAGGAGGAAAGGCATGAGCAAAGCAGCAGCCAAACCTGCAGCTAAACCCCCTTGTCCTCCTTCCCCATCCCCAGCCTGGAGCTGAGGAGGGCGGGTTGGAAACCAGCACCTGCCTCCCGTCCGGAGGGGAGCCCTTGGCCAAGGACAAAATTGCAGGCAGCAGGCACGGATGCCCTGGGAAATGGGTATTTCTCCTTCCTCCACCTGAGGAGTTACATGACCCAGACGCGGACGAGGGCAGTGGCGGGAGGGAAGGGGCTTTGTTCCTCGCCTCCCTTTGAACTGGCAATTCGCATCGCCCTTCTATTTTCACACAAAAGGGTATTTGGTAATTTTGTATTCTATAACAATGAGTCTGGTATTTCCGTAGTGATGCATATTGTTATAATCTCTCTCTGCTTTGTTTCCTCGACATATTTTTTTATTAAAAAGTCTTCCCAGCCTTAAATAAGTACAGAATAAGTGTGGTCATTCTGGGAACATGAGAGGCCTGATTATCTGACCATCAAAGCCTATGCTGTAAACAGGATACTAGTAAACAGGAACTGAACCCCATATGGAGAGTTTGTGGTTTTCTTCAGCCTCTGTTTGTTATGTCTTACATCCTGTTAATTATAGAAAAAGAGCTGGAAAGTTGGAAATAATCTTTTCTCCAGATTATTTCCAGCTTCCCTCAGATAGAAGAAAATGCAGTATAGTGCTGTCTTACCTTGCTTCCTTCAGATGTAAAGCATTAAGACAATTCCTTCCAAGGGGATCACTTTTCAAGAGGATTATAAGTAGATTTTTTTTTTTAAATTACAAAATGAAAATTAAGATCTTAGCATCTTATTCAGGGAATCCTTTTAATTTTAGCACAGCTTTTCAGTGTATTTGGAGTTTGTCTGAGAACTTTTGATAACTTTTTAAAGACCATTTGTATGACTGGTGTAATTCACATCTCAGTCGGTGGGTTCTTCGAATGAAGATTTTGTTGCACAAAAAAATGACAGAATTTACTTTAAAGTCATAGTTTTCAAGTTACCTATGTTGTTAGGAGGTCTTGCTAGTAGTGTATCTTTCCTGGCCCACTGGCATCGCTTGCTTAGCTACAGCAGATTGTCCATGCGTCCAGAGAGGTTTCTCCAGAGCTGGCCAAAGCAGTGGGCAGAGTAGGCGACTAAGCCTGCATTCCCACTGCTTGTTCTTTACCTTCGATTTACATGAATGATTGCCCATCTTTCCAGCATGCTTCAGTCCAAGCTTCCAATGTTAGCAAATGGATTCAGAAGCAAAATACTGGAAGTTTTATCTCTGAAGTTTTGCATTTGGAGGTACGTTCCCCCTTTTTCTTAAGAACCTGCTTTGGAGTTTGGGTGCCTGATGGAGCCACATCAGAGGAATGGCGTAAGGAGCTCGTGCTTTGTTTAGACCTACCCTATCAGATTAAGCTTTGGTTTTGCAAAGCAAAAAGCCAAAATCTATTTGGTTCAAGGTCCCATGTTATCTGTGACGAACTGAAAGTACCAACCACCGCTTATGTTTCTTAGACAGCCCTGAACAAGAGACCACAAATAAATCTCCCGTTATGTTATTTTTCAGCTTTCTACTCTCAACACTGTTTCTTTAAACAGCTCTCTGATGCTAACCATCTGCTCCAAATTGCTACATTACTTTTGCGCTCTGTAAGGCCAAGTCTCGTGCACTCTACCCCCAGCAGCAAGCTCGGCATCCAGGCTCAGGCCAAGTCCTCCCTCCCCGATGCAAAGCCTCAGCTGCTATCGGGTCTCATCCCCGCGGGGAGGAAGACGGGACGAGCTCTCCTGCCCCGCATCCCCTGGGCTCAAGGCCTTGCAGCACCTCCAGTCCTGGGGCTGCCACTGGGACAGGAAAATAATTTCAGGATTGTGGGATCGCCAGAAAGAATTAAAGAAATGTCAAGAGAATTGGCTGCTTACGAACAATAAGGTTTGGATGTTATAAAAACGCTCAGTTCTGGCATAACTCTGCTCCTGTTAAACTCAAGGAAAAAAATTCCTACCAACTTTACCAGGAGCAGAGTGTGGCTAGTGCTGGGAGCTTTTGAAAATCCCACTATATAGCTGCACCCACTTTATGTATCCATTTTAATGACATGATTAACAAAATGCCAATGGAGCTCCAAACAGTTCTGTGTTCATTTTCCAAAGCAGTTTGACTCATCCGTAATCATAACCAGACTTCCAATTACACTGGATTTTAATTGTTCTCCTTTAAGGATAATTACTAGTACTCTGAAAAAAAATTACTATGAGTAGCTGGTGATGAGTAGGAATAGGCATCCTAGCTTCTCTCAGCCTGTTCTGTCATTTGAGTTACGAGGAATGTAATCGGATATGTGACACCCAGACAGAGAGTGGTTTCCAGGATCTGAGAGTGCTCTGTTTCAGTTAATGTGTTAATTTGGTTTCCATCTTCTCATTTGTTCTGCTTTGATCTATCATTTCATAAAGCCAAAGCACCAGATTATTAAGTGTGTCTGCTTGATTTATGTGCAAGACTGCATTTGCATACACATTAATATTTTGAAAGTTTTGGTCCAAATTTCTGCAAGCCATGGTATGGAGTAATACAAGCTGTAATTTCACACTGCGCGGCAACAACTGGTGGGAATAAAATTGTCCTGCAATTTGGCCATATTCACATACCAGAAGCTATTTTCCATTTGGAAATTTTGAATATTACCAATTGAAACGTATCTGTAAGCAAGCTGTAAAGTGAGGTGTTACATGAGCTGAAGGGCATGGAGCGTTAGGCTGAATCTCATGCTCAACATATCTAGACTTTCAAGAACAAGACGTTAAGATCTCAGCAAGTGAGACTTATTCTTCTTTTTGCCTGAGAATAAACAACCAGGGACCTCACCTCCTGACGAGGAGATGAGTTAGGACCAAATTTTCTGAAGTCCTGCCTGAGAGGTTAGATTAGCGATTGTTCACAGCACAGGGCTGGTTTTTGGCATGATTGTATTTATACTCACCTAGTTAAAATGCCAGTGCCAGGATTCTGCTGCCGTTTATCCATAAGCACAGGTTAGACAAGGGTAAGGAGGGTGTCATTCTGACAGACTGGGTATTTAAACTTTCGGGGGTCTGGAAAGTTAGAGATTTTTTTTCTCTGACACCTAGCCCAAAGGGGTTAACAGAGCTGCTAAGATCCAGAAATGATTGTACTTCTGTAGTACTTTGTTTTTATAATTCGTGTAGGATCCTTTGAGACGTAAAGTAATACAATAATGTAAATATAATCATATAATCCTTTAACTTTTATTATAGTAATTATTTGTATTAGACAAGTATTGTTTTAATAATACTGTTTTTTCTTCGAAGTACTCCACAAAATCCATATCATAATTAATTTTATTTTAAACAAGATTTCTGGTGCAAAATGCTGACCCTTAGAAATTTGTAGTTTTGCTTGTAAAATACCTGTTCCAGTGATGCTTCCACCCATCATGGTGAAACTTAGGAAAATTTCAGAAAAAAACGTTGTCATACCAGCCTACAACTCCGCCAAACAGATCTCAGCCAGTACAGCTGAGAGGTGGAGGTCTCCGGTTCAACCTCTGTGCCACAGCCTTCAGCTGAGGAACTGGGACTTGGCGCTCTGTTAAATAAGTTGCCCCCTGTTCTATCAGACAAGCTGGATCTCTGCTGCTCTGGTTGGAAATGTTTGACTTTGTCCTTTACTAGAATGAAGGGCTCTGCTTGGGTTAGTTTGACTTCTGGTTGACTGGTTGGCTTCAGAGATGCTGGTTTGTATTTCCTATGAAGTGTACCTGCCCCATCGCTGCCGTGGCTTCGCACGTTACGGTGGAGAGATTTGTGGAGTTTGAAGATTTTCCCATTTCCTAGAAGCGGTCAGTGACTGGGTTTGCCTTCCGATGGCTAAGATTTTATTCAGTGGCAAGGCCATCTTAAACATGAACACGATGTCCCCTGCCCTCTTAATTGTTAATGATTTGAATCTGCTGCAGCGGGATATGGTTGTCCCGCTGGTTCAGGGCCTGGCTCCTCAGTGAATCTCAAATTGTAAAGGTCCATGGCTTGCTCAGAGCTACCAAGCCATTATCAGATCTGGATTCAAATCCAGAAGTAGATGGTTTTGAGAGCTACCCTCTCAGTTTGAAGACATTGCTTTCCCTCCATTTCATTTCTGCTTCATAAATGTGTAGCAAAATCTTGCCTCCTTTTAGCTTGTCAGAATAATCTAATCCAGACATTTCTGATTTAAATTATAGCCTTTTCCAAGTAACAAACTTTCAGAACTGGCTTTCCTTTTAATCCCTTTTTATTTATTTATTTGTATATATCTTGTCTTAACAAATTATGTTGCTTCATGTCATCTTAAACAATGTGGTGTAAAATTAAAAGAAAAGCCGCTTTGTAATGTATCAAAATGTTATTTAGAAAACCCCCAAAATGTTTGTCATTTATTTTGCTCACAAGTAATCCCGAGAGGCAGCGCACTGTGAGGTTTTCTGTGAATGCATTTACAATAGGAGCCAACCACACATTTCACTGAATCAACAGGCTTGTCTCGAGATATTTATGGCGTGAATGTTGAGACTTCTGTTTAGTCAGCCATCCCCAGGGAAGACAGCATCTTTGATAGCGCCTGAAGAAATTAGGCACATGTTGTCAAAAGGGTCTTTGAAACACCTGAAAAATCACTGAAAATACAACATTGACGGCTAAGTCATTTAGGGTCTTGCAAATACTGTGCTGAGTACTTAATTCCCACTGCTAAGAGAATGGAAAATGAATGTGCAACACTCCCAACAGCTGGAGCCAGCGGCAGCACAGCTATCTTCACCATCACCAGCAGAGACAGAACAGCAACAATCCCATTTTGTCACAGGAACTGAGAAACTACCATTAGCTCTGGATGTGTCACCTATAAAAAAAAAAAAAAAAATCATTGTCTGTCTGCACAGCTTACAGGCTGACTTTCTGTCACTCCCAGGGAGGATGCTGCCCTTCGGTTCACCCAGGGAAGGCTGGTTGCCTCTGAGCTGGGACTCTCTGCCTCACTTCTGGTGGAGGACTATGTGCTAGTTAACAAGTTTCTCAACGCTCCGCGCAATGCTTGCAGTCTGAGTTGACTCCCGAACAAATAGTATTTTCCTGTATTTGGGGCTCCATCCACAAGATCCCTGAGAAGCGTTAGCAGCAGACCCCATACCCCGGGGGTGAAAGGCAGAGGCATATTCTGTAGCAGCCGCATGGGTGCGAGGGCAAAGCCCGCTCAGGGCACGGCAGGGGAGACCGATCTGCGAGGCTGATGCCAACCTTGGTCCCAGTTCCCCAGCCGCCTCTCTTACCACAACGCCTTTGAGTGTCATCTGAACTATTTTTCCAGCTAGAGCCAGACTACTTCATCATGTCCTCGGTATGAAAAAACTTGCGAAGGGGGCAACCTTTGATCCCTAAAAGCTTTCAGAAGTGTTAATTCCATGTCTGGAATATTGTCACGAAGCGGCTGAATTCCAGCGCCTAGAAGAGCACAGGCGGCACCCGGGGGGTGAATGCAGCCTGCTCAAAGCTGTGCCATGTGGAGAAGGGCATTTCTTGCTAGGCTTTGTGTTCGGGCTTTTATGATGCTTTTAACATGAGAGACTCTTATCATGGTTCATTTACTTCCATGCTTGTGGTTTTGCCACTTGGGAGCAATTATAGGATCCTCTGATTCATGCTAAGGGAAGAGCTGACGTTTAGATGGTGAATTATGTGGCTATTTTTTGGTGGACTTTTGTTGGTATTGAGCTAGAAGACGTTAAAGCACTTTGGTCCAATTAAGCTGGCGATTATTTTGTGCGTGGCGTCACAGCGTATTTTGTTAGCTACGCTCCTTGACTGTTTGAAAAGGAAATATCGATAGAAGTTTGAACACAAGCTGTTAATGATTTGCCTTTGCTATAATAAAGGCAGGCTCTTAATTAAGATCCACTATGTTTTTTTCCAGCGCGTTTTTTATTTATTATTTGCTTTGATTTTCCAGAATGTCTATGCTCTAACCATTTCATTTTGTTTCTTCTTTTGTCCCACCAGTATTGATGTCACTTGGAGATCTGATCGTCAACATCATAAAAACAGTGCTAGGAAAAGCCACAAAATATTGCACAAAGTCCAGAAGGACTGAAAGTTGAATGATTGCTTTCAGGAGATACATTTTTTTTCACTGGTGAGTAGGTGGAGCCATTTTATTTTTCTTGATTACAGTCTAGAAAAACTCAAGTTGCTGCGACTGGTATTTTGATGTCATTGATCATCTTGCTGAAACAATTTGACAGCAGCAGCGTTTTTCCCCAGTGCCCCTGTTGTAAATTATATATGTTTCATACTCCATTATTAATTAAAACCAGTTTTCTTCCATTTAAACAATGTAATTTCTTGAGGTGGGAAGAGGATTTCTTTGACTGATGATGCTTCATTAAATTGGGAGTAGAAATGGTTTGCGTCTTCTGAAGCTGAATGTAAATCTGGCAAAACATTTATTGCAAAGTCTGAAATTGGGCAAAACTCTTTGGAGCCCTGAGGCTCAGATGAAGTCTCGAGTGGTGGTCAAAAGAGTCCTAAAATGAGATGAAGGCAGGAATTTCAAGGAGAAAAAAAACCATATGCGACTGTTTGTTCTCCTCTCAAGCATTTGAGGGGATTAAAAATTGCACCCGAAGTGGAACGTTAAAATCAACCTCAACTATGGAGACTTCGGGCCAGAATTTGTAATCCCTTTGTAGTATTTCAGTGATGGAAAGAGCGCGGACAAGTGCTGCAGCTGGCCCTTGTGGGAGCAGATCACCCGCTGAGGTAGGTTTGTGTGCAGCTCCACTGCTGCAAAGGGCAGGGCAGCTGCAAAGCAGCGCTGGAGCGGCGATTCTGAGCAGTTGTCCTGGCTGCAACTAGCTCTGAAGACTAGGGAGTAAGAATTACTGTCTCCACGCTCCCTCCTCTTTCTCACCAATTTTTCCCGATTAAACACTGATCAGATGTAAACAGCTTCAAAACAAGTTTTCTTCCCTCTGTCAATTATCTTTCTGTGAGAAATAGCCTACAGACAGCCGGTCTACCTCTGTCCAACTTATTTACTGATTTCGGGCAAGTAGCACTCCTGTAATCATTAATTCAATTAATTGAAAACCATATTTTCACCTGATATATTCCGATTTCTTAATGGAGCTGTTTAGGTTGTTAACCTTCTGCCATCTTAACCTCTTTAAGACACGAGAGCACTGAACGGGGAGAAAGACATACTCTGAAAGGGGGGTATTTTCCCTGCTGGACATACGGTCGTACACTATTACACAGGCAACAGCATCCATCTGTCAGACAGCGATGGGTTTTGGACAGGACAGATTAACCCAAAAGAAATTGTCCATTCTGAATGGTTACGCATCATGACTTTAATAGTCTTTAATAACAGTAATTAGCAGTCTTTAATAGTCAGACCAGTTATCCCCAGGGTATTCAGCCCCCTGAGGTGGAAGACAGGGACCGAGAGCAGAATAAACCCCCCACAGTCCAGGAGGAAGCGGTCAGCGACCTGCTGCGCCACCTGGACGCTCACAAGTCTATGGGGCCGGATGGGATCCACCCGAGAGTGCTGAGGGAGCTGGCGGAGGAGCTTG